>NMRA01000042.1:828387-986198 GCA_002633005.1 Phoronis australis | reverse complement strand
GCTAAAATGAGCCGTCAGTGGAATAAAGTTACAAATAATCATTAAAATACTAACTTTAACATTCTCAATTAGTTGAGTTTTGGATTAGAGTTATTGAATTTGAAATATAGGTTGCTTGCTCAAACTTGAAGTTTCACCTACGTCAGGCGTACAAGTTGAAGCACAACAGAAATCCGCCATGTTTACTATTTCAGGTCCTTGAATTCAGAGTTTTGAGATTGTTTTGGAAATTCCATCGCCAATTCACCACTCACGAAGACAGTTAATGGGATCTAGGAAAGATAAGGCTTCGAAGGTTTATGCAACACCAGACTGAGGGAGGTGCACGCAGATTTTATTTGGATTTTGGACGGTTGAAGTTGGGAGCCTCGGCTTTGCAAAGTTTAAGTGTCCAACCTTTATGTTTTCTTATACATATATTGTGACGTCATTTGCGATAAACCCAAGCGCCTGTGGCAGTGAGATACATCCAAATTAGAGGAGACAGTGTGATAGGTGCCCACTTTCTTTACTTGAGATCGTGGGTTCGAATACCACTGGGCCACAATGCTAGACCCTTGAGTCAGAATTCTATCTCCTCAGCTTGGTTGTAACTATAAATGAGCCCACATGCACGGTCGGCAATTATTTTTTATGAATTAATACTTCCTACAAAATTAGAAGTCTAAAGAAGCTATTGTTTTTAGCAAAAACTAAAGAGCAACTTACTCCTTTATCATTAAAATTAAACTCTGCCACCTTGAACACATCACTCAATTGCCTGTAGCCAGAGGGCAGTGTGCGCAGATCATAGGTCGTGTACGGTTGTCCATCACTAACAGCTGTATCGCATGTGACCTCAACATGTGAGAGGTCAACTCCTCGCAAGGCAGGAAATAAGAGACTGAAAAAAGATTAGATGGTTAGTATCCGTGTTGAGTTGGTTAACTATATGGTCACTCCAAAGCTATATTGTAACAAACACCAAGAGACGGACCAACTCCCGGTAATTTTAC
This sequence comes from Phoronis australis, assembly GCA_002633005.1. Classification (NCBI taxonomy): domain Eukaryota; kingdom Metazoa; phylum Phoronida; family Phoronidae; genus Phoronis; species Phoronis australis. The sequence continues at coordinate 985,203 of NMRA01000042.1, read as the reverse complement.
AACACCTAAAACAACTGAACTCAACAGATAAGAGACTTCTCTGGAATCGCACGCACTCACCGGTTTTCTCTGCGGATATCAGCACTGTCCACTATGCAACCATAGACTGTGGCCCCAGCAGGAATGACCTGGCTCTGAGTCTGAAAAATACAACAATACTTTGCTCTATAAGCAATGTTGTCAATCTTTCTTCAAAGATTCACAGCTCAACATTGCCATTCACCCAGTTTATCCGCCTAAGAAATAAAAATTGAATTAGACTTTTTGCTGTCATAAAATCAGTCTCCTAAATCAATATGCATACCATGATGGGATTCTATTTCAGTTACAAATACGAACATCAAATCCATGAGCAATTCAAAAAATGCTTTTAGAGTTTATTGGGAGTTCGAAAATGGCACATGCAAGGATTGCCTATGACTTGGAATCCTGTCACTGTGAAGAACATAATCAGATACATTTTACAAGGATAAAAGACCTACTTTGATTTTTGCGGTAAAATACAGCTTTAAGATCTATTATAAAAGAGTTAAAACTCATCTATGTCTCACATTCGTGTAGTTACACAGAGGTTGTCAGGGGCGGATCCAGGATTTTGAGTTTGGGGGGGCCAGGGCAGAGTATTAGCTGGGATATTGCCTGCCAGACATTCGCACCCCCAAACTGTCAAATGGAATCTGGGAGAATTTTAGGGGGGCCATATCCTCCTCTCTAAATCCGCCACTGGTTGTACTGGAGAGTTCTCTGAGTACCATTTACCAACATTTGTTTCAACTAGCCATTATATTAGCGCATGCCCGAGTCTCACAAGAGGATTATAAACCATAGGCTTCACGAGCTCTGAGGATGTGTGCACCGTCATGTACCATTGCAAAGAACACTTAATGTTCACTTACATCGTCAGTCAACAAATGTTGCCAGGCATGCTGAACGGTGTTTAGAATGTTCTCTCCTAGCAGACCAGCATCAACAGTTTCTGTGACGACGAGAGATACTCTGCAAATTGAAATTTGCCTAATTACTGACAAGTACAACACAAGGCAAATAGAACACTGGTAAATATTAAGTCAAATTCATTAGCACTCAACATGTAGGCTTAATTCCTTTAAACACCACATGTTTATGGAAAAAATCCAAACTGAAAGTAAGATCGGTTCCATCAAATGAGGCAAGAAATCCAAAGCTCGGAAACCTAGAGGATTATAGTGTAGTCTGGTGCGCTTATATGAAATGAGAAATTAGTTCATTACACACGACAAGATCACGTGCTATGCAATTTGGCAACAAACTATCTTCAGTTGTCGAAGAGACAAGAATTGAACCAACGTCAAATATGTAGTGAAAAAAGCATGCCATTAAAAGCAAGTATGTTACATCACATCTGTAGACAGGTTTTCACAAAATGCCATAGTTAATAGAATGAATTCTTTTCCACATACCAAATGCAGGGCTTGAAATGACCAATGACAAAATACGCGGAAACTTTTACGGCCCAAAACATGCGCGCTGCCCAGCCTTGAAATAGTCGATTAGCCCATGTGAACCTCGCCGACAAAAATCGGGAGGACTAAAAAAAAAAACGTTACCACCTACAGTACCATGCGTCTGCGTCTTTTTAGCTCGTCCGTCCACTCCCACCCCCACACATTTTTGGCTGCAGAGCCCTAGTATTTGTCACCGCGATTTACAATCACACGAGCCGCCATTGAAAATCCCATCACGCTATCTCAGATGCCCCGGCGATGTTGACAATTTACGTTCCTCCGAAACATAAAGAGCAACTTCCGCTTTTCGAGGTGAACGTCGTCGGCAACGCCGCGGTAAGAAAGGAATTTGCCGCGGAAATTTTACATCAAATCCGATTTTTTTTACGCAGAAATATAATAAAATGCGCGGACAGAGTATTTGAAATAAGCGGAAATCCGCGTTTCCTCGGAAAATTCCAAGCCTTGAAACTGTTAGCAGTATTCACCCGAAGAGTTTACAACTCACATTTCACTGTAAACAATGATATATTTCTTGTCTAAAATGTTCAGCAATTGTAAATGTTAATCGCTAAGTAGCAAGTGTTTTCTATCAAAAAATCTTTGATAGCTGTAGTGAGCTTATGGGTTTTACCTATCGGAAATATCTTCTCCCACACTTAGTTTCTGAGACACCTTGTGGAACAGGTTGACTTTGTCTGCCATTCCATTAGCAGCTAATACATCACAGGCTATCTCATAGATCGGCTTGGACTGTTCACAGGCAGATACTATTGTGGCCCCAGCCTTTACAGCCATCATACTGAAATAAGAATATTTTCTACAATGAACATTCACATTTAAATCTTGAGCACATGATTATTACTGAATTTTCGTTTGTTGTCTCCTCGTTTACCAAATTCTGAGCATCCAGCCCTAAATAATACGAGCCTAAGCTCCTTAAAACAATTTTAATAAATTTGCAAAATCAATGTAAGGTTCCCATAAAATGAGAAGCTCCTGTCACACTCAGCACTCAACTGGTAGTGAACAAGATAACATAACAGTTAGAATGCTTGAACAGAGCTGTTCGAATCCATTGTCTAATACATTTGTAAAAAGTGTAAAAATCAACAACATTGGAGAAGATGGAGTTTGTATTTAGCCACAGTGGCCATCAAATCTGTTTGGCCTATAGTGTAAGAAATAGGAATGCTAACCCACCCCAAAATATAACTCCCTTCACTCAGACCACATACCTCAGTAGGCCCTCTCCTGCCCCTATGTCCAGCACTGACCCGTGCCCAGCTGCAACAGCCCTACAGAGGGCCAGGTTAAAAGCCGTGTTCCTCTTCTGGTCGTTCAACATTCTGAAGTGCCATCGTTCCAACAAGTGACTACATACGTTCTCCAGGTTGTCACGAGCACCCATGCAAGCTGGGTCAATTCTCAATGATCGTCTAAAGCAGCAGGCTGCTTCCTCTGCATAGCCAAGTCTGAAAAGCAACATCTGAAGAAATGAACTCTGGAGCAAGAAATCAGGGAGTCTAAACAAAAACTATCTGAATGATTGTGGGGGAAGTTGGCGAAGCTGACGTTGAGGGTTAACATTTTGGAATCTCAGATGACAAGAATTTCTAGTAGAAAATGACAATCTTGAATATTCACCTCCTAAAAAGTAAATATTTCTCACATTTTACCATTGCTGCTTTTGGTTTATACACATAGGAGGTATTACCAACAACTTATGCAGTAAATAAGGAACTTTGTCTAAATATGATCACTCTATTTACTGAGACTCTCGAACAAGTCTTTGTCTACATATACCATGTCCTCTCACAACAGAAAATGACAAATCATTGCCAAGTGTTGGAAGCGCAATATCAACATCAAGCTACTTTTGAAAGCAATATGTCCAGAAGTTTCCACATAAACAACTCTGATCAAGTTGATGAACAAAGTCAGGTGCCTCAATCCCTCGATTAATGAGGTTCAACATTACATTAGCCCCATTTCCCCCTGAAAAATATTGAAAATTACGCTAAATTCCCCCCTCATGTGGCTCAAACATTCCCTTCAAGTGACTGAGAAATTTCCCTCGATGTTTGAATCACTTGTAACCCACACAGATGAAAAGTTGAAAGAGCACAAAATGTTAGAGTTATCTACTTGGGACAAAGTCTACGGGGGGCCTGCAACAGAGGTGGGTGCTACTGATGGTGATGGGGGGGGGGCTAGAATTTCCCATCATCCCAAAAATTCCCCTCTCAGAAGGCACAGGCAGTTTTCCCCTCGGGAGAACGAGGCCCCTGAAGTCGCCTGCAAATGACACACTATACCTGAACAGCTGAGCACCCATATTGTTAAGTGCAGTGTTGCACTCAGGGAACAGTTCACAGGCTTGCTCATAGCAATTAAACAGGTCGTCAAACCTATTAGCACGCTCAAGTTCTTCAGACCACTCGTGGAGGGTGTACGTAAAGTCTTCTTTGATGCGGCTTTTCACCTCTGGAGTAAGTTTTAAACAGAGGAGATAGTGAGCGAACGCACGGCCATGGTTCCCATTTATGAGACAATGAGCAGCGCTCTTTAGAGAATGCTCTGACAGTCGTCGGTTCTTGATGAGCTCGCCGTGAGTAGGTGAGCTGGCCATTTTTTCTACAACACAAAATAGTTAGACACTTAAACGTACATTCTCAGTGAGAGTGATTTTACACAAAACAAAAACTGAACCTGCTATCTTGACACTAGATTTTCAACCTTGTCACTACAAGACGCGTGCAATTGGCTGGTGCTTGACCTTCGATCAGAGTCAGACAATGTATGACCTGAGTGAAGGCATAATGGAAAGTCAAGCACCAGCCAATTAGACAGTGGACCACCATCTCAACTACCAGTACAGCCGGTGGCCATCTCATAGGCCCTTCATATGCCGTTTCCACGAATTATGCCTAATCACTGATTAAACCAAGTCACCTTGCTCCAAGTACCTTTTGCACAGAGCCTCAAAGGGCCACCTTAAGACACCGTTGATGTCTTTACCAGTACTTCTTTAAGTTGCCCAAATCAGAATCTGGTGATTTAAACTGCACGCGCCAGGTTATATCATAATCATGTGCCTTGGCGTGCGCTGTATAAAATCGGCCAGTTTCCGATTTTGGGAACTGAACGAAGGACTGCTTGAAGAAAAAGTTTGAGAACGGGAGTATTTGTTCCATGCAGTTTGAAGGAATAAAGACACCGAAAACCTCCTAAGATGTCCCTCTATGCGCTTAAGGCATTTATAACAACACGACTTTTCGGTGTTAGGCATAATTCGACGAAAAGCTTCCGGCAAGCTACCTGTGGCTGTAAACTCTAAACTGTAACATGTGCAGTGCCAAGTTGTAGTTGACGCGAAGTTTTACCACAGCCACCAAACGCTTACAATAAGATTTTAAGCGCGAATTAATAATTCAGAGCAATGTACTGCAAACTGCAGAGATGGCGAGTTGGTAATAAAACCAAAAATCCGTACACGCAGTTCACATGGGTCAAGCATGGATCACAGAACGTCTTTGCATGGACCACTTTTTGTGCAAAGCCCACGTGACGACTAATGTGACATGCAGCGCACTCTGTTGGACCGACTATAGAGACGTTCTCGCCACCTTCTGACTGGCTCCTAGACCCAGGAGATTGGTTTGTCTTTAGCAACAAACCACAGAATGTTATCTGGTTTAGTCAAGAATGCAACAGGGAGAGAAGGCTAAAACTACCATGAAAGTTACCCCCAGCAAAAGTTGCTTTTGCTTAACTCTGAATGTTTCAGTGAAAACTGTAAGTGAACTTTTTAAACACCCTGAAAAATACACCTGGAGTGCATTGCGTAAACATGAGAACATCGCGAGATCGCAAGATCACGCAAGACTTCGCTAAATACCGTCATGCATTACAAGCAAAGCACACGATCACACCAGTCTCGTCTCCAAGCCTCAAGGGTGGTCAAGTGGGTGAACGTTAAGTCACGCACGTAAATTAAGTGCGTATGTTATAAGAAGCGTAGAGTAATTTTTGAGACGTAAATTGCGTGCGTAACGTTTAATCGGCCACTTGTCCAAAGATACAATATAGCTCTGAGACGAGACTGACGATCACACTAGCTTTCTTCAAACTCATGCGCGCACCCAGCCTAAAAGTGGGGACTCGAATTTTTGAGAATGTGGACCTTTTACTACCAAAAGTGTGGACCTTTACTAAAAACAGGATGGGTTCAGAGCTATAACATGTGCATTCGCCTGACTTTTTGGTGGACTTTTGTCTCGTTTTCTACTTTTTTCGGACTTATTGTATCGTTGAGGCGGACCTTTTTGCCCCGGCATTTCGTCAAATGAAGGGGCTCTAAGAAAAACACAACACTGGCATGTTAGACTACTGTGCGCCACGGTTTTCAATGAACATTGCTTTGAGACGACCTGTAAAAGTAATATGCTTATTTTAGATAAAAATTGATCGTTCTATCCGAAAAATTCCAGCCACGCACGTCTAACGTGCCTGGTGCCTAGCCTCTTTCCAGCCTCCAGCGCGAAGTCGGCTTCGTACACTTCCTGACTGCATTGACTACCGTAATTGCAAAGTCACATGATGAGTTGATAATCGAACAATGAAATAATTCAGATGTTCAGATGTTTAGGGATGACGTATCTGCCACTATCACTGACGACTCGATTTGGACCCAAAAATGAGAAGGGCAATCCACAGTCACGTCCTGTTTTCCAAATGTGACAGGTCTTGGATTTTTATACGCTTCAGGTAATTACGGTGACAATTGAGCACTTGAAATGTTTACATAATTATGTGATTGGATAAATCGGTGCGCTTCGACAATGGTCGCACCCACTGTATGCTTCTCATGCTGCATACAAAGACAAGTTTGCATTCAGTAAATGATAATTTGCAACAATCGCCCAAGCAGAAAATCTTCCACCCCCCCCCCCCCTTCCGGAGAGCACAGTGTCGTGATTGGGCTATATAAACTGATTTTAAAAAAGTTGGTGTTGAATAAGTAATAGTGCCCGTTAAATGAGAGCAGAATGATAATCGTTTCACAACAACTTCAGTGCATTGATTAAGCAAAACTACGTGTTGATTAAACAAAACAAACGCTGTACTCGTTTAAGAACCATGTTTGGCGCTTCATATCTACGGTGCCCGCGACACCAAGCGAAATATTGTATCGGCACATAAAATGTGAGAGGCTGTGACAAGCCACTAATCCTGGTCTCAAGCAATAACGAACAACCAGTTCTTTCGAAGCCATTAAATCACCTCCGGTTTCATTAACACACAATCTCGGACCCTGAATTCTCGTCAGTGATCTAAATCAAAGGTTAGTCTTTTGACGGAAGACTGACTGAGTTTAAAATCCATTTGTTTATTTAGGTTTTATTACAATATAATTCATTGTTTGAAGTACAATAATAATGAAATGACAAAATGAACACGCAGATGTCTGTTCGTGGCGGTAGGAGAGCTTATACCTCCACCCTCCAACCCCCCTCCCCGCCCACCTGCAGCAAGTTTTTAATTAATATGCGAAAGTTTTTTTATTGGAAAACCCTCGATATTGATTTAGCTATTGTATGATCTCCGTTGCTTCTTTACCGTATTAGAAATAGGAAAAATTCATGAGATGCCGGTTTTGTCCCTGGGCTTGTTCCGTGCGTTGTCTACTCGTCACACAGCAGACATTTTTATGAGGATTTTGTTCACCTTTGTACAAACATCCTCAATCTATCAAGTAATCTTGTTTACAGTTTGGTTAATAAATGGAATGTCATGACTTAATATATGCCCATTATTTCACGGCCCATTGCCCTTTGAGGGCCAAATAGGTGAGTAACTCATCGTCAAGGTATAAAGGTAGACATTTATGCTATTGTACGCCAAACAGGTTATTCAATCCATCAGCTGACCTCGCAGGTCATAAAGAGCCAGGTTGTAAACTACAGCAGTTCGTTCTCACGGTCGTCTTCAGGGCAAAACGCTTGTTAGTAACAGGACTGAAGTCGACACTAATAGTACACAGGAATAGATTAGAAGTTACCTATGTGTTGTTTTGGATTGAGGTAAGTGGAGAAACAATTGGAATGTTTTTGTAAATCTATATTCGTGTAGTAGGGACCTACGTGTGTTGCGCTTCTCTCTTGGAAAGGGTTCGATTCATGACTGACACGATTAGTTGTGCCCTACCTGACTTGTTTCGCAGACCCCAGTTTTTGCGAGTTAGTGTAAGAGTGGTTCAACCCAACTAAATGCGTTATAAAGTGCCAAACTCTCCAGAGTTTCTCCAGACGTACCGCAAATGCTGTAGAACCAAAACGTGAGGTCTAATAACCATAACAGAGGGCACGGTATGGTCTGAACACGGCGTTATACAATAGTACTTATTAATCACAACATCTGTGGCCATAGTGAATGAGATCACATATCCTTCAGCAATGTGCTAGGGTACGATTATTCGTGTTTACCAACCTTACCGGCTGTTGTGAAATGGTACGAATTCAGCGAAGAAAAATAAGTGGATACATCAGCGTACTACCGCTCTCAGACAAGGAATTGAGTTTGTAAATCAGCGCTATTTGGAATGTTGTGAAGTCGGAGACACAACTCTTATTGTGATTATGATTAATATAGCAAAAGAATCTCCAAGAATGAGAACTGACTATCTGCGCGATGATCAGTGCTTGATTGCTCACGTGCATGAACCTTGGTAGATATTCACATTTATCCGAATTTATTCGATGAGGTCGCATTTGAGCTATAATCAAATGAATAAAAAGTCGATCTATCAAGTATGCCAATGTTAATGGTTTCAATTCAGTGTTAATCGTTGATTACATTATATTGTTTACAGAAAATATTGCTTCAAACACTTGGATATCAGCCATTCATTGATAAAATTTCAAAGTAAATCGCAGAGATCAGTTAAATTTTTAACTCGCGCCAATGCCGAGTAAAATCTAACGACTTCGTTTCAACCGAATGTAATTTTCAGTTCTGACGAAGTCATTTAATTTCAAGTTCAATGACGTTCCATTCATTGAAATCTCATTAATATAAATTGGCAAGTATAATGTGATTACATCGCTGTATGCTTGGTAACTCGTAAATGGCGCCATTTGACGCGAAGTTACTAATGAGTTTGAATAACCAATTATTAGTACTTTGAATTTAAAAGTTTAAAGCGTATCTTTACGCATGCTCGGTATAAAACTAGGAATGTTATTTTTCTAGGTTAAGGATTTGTTACAATTTCGAAAAGAAAATGAGATTTCACTGTTGAAATTGGTTTAGAATGTTATCATTAATGACCCGTGACTGACCATCAAGGAATATTAAAGAGCGATATTTACGGTCGTGGCAAATCAGGAAACGTATGTCGGATAGTAAAAACATCTTAGACATTGTTTTATACACGGATTGAGACTGAATTATCATCTACGATGGCCAAAAGCTGACACTGATAAAAATAACAGTACGAAAAAAATCCGTTTCTTCGCGGAGGAAACCTTTCCGCGAAGAAAAGTTTCTCCGCGGCGGAAAGGCTTTCTCCGCAAAAAAAAATGATTTTTGATATGTTATTTGGTTTTCAATAACAGCTTTGGGCCATCGAAATCATCCAACTTGTTTCATTCTCGTATTCACACACGCAATTTTAACACCGAATACTCCCAGGTGTGTCCTTAAGATATTAATTTTTTCAAAAGGTGCAAGTTAGTTACGTATTCATGGAAAGGTTGGAGGTCCCGAAGGAGCTAAATTCGGCAACTACAGCAGAGGTGTCGGTCGTCAGTGGCTATTTTCGACAAGTAACCCTACGTCACCCTTCCTCACTGCACCCAACAACGTCCTGGTTCGACGACCAGTGTGTTTTACCACATGGTTACTTGAGCGCGATACTGACAGTGCGGTTTTTGTTTAACCGTATGCTTTCGTCGTCAATCCTGTATTGTCAGAAATTTATTAACTACCTGAGATTTCTAGTACACCCGTGCACATATTCACGTACGGAAGCCATACGTTTTTGAATACGGTAGGTGTTACAGGACCTCATCATCTACTACAACAAGGGTCAAGTATTTCCCTCTCGGGGGCTAGTGAAGTTTTATACGTAGACTCCATGAAAAAGTTGCCTTGACGCTTAAGAAACATTGCTTTTTGCGTCGATCCATTCCATAAATCTAGTACGTTCGTAAGGAATCTTAGACAACTACCTTTTACCCATTAAGAGTGAAACATATTCTCTAGCCAGCCACGCCATGTGGTGGCAGCACAGATGGGGAACCTGTCCACACTTCTCTTGATCTTTTGAAATGTAAATAATATGTTTAGTGGTAGAGTGAATCTTTTTATATTTCTTTAGAAATTTTGTCGAAAAGGCGTCTTTTCGTAGGGAAAAGTGGTCAAGAAAACTCACCTGTTTGAGTTGCCCGTCCAATACGCACCTAATGTAGGCCTATGTAAGAGTACCCCGTGCCTTTCCCATCATAAACGCAATTCTTTTTTATGAAACTAGCGCAATAACAAGTAAATCGGAAAATCTTACTCTAACTTGTTCTCAAAATCCATCCTATTTAGGAAGAGTCAGGGTCATGTACAATTCCCTCTGACGGTCCTGAGATGCATTGTGTCACCCTGGGGCATTACGCACATACAGCTACTCCGTGAAAAATAGATTAGTAGAAGTAAAATGATTTTAGATGGACGTGATATACTTTACAAAAACGCGGTTGCTCAGCATGAACAAGTCTATAACCTATAACATGGATTTGAAAGAAATAACCACCGAAAATCTTACTCCGACGAACAGTCGGTTGCGGGCCACCGACAGATGTCGCAGTGACCTAGTTTACACACTGGTGATTACATTTCTACACGACTACAACAACACCTAATAACTTTACACTCAATAGTGGAACTGGCTGAATCGTACTGTGTTTACACAAAAGCCTCGCATGAACAGAACTTTTCATTTATAATGGGAAGAATTTCGTCACTGAATATACGGCGGTTTTCGAGGCTTGACTAAAGGAAGGGGCAGATGTCGTGTCAGGTAATTTCGAATGTTTTAATGGCAATGATGATATATTCATGTTTAGAGTGTGTTCAGATGGTCACTAGTCGGATAAGGGGATCTGAATAACCACCTAACTTTGATAATAACACCTGAACTGAAGATTATAAGTACTAGACGTAGAAATTTGTTTGTGAGTAGATATTAAGTAGTAGTTATATAGCACGCATGAGGTCCTATTTGGGTTCAGAACGACCTGGAGACCTGACAATCCAATTCCTAATTATTCCCGTTTGTTGCAAAATTTTTGTAAAATTATATAATTCAAACTTTTACAGTAAATGCTAAGCGCTATAAAGTGAAAATTGTGGTGGGACTAGAGAAAAATGGATTAGACCATGTACTAATGTGAATATCAGGAAATCGGTTCAATTATAAACAGCTCTAAGAATGTCGTTATCGCCCAGGAAAGGATCCCGTAAGGTGCTGACAGGTGCATGTCGCTAACTCGGGTGGGTATATTGTTTCCTGTTAGGAGTCATCTCAGGTGGATAATTGGAATTCTCAACCCGATTGAGGGGGTACGGATGCAGCCCGACTGAGGGCAAGGTAGTCTTGATATTGCCTGGGGTATGATATTCATCACTTGTAACGTCGGCATGGGATATTATATCGCACGCTAAGGACGGACTGTGACAACTTCCGTCGTGGTTATCTTAAGTAGCTTCAGTTGTGATCATTACTTTAGGCCCAATAAAACTTTTGCGTCTTCGATCGAGCATAATACAATAATTAATAAAACACAACACACCGTCCCTTGCCACTCTTCAAAATTTGTCTAGGACCATTGAAAAATTTTTGTGATAAGGGTCCACGCCACGTCATGTATTATAATTTCGGGGTTTCGACGATAAACACTCAATGCCTTTAAGTACTAGATAACGGCATGGCTCGGTGTACATTTCCCGAATAAACAAGCTTACATAAGGTAGATAAGTTATCGTGACCACGACATTACAATGTTTCAGATCGACGTTTCTTCACTCACATCAGATAAGGCCTGTTGCACAACTGGCTTCCTACATTGAACGCTAGATGTCATAACATCAACACGCAAAGACTGCGGAAGCTCTGAATTTAGTTATGTTACTGAATAATTTGGACTGCTTATGGAACCAGAATCAGAGAGCCAACACATCGCAATATTGACAGCTGTTGTTGTAAGCGGTTTCGAAGTTTGTTGAAGATGTCTTTTCTTGGAAATGCAATTATTTCTGCGAGATTCAAACCTGATTTTCTTTATTTGGCAAACCTTTTTATTTTATCCGAATTCTGAAGTCATATTTGTTTCTAAGTAACAGTAAGATGTAAACCATCGGACCCCAGGATCTATTATTCACATTAGATCCGTACTATTTTTAAACAAACTCAAGATAAGTGTCCATAATTCTGTGCTAGAGTATATTGGGGCCTACTTGGACGACTGTTTAATCCTAGTTTGCACTTGATGACCGAAAATGCGAGTTTTTATTCGATATTGTAGCTCATATTTAAGTGTCATCCAGGCGAACCTGGACTAGAAACTCGTCTGCATAAACCATAATGCACTCGAGCACAAAATAAAAGACACTCACAGTGAGATCGACAGCAGAGCGTAGAATGTCAAAATAATTTCCAGTTCGATTACTTCGATATCAAATACAAAAATTTAATCCCAGTGCCCATGCAGATGAATGCAAACCTGCACAAAGGTGACTTCCTAAAACCGCTCTGAGGTGGTGGCGTACTACAACTATTATTAACTATACCACCATCACGCTATTGCACAAAAGGAGTGTAAAAACCATCTAGTTCTATGGTAAAATGTTCGCTGACTTTCGGTGTTACGGGTTCAAGGGCGTGCACTCGGAGCGTGCTGACTCGCAGCTTGCGATTGCAATGGAACTGCCAAATGATGTTTGTCGATTGTTTTGCGTTAAAAAGGATCGATGTTTGACCCGAAGACACGACATCTTCCCCAAAATAAAAGTGATTGTTCCTTTGTCCATTCTTGTATAATCTCGTGAGAGTATTTTTCAGAATCTCCCACGATCTTTTGGATAAAATGCTAGCAATCGAAAACCTCCTGCCACCAATTACTTAGCGAACGTAATCGTATTTATAATAAAACAGTTATTGACTACGCCTAGGTTATTATCATATTTTAAGGCCTGAAAACCAACACTGGCTCGGTGATTGTCAATTACTGTATGTTACCATCAGATTGGGCATTTGCCTTCATTTCTATTTAAGTTGTGTAATTTGAAATTTGGTTGTAAGCCTTTAAAAAGTCTGTAGATTGGGTAACCTGAAGCAACGCAGAAGACAATAAAGTGCGGCCATCATAACAAAATATTATTGGTCAAAATATGGCCATCACGCATATCTCTTATCACTTTTGACGAGCCCATTGTTATCGGTCACAGGAAAGACAACCTGTATACGTGGGGAAGAATTACAATGGATAATATACTTCACTGCTCACGCTTTTGAATAACCAGCCTTTCGCGCAACTATTTAAACAGCTTGATCCTGTCCTGTTGTGAGTCTAGGTAAGTAAACATTGCAAAACATATCGTGTAATAAAAGTTTCACGAGTTCATTTTGGATGTGAAATGTAATGGTAGGCTTAAATACAAAAACCAGGGCAGGTGGATTCTATTGATTTCACAGCAAAGCAAAATACAGTAAAACCCTTGCTGGATGTAATTGATCTGTTGAGTCGCGTTGAGCCGTGATTAAAGTTAGAGAGGTTTGTTTTCTACCAATCGAGAAATCCTAACGTCCAAATATCAATGCTCAGTCACTCGCTTCGTTCAAATACAAATTCTAACTTAAAGCATTGATATGTACTTCGGGATATCGCCAATCGCTCCGACAAAAATTAATAAAATGACGAGTGTTTTTTTATTGAAGTCACAAGTAAATCCGGGGATCGTCCACATGATGGTCAAAAGAAAAGTATTATTTGAAGAGGATGCCATCTGCTTAATAAAGTGTGGTTCCAAACTGTTCATTTTCACTGCTCCTGGATAGTTTTCCACCGTCTTTTAAAAGACAACTTTGAATTGAAAGACCTATTTCGGTCATCACCCCTCCCCCTTCCAAGTATAAGTTTTGTACTTTTACAAAAATGCGAATTGTGGACGGTCACTAAATATTCGTGGGTGTAGTGACAATACACAAATCATCAGCGTGGATAAAAAGCTGAATTTGGCGCATTACTTACGACGCCCTTTTAAAAAGAAATTAACTCTCAGCTCGATGCATTATCCCCTGACATATCGTGAAAATCGTCCCAGCTGGTGTTTACTTATCAGAGAGGCGAAGCGCGGCACAGCTGATGATTTTTGAATTAAAAGTTAATTAGTATGCCTGTTGTGTTTTGAGAAAGTGAAGTAAAACGCAATACGCCTATTTACACAATGCATATGTATGCGATTAGAATGATGGATCAATTAAAGGGCGTTTGCATTACGAAGGCGAGATTCTGTTCTAGTCCAGTTTACAGTGAGTTCTGAGTTCCCTCGGGTGAGTTCAATAAATTTATTACACATTAACTGCTTTGAAGTAGGTAAGAAAAGAGAATTATCTTAACGTTATGTGGTAGCTTATCGGTTAGTGTATATACATAGACTGTAACTCAATAAAACTATATTTTCTGAAAACAGAAAACCTGTAGAGTTTGACCATCGCCTTTTTACCAACAGGTCATTGATGGGGTAACGTTTGAAAAATCCTCGTGGCATTGTGAAAAACTATGCATGAATCATAGCATGAAACTGTTTCATATGGATTTAAACAATCGAACGGCCATTTTTGAGATATGATGTTCCGACTAAGTTAGCCAAATTTGGAGATTTTTCTGGGGTCCTACATAACCTTACTTAACAAAGAGTTTTCTTTGAAGACACGGATTCCTCTTTTAACTTGACGATGTTTCGACAATTCTTTTATGGCGTTATTGAACTATTTTTCATCTGAATTTGTCAAACCTTGCTGTGATGTTAAAAACCTCAACTTTCTCACGGGTGTATTGAGTCTTGAAATGTAACCACGTTATTATCCTTGCGTTGGAACTGGTTAAAATACGGCCATACTGCATGAATCTAAGTCGCCGTGACAAGGCCTGTCAGTTTCTTTGCAAACTCAGACATCACTGGTCATTTGGGTAGCGAATAAGCTGAGATCCATTTTGTACAGGTAATGCTGTAAATCAAAAGGCCGTTTTTTGACGGAACGAGGAATTATAAAAGCTGGTTAGGAATTGTTCCCTTATCGGTAAACCACAAGTAGTTGGGAGGCGCATAGGCGCAGAGATGACTCGACGTCAAACCTATTTAACGATTTCTAAGTGATCGTGATCTGTTTATTTTATGAAAGTTGAAAAGATGAAAATCCATACTGTTTAATTGTACTTGAAAGTTTTAGTTGTACGCAATCATTCATTCTCATTTCTGAGATACGGAGTTTTGAAGTTGACTAATTCTGGACGTTTTTTTGTTGCGGACTGAATCTAAATTCAAGTCGCACAAAACCTGCCTTCTAAATCCACAAACTCTTATCTCAGAACATGTCAAACTAGCTTAGGTTGCTATTCTCCGACTACTATAAACTACTGATAGTTAAAGAGTCAAGTTGACACAGCCTTGATTTCCTCTTTTGCGTCATAAAATAGTCGCAGATAAGAGATGTGTTTATGCCAATACCCGCGGAGTCCGTTATCAAATTTTCAACTAATAAACTTCGTGAAGACGAGAGACTCGGTAAGTTTGAGCGACAATTTAGTGACTTAGTTTACCTTGACCGGCATATTTTGTCAAATCTGGAGCTTTATTTCAGATACCAACATTTACTCAACATCCTCGGGTTTTGGGAATTATTGACCAACCTGGTGCATACCTCCATTGCATACCTCCATCTCATGCGAGATTTTTAAATTGTTAAAACAACTTCTGACAAACACGATTCCAAGAACCTTCCTAGAATTGATGAACAGGGCTTGGATTTTTTTCCTTTAAGAGTATTCCTCTCTTTTTAGTCTCTTTTTATCATTATTTAGACTTTATACATGGAAAACGTATATTCCAGTTAAATTTCACAACACAAAAGATATTTCTATCACACCAGCCTATTTATTTGTGGAACAATTCATCAACTGGAAATTTTTTCCCTTTTTTGTCAATGCTCGTTCTAAGCCCTGGATGAACCAAGTTTTATAGAACTGTTGATGTAGGTGAACCATTAATTCAAAAACACGGCACGGTGTTGCCGACGTTTTAGTATTCCACCAAGTCAACGATTAGGTTTGACGCTAAGATGTTAACGAACGAGTAAGAAGTTCAAATTGTAATGTGAAAAATCATTTGAAAAATTAAAGCAGAAAATTATTGAATATCATTGAAAAGCAAATCTGTATAATCATTGTTATCTTTAATGTACCAATACGTAGAAATTACAATTTGTACAATAAAGATGATACTGGTTAGATTTCATAGTAGTAATTAACAGCAGTTAGTAATCATAATAATAATAATTATTAACGACGATGGTGTCTCTTCTGTTCCTCAGTATCTCGAGGAGGCTGTCATTATAAACAATTGGGAATCACATGATTTTCAGCTGTTTGCCAATATACTGAAAGTAATATCTGGGCACATGGGTTTCGAGCTCTTGAGCATTCACCCACAGGACTGGAGTTTTTATTATCATGTGCGAGCGGACATTTGAGCGGGTCATGAGGTACGATTCCGACAATAGGAGCAATGATACTAGCCGTTATAAATCACGCTCTCAAGTCAAAAGAGGTAGAGACTCGAACCTACTCGGTTCGTGGGCAAAGAACTGCGAATTAAAAACCGGATGATAGATGTTAATATTCAGCCGTTGCATTTCCAATTCCTCACCCACAGTAAACGTGTTCAGCTGAAAAGAGTATTAGTACTTTTCAATAAACAAATTTCCAAAACCCTTCCAGTCGCTCTCCAGCACGTGCTGTCGAAAACCGAATCACGGGAACATTGGTGGACAAAAAGTTCAGATATCTGAAAAGCAAAATGGCTCATATTTTGTCAATTCAATGTTAATATTTGCGAATCTGTGTCCCGGCGAAGATTTAGTTCCCAATTCCGGTTGTATTTATACAATTTTTCAAACTTTCTGTAAGGTGTAAAGGAAAACTTGCAAGAGATCTAATACATGTTAGATCACGTGCCTCGCGTTTAACACATTGCGATATATCTCGCAAAAGCTTACCTGACCTCGACAAACTCGCCCTTATGTAACGCAACACTTATTCAGGTTTTCAACTGTGCAAAGCATTAACATCAGAGAAGTGTAAATAATTATGGCAACGTGAAGCAAATTATCATAAATTCTTGATCCTGCTCTGAAGATTCAGATTCTTGGAGTCAATGTATCAAACAGTTTGTGCATCGACCAAAATACCTACTGAGATGAGATTTTTAAACATTCAAAGCATGCGAATATCAAGGTGTAGCGTGCGGAAGTTCATTTTGACCATAAATCTGCATGACTGAATTGATATGACCATATTTCAAAATAAAATGAAGGAAATAAATATAACATGTTTTGAAAAGACACATCCGTCTCAAAAATGGTAGATCTTTATTGACACCGGTCCACTATCGATATGAAACTTGAATAATCTTCGTTTTTATAATTTAATGCAAACTCTGTGATAATTAATGTTTTTGTGCAAATCATTCAACTCGATTTCATCTTTTTCAAAGTATTTTTCGAGAATAGTGCTTCCAGAAACATTCGTTTACTTGGCTAGTTGATGGTACCGGTATATTTCAAAGATGGAGAAATTTATTTTTTCGGTAGGTGTGAAAGCAAACATTTCTAGCTTTTAAACCTAAAACCCTGTATCTGAACGTTTTTAGTTGTTATGGTCAACAAGTACGTGTTCTCGGACCCCATTTTCTGTATATAAACTCCCCAGGAGTCTTAAAGGAATCACCACCCCCATCGGTTCCCCTTGGACGATAAATGTTGCAAATTCCATTCGACATCTAGGTACGTGAAATAACAGTCTTACCATGCTGTAAATCTATACTTATCTTTTCAATATCAGGAAACCCCTTGATATATATGGTAGTCGCCTCCTTTTAAACAATGTAAAACAAAAACAAAGATAAAATCGCTAATCTTTTTCTTGTCTGTTGACTTTCTGTCAGGTAGTTATTTGCCAGGATGAATGACGTTTGTATATGTTACGATACAACTTACACTTTCATGACGTATTTTGAGTTAAGTAGGTGAAGGAATGAGCTAACAAGGATTGCGCGACTTGATACCCCCTTTAGAAAAAACGCAACAGGCTAAAAATATGAAATTGGTGTTATCCTCACAATGACCTCAAACGCACGATACATGGGAAATTTGAATTAGGTACGCTCAAAATAATCAAGTCGAACCCATATGCATATTCACTTTGGCCACGTTGTTGCCTGTTCTTAAATGAAAAGTATATTGTTGATTGTGTGACGTGATATCGGCAGAGCAAATCGCGGGACTGAACATTGAGCATACCAGTTCATGTTGCAGGCTATTAAAGCCTATGTAAATTATATTGTGGGCTGGGTAGTTGCATGAAGTCAAAAGTACATCGTTTAACTATATAGCACACGAGGTATTCTAATGGAATGTCATAGCTATTATCCCGTTACTATCTTTTATGAAACGGGAGTCAGGGTTTAGTTTCATGAAAAAAATACTTAAAAGTCCGAAAATCTGTCTTACCCTCCACGTGAAAAGAATTAAAATTTACTAGTCTATAGGCACAATTCCATAGTTGCTTACAACAAACAAATAACTGTCAATTACTGAGACAATTTCTATAAAGTTTTAGACTGCGAGGCACTCATTATAACTTTTTGAGCCGTGACGTGGGAGCGTAAAACCAAATTTGAAACGGGCCTTCGGTGTTGAAATATCAATTCTTTTCACAAGCTTATTCACAATGCATCGCATGAAATTTCTATGACAACCTCGGTAATTCAGATTAACCCGCGGTGACCACTTAAATGGTCCTGGTTCTGAAGCAGTAGCGACCTCTCGGTCCTTTTTCAATCTGGAAATCTTACAAAATCTAGTTTTGGATAATATACCAAAACTGGTTCTGGTATAACTTTAATTGTTATTGATTCTTTTGTAAGTTGGACAAATACTTTTAGAACTAAGTAAAATTTTTCTTGCAGGTAGCAGAAACTACGGTGTAGAGTTATGCAAGGTCACTAGTGACTGAATCCAAGATGACCTTCTGGCGCGTTGTATATCTTGTCTTATCTATCACATACTCAGCCCTGGCTGAAAAGATAGAATCTGGTAAGTTAACTGTTTGTTCTCAATTATTGTCCTTTTTATGGGCCCACATAATTATATACGTTCGCATATTGCCGTCATCTTTGTCTGGGCGTCCGGTGTCCGCAACTGTATCTGCAAAACCCACTGCAGGATCTTTGTTAAATTTAGGAAGTCTATTTATATGAACTTGACAACAAACGACGACTACTTTCGGATGGATCGGACTACCGATGTGCCCTCTAGTGGCAATTTTAGTTTTTAATTTTACCTCTTTATCTTCAATAGTCCTCAATGAATTTTCAATTCATAAAATTTGGCATATGGGCATTCATTAGTGAGTTGACGCTTAATCCTGTGGTTTTCTGTTTGATTCGTGATATTTTGCGCCATCTGGTGGCCATATTTACTGTTTTTGAGTCTTGTTATTTGGCGTCTGCACCTTTGTCAACCAAACCACTCTAAAGATGAGTGTGGAAATTGGCATGTATGTTCCCAATGTGAAGAGGACATCTGACGATGATTTTCCGACGACTTCGTCTACTGTGGCGCCTCTTAGTGGCAGTTATGTCTTTTTCGCTTAAAGCCTCCTAGTGGCATTCCATTTCCTTGGTTTCTCAGAAGTTCCCGTGTGCTTCTAGGAGTATTTATTTGGAGCATACAAATGACCACGTTGGATCCATTTAAAAAGTGGTACCAAAATTCTTGGGCACCGAAATTCGATGCTTCCCCGGCTCGTACTAACTGGTTCAATTGAAATATTTAGGTCTCATTCCAAGTTTTCTTTATAGGATGGTCATAATTTTTGTTAGTCGTAGCAAAACTTTAATGTTCGCCAATAAACGTTATACTACTATTTTGTTAGTATTTTTAAACAAAGTCATGTACACCTGAAAAGCGGGTGTGACGAATTTTTTACAATGACGCTTATTCGAGGTTTAGAAACAAACGTCTCAGTGGCGGTACCTTCTCAGTCTCATGACTAGTTATGAATAGTATTATCTAAAATCTGAAACGTGTCAAAGATGAAATAAGGTAGAAATGCCTGTCACCCGTCACAAAAATAAATAGAATAGCCAGCCGGGAGGCACAACGGTTGTAAAACAGCTTGTCAAAATTTATTTCAGATTTGCGTTCCTCTTAATTATTGAAAAGTGCTCCCTGGTTGCTTGAGTCATTTCAAATCAGTCTAAAAATTTTATTCTGTGCAGGCGCACCAAAAAATTGATTTGGGGANTAGTCCTCAATGAATTTTCAATTCATAAAATTTGGCATATGGGCATTTATTAGTGAGTTGACGCTTAATCCTGTGGTTTTCTGTTTGATTCGTGATATTTTGCGCCATCTAGTGGCCATATTTACTGTTTTTGAGTCTTGTTATTTGGCGTCTGCACCTCTGTCAACCAAACCACTCTAAAGATGAGTGTGGAAATTGGCATGTATGTTCCTAATGTAAAGAGGACATCTGACGATGATTTTCCGACGACTTCGTCTACTGTGGCGCCTCTTAGTGGCAGTTATGTCTTTTTCGCCTAAAGCCTCCTAGTGGCATTCCATTTTTTTTCCTTGGTTTCTCAGAAGTTCCCGTGTGCTTCTAGGAGTATTTATTTGGAGCATACAAATGACCACGTTGGATCCATTTAAAAAGTGGTACCAAAATTCTTGGGCACCGAAATTCGATGCTTCCCCGTCTCGTACTAACTAGTTCAATTGAAATATTTAGGTCTCATTCCAAGTTTTCTTTATAGGATGGTCATAATTTTTGTTAGTCGTAGCAAAACTTTAATGTTCGCCAATAAACGTTATACGACTATTTTGTTAGTATTTTTAAACAAAGTCATGTACACCTGAAAAGCGGGTGTGACGAATTTTTTACAATGACGCTTATTCGAGGTTTAGAAACAAACGTCTCAGTGGCGGTACCTTCTCAGTCTCATGACTAGTTATGAATAGTATTATCTAAAATCTGAAACATGTCAAAGATGAAATAAGGTAGAAATGCCTGTCACTCGTCACAAAAATAAACAGAATAGCCAGCCGGGAGGCACAACGGTTCTAAAACAGCTTGTCAAAATTTATTTCAGATTTGCGTTCCTCTTAATTATTGAAAAGTGCTCCCTGGTTGCTTGAGTCATTTCAAATCAGTCTCAAAACTTTATTCTGTGCAAGCGCACCGAAAAATTGATTTGGGGAATCATTGATCTCCCATACACCCAGGCGAGGGTACACGACGTAAGGGAAACATTGTAACGGGCTCGGGAAGTGTCATCTTAGAAGCAGTGGAATGGAAAATTAAGAGGCGGGTGACTTAGAGACGATCTCTTTTTTCATATAGTGTTGTTACTGCAATGTGTTTCGTATTTTTCGAAAAAAATATTTTACTTTAATACAAAAGTCAAACTAAGTTCAATGGCTACTTATTTTTAGGTTTTGTGCTGGAGTTGTTTCTTGAACATTGAAATAGATGCTAACATTCGAAAATTTGTGTTCTTTTTGAATGGTCAATACCTCGACATGTGACAGTTTCTATCTGATATGACTATAAGGCATTTTTCTTTTGAAATTTTAAGGTTAATTAATTTCCTAGGATAAAAAATATTCACTTGATAGATGTCGGATTGGTTTCAAAAAGGATATGACCATCATGTGTAAGTTTAATAAGTTTTGTTAAAAACAACTGTTTATCAAATACACAAATAAAAGATTTGCAAATTAACTGGTGACGTTATCAGTTTTGGAAATCATTTTTGTTTGGAATGGTATGTCCAAAATTTCACAACCAGAAATTTACCTCTAACTTGCATTTTAATGTGAAAAAATGAAAAAAATGCCAGGCCTTTCACTGTTGAGGAAACAACTCGGATACAAGACCTTTATAAGTAGCCACTGAACTTAAACTAGTGTTTAACTCAAGGTCTTTAACATGTTTTTGATCTGACTTAATTGATAACTTGCATTTTTTTTAATGTTCTGGAGGAATAAGGAAATATGTCGAAATGAGTTCATTATTGTTTAACTTTTTCTTGTAGCATGTGATGTATTAGATACAAGAGAGTTCAGAAGTGACTTGCCGTGCTGTCACCTGATTGCAAAAAACACCGTCCTTTGGGAAAATTCACCAGTTGGTAAGAGATTCATAGATTATATCGTTTCAGAAAGAGACTATATGCCAAAAAAAACTTTGGTATAACTATATGGCTTAAATCCGAAATGTCAGTATTTTTGACGGGAGGAGGGTTCGTAACAAAGATCAATCTCATGGCCATCAAAAATTAGTAAAATTTGAATACACTTTCCATCAAGAAGGTAAATATTGATTTAGTGTACCGTAGAACCCAGTCAAAAAGTAATCTCGGCTAGATATTTGGTCATTTTAAAGGTGGTCATTTCTCAGGGTCACTTTTCCACGAGACCTTTTTATTTAGCTTGAGTGCGAACTTCGACTTGGGCCACCTTTTTAGTCAGAAGTTGTTGATTCGCTGTTACAAAAGTGCTATGTTGGCCTCGCCATAACGTTCTTGACCATAATGACTACGAAAAGATGTGGAACTTTGATAAAACAGTCCCGTTATCCTTTAATTCACATTTCTTTCTTGTACTTCAATCTTCCAGGTACTGTTCTCGGCAGCATTCAACTGCGAAATGTTAGTGCTGTGGCTTTCACTAAAAAGGAAGGGACTTACGATTACGTGAATATGGAGTTGTTGCCGAATGAAAGTGTTATCAACTTTACTTTGAAGGCTCAACTGGACTTTGAAACAGTTGGGTCTAAACTCCTTGAAATAGACTTTGCTTGCTTCGATGGACATAGTAACGTAGAAGTACGTACCTTTAAATCTCATATCCATCTGCTGCTAACAACTATAGCTTTAGATTTAAGGTAATTCTAGAGGAGACTGTGTGGCCTGTGTGATAGGTGCCTATTGTCTTTACTCGAGGTCATGGGTTCGAATCCTACTGGGTCACACGTACTGCTAAACCGGATGTCCGGGTCCTCAGCTCGGTTTTAACTATATGTTAATATAGCATGAAAAAGTTTCCAGGTGATCAGTGCAACAGGACCACACATGCGTGACCTGTGCACGTCTCGGGTACAAGTCGTGTATCAGACTGCCTGTAATTATTTTCTATTACAAGGCAATTCTACATTTTAGTAATGTGAATTCGAACCTTGACACAATTTATTTGCGGTCTTCTCACAACAAAACATGCATCCAGCACATCCAATAGTGCGCAAGTTTTTTATATTGAAACTGACAACCGACATTATCAGTCATCGTTGTTTAAAAAGAAACACATAAATCTGATGAACGTCATTTTCTTGCATCACTGCCCCGCTCACCCGCTTTTGAAACAAAGGGAAGTCAAACGCCAGTTTTTAAACACATACTGCCATTTGTTCAGTTTTTGGTTTGGTAAAGGACCATTTAAAAATAAGGTGTTAAACAAACAGAATCATTTACAGTTCATTCGTGATCACACGTGGGTCCTATACGACTAGCGTACACTGGAAATCCTGCGGAATGAGATCTGCATACAGCGTTGTAATAGACCGGCAGCCCAGAGCACTTAGCATAGATGAAAGAGGTATCAACATCTGACCACGGGAGCATTTAGAGTCCACCTCAGTGATGTGCAGAAATGGACGTCTGCCGTTGTCTGCACGCTGGGTGTGACCCCTGGGGGGCTTACAAAGGGCACAAAAATGAGCTAGACTAGATATTCGAGGTATCAACCAAAACTGATTTAAAACGAACAATAGTACAGCACTGAACACCGAATGACCCATGACAGACAAATTGCACTCTGGAATGGGTCCGGCAGAAACCAAAAAAGGACCCCCAAAAATGAGCTAACACATACATTTGAGGTACCACAACAACCAATTACACAATTACATGAGTTTCAATACGTGTCACAGGTTACTAAATGCCCTATGACCGGCAGACAAAATACACTCTGGATTGTGCGTGGCAGAAACCCTAAAAAATCTCAACCACGGTATGCCATTTTTGAGACAGTTAGATTTTCAAGGTATCGGGCTTAAATTGATTTGAAACCAACAATCATGATGCACTGAACACCCAGTTACCTGTGAAAGACAAATTTTACTCTGGAAATAGTCGGCCAGAAACCCAGAAATGACCTTAAAAATGGAGCTACAATTGTCCATGCAGCTTCCCCCTGCTAGTTCAAGTACTGGGGTGGGAAACCCAATCAGCTGGACAACAAGATGTTAAAAATTGCACCACGGAAATCGAAGTACACATATTCTCAATTGGTGACAATAATGGTGTATTTAATAAGTTAACTGCAAAAAATGGGACCGCAGGAAACAAAAACTAATTATAGAAAACTTTCGTTCACTAAAGCCTTTGTTTACTCTCATGATCACAAGAAGCGAAAAGCAGACGGGTGTCAAGATGTGAGACAGATAACTCGTCTAGTGGTAAGTTTTTGAAAGAAATTTTACATGATGTCGAAATTCAGTGTGTAGTTTGTCTGTCATGGGTCATTCAGTGTTCAGTGCGGTACAATTGTTCGTTTTAAATCAGTTTTGGACGGTACCTCGAAAATTTAGTCTAGCTCAAATTTTGATGGCATACCATGGTTGAGATTTTGGGGGGTTTCTGCCGGGCACAACCCAGAGTGTATTTTGTCTGTCATAGGGGTTTTAGTGATTTGTGAAATGTATTGAATCATATGGAATTGGTTTTGTGTGGTACCTCGAATGTATGTGCTAGCTCATTTTTTGCGGGGGGGGTCCTTTTTTGGTTTCTGCCGGACCCATTCCAGAGTGCAATTTGTCTGTCATGGGTCATTCGGTGTTCAGTGCGGTACTACTGTTCGTTTTAAATCAGTTTTGGCTGGTACCTCGAACATCTAGTCTAGCTCATTTTCTGGGCCCTTTGTATGGCCCCCAGGGGTCAAACCAAGAGTACATACTGAGGTGGATTCTAAATGTTCCCGTGGTCAGATGTTGGTACCTCGTTCAGCTATGCTAAGTGCTCTGGGCTGCCGGTCTATAATATCATCATCGGGGCTCCCGTTCATGAAATTTTAAAATCTAACTCTTAACATGTCAACATGTTGCGTATTGTTCAACAAGCACAACGTGACGTGTGATGGAATGACATCATTGTTATTTCGGTTTAAGGTAAGACTATTTTCAGTTTCACGAAACGGGGCCATGGCGACATTCATTATCATTTCACGGGATCATTTTTCCATAAAGGCGGTGCTTAAGTAGATATTGTATACTAAACCGCCTTAAACTTGTCACCGAGTAGTCGGACTACTGTCACTGTTGATCGAGCCCTGTGTAAGAACTTACCGGTAATATACCTTTGTAAAGCTCAGAAAGTCTGGGCCTTTGAAAACGCAGGCTGAAATTCTTGAGATTTTTATATCCTCATAAGCGGGGGGAGGGGAGGGCTACAGAAAATAAAAACAAAACAGCAGGAGGGTGAGGAAATAGTGACCTCAATATTGACTAACCCCAGTAATTGAGATGCGGCTTCCGTTTTTTTTTTTAGCTGTCCGTTTGTAAAAGGTCCACCCACTCAGAAATTCGAGGCCCCCATATTTTAGGCTGGATGATAACCTAGATGCGCCACTGACCATACAGAGTCAAAGATATAAATCTAATGAAAAATAATGTAATATGAGTGGGATTTATCATAAAACTAAGATTTTATATTTTTCAGATTCTATATAAGTGTACATTTGGTGTGGTCGCAAATGTCGATGAACATCGACCAGAATTTAAGCAATCAAAGTACATTGTCAATGTGAGCGAGGTAAGTACTTTAAAACTGTATTGAGACAAATAGTCTACTAACCTACAAATTTCATCCTAGTAAACGTTTATATTTCCAAAGTTAAATTAAATCCCACCATAACCCTGTGTCTCAAAATGAATTTTATTGATATATGTAAGGAAATTTAATAGCCTTTAGCATAGCTGTTGCTAAGCAAAAATATAGTACTTTCCGTTATTGAGGTTTTAGGTAATGGGTGGAAGACCGGCCGTCTCCGGAGTGAGCCGCCTTTTTCAAACATGAAAAGATGCGTTTGTGGAGGTTGTAGTAACAGCAACTTGACTGAGAACGTCTCTGTGTTCAAATTTCCTAAATAGGTGAAAGTTGCACAGAAAGGGCATCGGTTTGTGAGGGGCACGCAGTGTGGAATGTCAATATGGAACATGTGATTCAGTCGTAAGCCACACTTTGTTCGGCACATTTCAAGGAATTGTTCTTCGACCAAAGACTAAAGCGGCGTTGCGATAAAGGACAACTTGAACTTTAAATTATTTTTGACATCTTGAATTCAACTTTTATTAGAAGTTTATGGTGGTGGAATCTGTAGTCCAAATTAGAACAAGAAACTCAAGTCTCAAAATTTGGAGTTTACACTCACATGTTTTATATTCATGCTCGAACTAATACCCAAATGCTGGGATGATCAAGTGCAAGGTAGGATATAGTGCAAACTTTAGAGACACACGGCAATTTGGTTGATATAAGGGTTCAATATTTAGAATCCCGTGAAATTTATATTTGTCCAACTTAGGAACGGTTTCCTTTTTTTCAGTCAAGTCCTAAGAACACGGTAATATTCAACTTTAATGGTGAGGCTACAGACAAAGATGGCGGAAATTTAAGATACTATTTGTCATCAAAGCCGCTGGTGAGACAACCTTTTTCGTTGCTGTTGTTGTTGTAGTTGTTGTTGTTCTTCTTCTTCCTTTCCTTCTTTTTCTTGTTCTTACTGTTGTTGACTAGAGTGTTATTTCAAGACTTAACTGAAATATGTTGTTCATGTGCTGAAATGTTTGAAACCAAAGCTCAGACAGAAGACCTTAGCCCAGAATGTAACCAGGGGTAGCAGG
The DNA here is from genome assembly GCA_002633005.1 of Phoronis australis. Lineage (NCBI taxonomy): Eukaryota > Metazoa > Phoronida > Phoronidae > Phoronis > Phoronis australis. The sequence continues at coordinate 958,427 of NMRA01000042.1, read as the reverse complement.
CAGCAGCACAACCTATCGCAAGCTCCGCCCCTATACGGAAAGTCACGTGATACCCGACATTCGAAAAAGATGTCAGAGGCAAATACACTGTCGCTAAACGACGTTCCTGGTGGAATCTATGAGTGTTTTTGCACTATTTGAAAACGCGTCGACAGAGACAAGAGGCGATGCTTTTCACCAGTGAATCGTACGATCATGATATGGGAATTTGTAAAAGTGACGATGAAAAAATAAGAGCTCGAGGAGCCAGCGAAAATCCGAAGGACCCCTCGGCCTCGGGGCCACCTTCACATGACAAATGACAAGGCCACTGAGGTCGAGACCATAGACATCTTATGGTGGAGACTCTACTATGCTGTTAATTCTCTTCTTGTTTTGTTCAGTCTTAGTTGCCAATGGTAATTTTATCATTACTGTTTTGCTAACAATGTGAGTTAAAGGAAACTTTGTTTTTTACACATCCACACACTCAGTGTCAGTCCATGCTTGTAATGGGCTAATTTGTAATTTTTATTTTGGAAAATTTAAAAATTCCCTTGTCGGCCATGGTGTGCACTAAGTAATTGGAGAATTGCCATAGCATAAATGAGGTCATAGATGCCATCTTTATCCAATGAGGGACGAGGAGGCACGAAATGCGTATATGGCATGGATGAGCTTTCCAGAGTGTTAAAGCGAAATTGACACACTTCCAAAAATGCCGATAAGTAGGCCTAGTGTTGAAAACTGTTTTCATTGTTTGCTGCAGCGTTTTTTTGTAATAACATTATGTAAATTTATGCAAAATTTCAGGTCCCTAGCTCAAGTAAAGAAAAACTATTAGCAAAAGTTTGGGCCCACTTTTGGGAGAATCATCCAATATTAGTCAAGTGTTCAAAACATAAAACCAACATCAAACAATGCAACTGATCCATTTTCAACAAGATTTCTATTCATTAATTTTATTAAAAGGTGGCTTATCAGTTCAGGGTGGATCCAAGATTTTTAAAAAGGGGGAGAGATCGGATCAAGGATTTTTTAAATAAAGGGGCCCAAGTCAACAAGTGGAAAATTGTAGATTGATGTCACTGAAATAAAGGGAAAAGGGGTGTCCAGACCCTTTTGACCCCCCTGGATCCGCCTATGTAATCCAATTTCACTTTCACATGTTTGTCAGAAGTGCCTCTCTTTAAGTGGCTGTAATAGAAAAACGATTTAGTGACCGCCTCCTTTTTACAAATTTATAGTATGCAGGGACCAAAATTTAGTAATATTCAATGATGAATTATATCTATGTGCAACCCCTGTAAGTGCTAACAAACAGCTCTCAGTTACTAATGATATCAGTTGTGTGCCTATAACATTCGTTTGGTAATCTTATTTTAATCGAATACCACGGATGATAACACTGAGAAATTCTTGTCATGTTTTATAGCCTGAATTTCACTTCGCACAAAATGGAGAGTTGACTCAGAAGACTGCACTCGACTACGAAGGAAAGAAGGAATACAATCTAAGCATAGTTGCAAAGGTGCGTGACAATTGTGAAAGTAATTTATCTATCAAAAATTATCGTTCTGTTATGAAACATGTCTTAATTTATGCTCAGAGATTTAAACAAAAAAACAGAGCATGGTTGAATTTAAAAACAATTGGAAGTTTTTGAAAACCAATGATGCAATGAAATGTTTGTTCAAGGAATGGTAGATCTTAGTCACAAGTAAGCCAAACGTCATGCACAGATTTTGGGAGTTTGAATTCTCTGTGGACGATCAATCCCAAAAACTTGGGCATTCGAAGGGGTAAATTGTAGGTGACTGTTGCTCAGTTCACCAGGTGATTCAAATTGAAAATTTGGAAAATTTAAACTGGGCATTTAAGGCGGATGCAAATTAATCCATAGCTTGAGATTCTACTGAATGTAATCAATTCATAATTACCTCCAAAAGCACTTGCCAGCGTTCACTAATACTTACTGCTGAAGTGGTTCAACAAGTGCAAAACCTTTACAGGAGTGCGTCCTGCATCAGCAGATTTGTTACTTTAGAATGTGTTTTTGATCATATTTTATTGAAAGTATTACAATGTATAGTTTTATTGTCAAAAGAAAAAACCTTCTACACTAAAACTATTCAAAATTACATTCTTGCATTTGTATATTTGCCATAAGTACGTGACTGGGACAGTTCGTTAAACTAATCCTTAGTTTGAATTGTGGTTCCACTCACTTCAAAGTTTCCGTCAGAAAGGTGTCAAAATCGAGGTGGAGATCATATTCAAGGGAACAGATGTTGATGAGGTTCATTTGTTTGCTCTTCTCCCACCTTACCCTGTACAGCATTGCTAGCAATAAAACATACATGTATCGAAAGTAGAATGTGAGGTGTTTGCAGCATGTTAACTTTAAAGAGGCATGGAACGTGAAAACGCATCAAAAATATCTAAAAAAGTACCGTCTAGCAACATCTGGTACAGAGTAATTCACTTTCTCCTGAGAGGAATTTTTTAGAAAAATCACACAAATTTCATTATTCTTGAAATTCATGCAAAGAAAAAATTCTGTGGTTACCACAGGTCAATGGTCACATTTTCCATATAAGAGAAATGTGCTATGTCTGTGTCTTGCCATACCAAGTAAGGAGACGTCTGCTTTGCCTTGTGGGAGAAAAATCGATGAAGTGGCGAGCAGTTGACAGATGGTTTTTGTGAAATTTGAAACTAAAAGAAGATGCTTTGATATGAACAGTAATTAAAAATCTTTAAGAACAAAGTTAACCCTAAAAAATACCTGGTGAGCAGGTTGAGTTCTGTTTCAGTGGTAGAGAATCACTTACAATGTTAAATTATAGTGTGTTTGCCTCGTTCTAGGCCTATTTATGGTTATAGTGGACCCTCGAAAAATGGACAAATCTTGCAAAATTTGGATTATATCTGAAAATATCCTAAAATATTCGACTTTAATTTACATGAAAGGCTATCAAAATAGGAGTTTTATTCCATTTTAATGAAAATAATCAGAAGTACATAGCATAAAATGAAAATGAAATGATAATTTAGAAACTGTGACTGTGTTTTTGAACATGTCATCTTGTAGCACATTCACTGTTAGCAAAAATTTGGTAATGTTATTGATACCATGTTTTGCCATGGATGCACGTCTCTTCTGTGCTAAATTTGACTAAAAACACATGGTCACATGATCCAATAAATATCAGGATGGTGTAAAATCAAAAATCAAATTCAATAGGCTTTCTAATTTCAGAAAATGATTACTTACTGAGTTAAAATCTTTAGTTTTATAGGTATTTGGCTGAACACTGACAAGTCCACAAGGCCCTACATAACCTAATGTGCTTGATTTATGCCTAATGGTTTTCTTTAATCATATTTGCATTCACAGGAAAATGATAACCCAATGAGTTCAGCGACAGCTGACGTCACCATACGAGTGACTGACGATGATGACCAGAATCCTCAATTTGTTGGGTCTCCCTACGCTGCAGTCCTAACTGAAAACGCCACTGTGGTATGATATTTGTTCACTAGCTTATACGATGTTTTCTCTATTAATTCATACACTCTATTAGTTTGTACAGGACCCTTGAAACATCCCGTTTATCTCCAATAGTTTGTACAGTAGGTGTTGGAGGGAAAAATAGTTGGTAAACAAGTGTAGGAATTAATAGAGAAAACACCGTAAATGTTTTGAACTAGACGTGAGTAGAAACCAAAATTTTGTTCTTCACTGAACTTGCTAAAGCCACTGTGTACGTCGAGCCAAGCACTAAAAAACTGTCACCTTGTCCCAAGCAGAGAAATCAAAATCGAGCACAGAGGTGGTTTAATCAAATTCTGTTTTATTTGCACAAAAGAGTCCCAAATAGGGACTCAACTAAGTTCCCTAATTTTTTTTGCGTATTTCCTGTGTTATTTACTCACGGATTTAATATTTTTCTATCATTTTGTCTTAATTATGAGCTACCCATTTACTAATGACATTTTCTAATAATATGACTAAAAACGGAGCCCTTAATTTAGTTAAAATAAATAATGATTTAGTCCTTAAATTAGGGGTGTTGCATGAAAAGATCCTTACTTGTATTGATAATATTGATAATTCAAAGTAGAGTTTAGTCTCGATTTGTATCAAAGTTAAAAATTAACTTTGAGGCTCAAACAGCATAGGAAAGGACAATCAGTGATTTAATAAGCCCACAAACACTCCGTACATTTAGGGTCTTAGTTAAGTCCCTATTTGGCACCGCGTTTCAAGGATGTTTTCGACTCTGTTTTCAAGAACCATATTGCTATCTGAAAAAGATACCAACATTATTGGCATTTTGCATATTAAGCGTATTTTCTTGAATTTTAGCTTATTCATGTTTTTCACCCATTCACAACTCTGTGTGCAACTCACTCCAACAACTCTCAAGAGATTTTGACTATAAACTTTAAAAAAACATACCCCTGAAGTATAGTGGCACGTGACCATGGCAGATTCCTATTTGACCATATTTTCTGAATTTTTTGTCCCACTCTTGATTTTCATGTTTCCATATAATTTGTAAATTCTCTGTTGTGCCCAACTCCTACATTTCAAATTTAATTTTGACCAACCTTACAAATTCTCAAGAAGTACCGTAATGCACACGATAGCCATTTTATATTTGACTATACTTTACTGAATTTTGGTCTGCTCTTGATTTTCGCATGTATTTTCTGGGTGATACACCTCTGTTTGCAACCCCTCGGTGACAGATATGTGGTCTTTAATTTCACTGGCTTGTTAAGTTATGCATTGCATAATTGACAAAACCAGTTCCAAATTTTTCCCGTTGACTTGTGCAAGATTTGATCTCTGCCTTGTTACTTTCTTGTTAATTGATCTCAATGTTACACTGTTGGAAATTAAAGAATTATTACATTTCTAATTAACTAGAAACTACCTTATTTCACTCCCTCAGTGTTGCAAGCAGCAGCCAATTTACCCAGACATTACCCTTGAATTCTGATAGCTTCACTCAATACCATTCTTATTATTGGTGGTTAGTTAATATGCTTGCCGACTTATTTTCAGGGAACTATTCTCAAAATATCTGGTCACCCCATTGAAGCGCACGATCTTGACCTTGGTATAAATAGTCCCATCATTTACAGCATAGAGCAAAGTAAAGGTAAGTGTTAAGTAATTTTGACTACAGTAAAATCTCAGTAATTTAGGCACTGAATAAGACGGACAAGTGAAATGTTATTTTTCATTTCTAATTTAGTTGTTGAGCGATAAATAAAGCCAAATAAATTCAGACTTTATCATTTTTGGTGAGTCTTCACTGTTACTGCAGTTCTACTTTGTTATTATCACCGTCTTTGTTGTTACATTTTGTTTCATTATTAGTAGAACTGTTATGCACCAACCAAACAACGGGTGTTGCACAAGATGGGAGTGACTGCATTTGGACAATCACAAGTTATGCAAAAGTAAGAACAGAAAACTGTGTGAGTTGTTGAAGTGTAGTCTAATATCATTTCTGCGCTCATAAGTATGCTTGCAGTTAATTGTTGATTGTATTTGTTTTCAGCTGGGGAGTTCTTCAGTATTGATAATCAGACGGGTATCGTAAAGTTGAAGAAGAGGCTCAGAAGGGGTCAAGTGATGACAATTGCTATTAGGGTAAGAGTAAAAAGTCTTAAGGTATTAGACTCAAGTAGTTTCCAAGAATTCAATTTTTGTAATAACTATTTAAGCATTAATAGTAGACCCATAAAACTATAGATATTTTCAAAAATCTTCGATGATCTACGTACAAACAATGCCAGATGTTGGTAGTCACGTGATTGCGTTTTTTCTCAATAATCCTGATATTCATGGAGATAGTTGTGCTTTCCACATTTTCATGAATAATCCCAGACATGCTCTCTTAGCTAATAGAATAATGAAAGAGACTTTGTAGGTTTTATACGAAAAACAAAACCGCAAGATTGTGGAAAGTAGAAGGGTGTCAAGATTTTTCAAGAACAAACAGAACATACAATTACAGACATATTTTCTATTGCCCATAATTAATACTTAAAAAGTTATTAAAGAAAATTGACGCTTGGTCGACGAAAGTAGTCAGTTACCTTAAAGAAAAATAATTGTAAAAAGTCACGGCAACTTTTCACATTTCATAAAATTGTTTTTTACATTATTGAACTCATGGAGTAGATACATTCTGAATCCTCAATGACTGAGAAATCTTAACTTGAAAGATCTCCTTAATAATCCCCTGAATAATGTTTCTATGGGACAGATTACTGTTCACAAAGGTTGATTACCGATGTGCTTTCTAGTGTTAATTTTATCTGTTACATTTGCCATTGTATTTTTGGAGTTCTTTGATGGATTTTTCAGGAAATTCGACAGACATGAGACAGTAACACCTTTCCAATTTCAGACAGATTGGACGCCTTCTGCGCCTACCCATGAGAGGCGCACCATAGGATGGCTATAGCCCTCCACTTTTTTCACTGCCGCTCATGTACCTAGAGATTATGTTTATCATTTTTAGTTTGTTTTTGTGTGACGTCATCAGTTTTTAACCAACGTCTAGCTTTGATGCAGCCAGGTCCAGGTGCTAAAAATGTGCCGATATTTCATTTCGAAATTTATCGTACAGAAGTGCTTACAGAAAGTTGCAGTAGAAAAATCTTCATGCTGTCAATGGGAAGACTGTCCTGGACACTTTCACTGAGTTTTTGTTGCTACGTTTATATTTTGGAAGATGTAACTGTGATATTATTTTACCGACAGTAAAGATTTAAAACTTAAATTTATACTACATAGGTCTTGATAGGGTCTCACAAAAATCATGCCACAAAGTTTTGCAAAACCCCAAAAGCTATTGCATGGCCAACTGGCACAGTCATTGCATGGGAATGAAAGCAGTCGGGCTTTAGGAGAGCGAAAGTACTTACTAGGTGCTGCAACTTAGGCTAGTAATTAAACACCCCCCATATGAAAATATGTGTGGTTTAAACTGTTGATGTCTATGGGGTAATTTTGGAGACACTAACTGACCAATTGGGAAACATTTTCTGAGCATCTGTCTGTGTTTGTGTCCTGCACAGTCTTGCTTCTCTAAACTAACTTTGAACCATCCTTCATTGACTATGGGACCTACTTTGATATCAAATGGATCAAAAATGCTGACTTTTCCTTCATTAACCTGTGTATCTTTACTTTTCAGGCAACTGAGGTGTACAATGGCGATCGCAGCCAGACGGCACAGCTGATAGTGACGGTGACAGGCGTCAATGAACACCCACCAGTGTTTGAGTACTCAAAATATGAAGTGCCAGTTATGGAAAATACTGTTCCTGGAACAAAGATTCTACAGGTCAAGGCCACTGATGTCGACTTGGTATGATTGCACGCAAGTGTTATGAAACAGTAGTTATTGTACCTTGAGCAGTGCTTACCAAACTAGACAGTATTTTTGTATTCGACGGTTGATCATCGCTCACAGATATCTACCTTATTTCTGAGTTGATGTCTGAGTCACCATTTTTTGACATCTTGTGCAAATAGCTTTCAGAATACGGTGTTTCTACCGGCCAGACATAATTGAAATGAAATCACATTTTCTCTTAGTATATCCATTCTCAACAAATCAAATTCATTTTAAATAAATACTTACATTTGTTTCATAACAAAAAACAGAAAACAGCAGTTTTGTTTTCAAGTCAACATTGACGAATGACATTTGTCAAAATCCGGGTATCTGAAGTAAATTCAACTGAAAATCATTGCAGATTTAGCCAAAACCTTTTCTTTGCTTCTCATCTATGAAAAAAGGCAAAATATTTGTCATTTTTTTCTGAAAATTGTGAGTTTCGCATTATAACTTGATGAAGTGACAATTTCAGAGTGACTTAAATCTCCAGACAAACGAGATCCAGGTACTGGTTGTTGTCTCCCCTGGTATCAATTATGGGCTTCAATGCCTGTCTGTGATCTTTACCTCTTCTCTAGTTGCCTTGGCCTTGGTTGGGATGCATGGTTTAAAAATATAATTTTCGCTTGACGTAAACAATATCTAACGAATATAGTAAAACTGAATGCATGTCAAATTCAGTCGAATTGAGCAAGACTTTATCTTAATTTCTGTTTGTAAACGGCTGATTGCCTTCCTGCAAATATTAGAAATTTCAAAAAATGTTGTACACATCCAAACAGTACAGAGCAAGCTACTACTAGAACAACCTGATGTCCTAAGACAAAAGTCAAATTTATGTTATTTGGTATATTGTGTGGTACACAGGTGAAAATGCAAGGCGGCATGCGGCAAATTTGAATAAGATTTTAGAATCATTGTTATAACGTCTGTGCCACATGCCTTTTTTGAAGTTAAGCTGAAATCTGACTTTGCGCATTTGAATTTTGGGAGTTTTATTTTGAAGAAGAGAACTTAATTAAAATATCGTATCAACATTTTATGTTTTAGTGCCCAGATTGTGACAAAAGTGTAGCAGAGGTTGGCCATGGTTTCATTTTGGATTCTATGCTTAATGCATATTATTTGATATGTACTAATCATGTAGTTTATTGATTTTGGGCAATAGTAACTTACAGGGGTCCCAGATTTTGAGAATCAGTTTGATCCTTTTTATTCCGTATAGAGAAAACTGGTTCTCAAAAGGCCAGACCCTTGTCAGTGACTATTACTGATTTTTCTAATCCTATTTAATAAGTGATTGTAGCATATTGTAGTTAGTAGAAATACTTATTGTTAACAGCATATTTGGGTTCTTCTTTAATTTTATTTTAATTGCTTTTGCTGATGATTGTGATTCCTTAACTGGCTTTTGTTAACTTTTGCTATTTTTCATTTAATTAACTTTGTGAGCCTATCGGTATGTGTAGCATGACATGCTGGTTTAGATTCGTAATCTTCGTAACATTTCTTTATTTCACTTTTTTGATGTTCTAGTAAAGTAATAATCTGTTGATCAACATGGTCGTTCATCCTTACTCTCTACCTAAAATACAAGTTATAAATGCAGGACCAAGGGTCTAATCTTTGTACTCAAAATCGAACTTATTTTTGGAAAGTTCTATTCTACTTTTTGGGCAAATTCAAGATAAGTGACTGAAAATTATTCTGTGTTAAAAAGTAACAAATTGTCAAAATGGCATGCCATTTCTATGCAATTTCCAGGAGATGTTTTTATCAATTTTTGGCAGAAATCGCTACGAGACCAGGTTTGAGCTTATTTCACAATTTTCATGTTCTGACTTATGACCTCAAAAAGGCAGTACATGAGAAAGGAAATGTCCCACTGAAGGTTTACTTCGCAACTTTTAATGCTGGTTGACTTGTTCAGGGTCAACAATTCTGCTAAGCGTGTTAATTTGTCTTGCTAACTATATTATTTTTTTGCATTTTTTTAATGCCTTTTTCCTATTGTGGTTCATCATGTTTTGCCTATACCATGCATGAATTCAGAGCGCCTGCAGTAATTAAGCTATTGAAGGTGACTTAAATTTCATTTTTACAACATTTGATATAAAATCTCAGGCTGAAAAATTGTTGTTGCACCAGTTTTCATTCACAGACATTCTGATTGTAGATTTTCTAGTAAGTTAAGTATATTGCTTTAAAATTGATTTTTTGATGGTATTCTGATAATACTGTTTATTTTTGTTATATTCCAGGTGACATTTATGAATTATTCCATACATTCTGTGAACCCGGCTACTGATATTTTTGAAATTCACCCAACAGAGTAAGTACGCTTTATTTATTAAAAAATAATCTCATAGTAACAAACCTATAACTTGTTAGTCTATTGTCATATACAGGAGACTGACCTAGTCCAAGTCGATCATGTGACCTGGCCTAGTTTCATAGAGAGAAGGGGAGAATTGCCTAGTGTTAGCTGATTGATGCAGAGACCCCTGTTTCACTGTTCCACCTAAACAGTCACACTTTTGCAGAAACCGCAACTAGAAACTTCAGGAAGAAGTGTTATTAGTACAAAGTAACAACTGTTTGTTGATTTAAGAGAATTTTTGATTTTAAAAGTTCCCCTATCCCACTACTTCACGTCATAGAACTGAAACTGTATAATAAGTTTGTGTGCAGATGCCTCTCTTAATGTGTTTGACATTTTCATTGCTAGCGGTGACATCACACTGAGGGATCAGCTTGACTATGAAGACATCAAAAAGTACAGTCTGGAAGTAAAAGTTTCTGATGGACAGTTTGTGAGTGTTACATATTGTTCGAAATACTTAATAAGGAAATCTGAAAACTTAAAGAACCATTCTTGTTTTAATTGCTGATACTATTTGAGTCTGGGCATTTATAGCCAAGTTTTCTTCCGAGGCCACAAGAGTTGCTTTGAGTTACACAGTTACACAGTACACATCTTTGGTGTCAAGTTTCTCCAGAAAGCAGTTTACAAGCAGAACACATTGTGCTCGTTCCTTGACTTCACTCTTCAACTTAATGTAACTCCTCTCATAGGTCGGTAATGTTTTTCATTCAGAGTTGCTGAAATGTATGTCCTTTAGACAAAGGCAAAAACAACTTTAATTATTGCTTCTCTGAAAGCTCAAATTCAGTGGGCAGCCATAACCAAATCGGACATCTGAGACTCATATTTACTGTCTCTCGCTGATGGATCGGGCTCAAAACCTAAAGTGCCATGCAAGGCTGATCGTTCGAGAACATAGTGAGCAAAACTCTGTTCATCTCATCTCAGAAGAAAACCTGGGACTATCTCTAAACCCCAGGCAAATTGCAGCCCCATCTTTGGAAATTATTAGTATGTTTTGGGGTGGAATCCTTCATTTTTTATACAGGAAGATAGCACTCCTGATGACACATGATCAATTCAAGGGCAGAATGGATCTCTACTTCGTCAACAAAGAGTTTTCAAGTTTGGCTTGTTGTAAGTCACTTCCTGGGTCCCGGGTTTTGAGAACCAGTTTTTTCCATTGAATGACCGGCTATCAGGCTGGTTCTCAAAATGCGGACTCCGGAATTAATTAAATCACTCCTGCTTGACATTGCATGGGACTTAAAAATGTTTTAAAACAAAATAATTCTCTGTAACCCTTGCAATTTATCCTCAGAAGTTGGAAGTAAAGTTTGAAGCCTGTTTAAATATAATTTGGCCTTGTGTTAATTACAGACCCTTTGAGTTTGGGAGTTGGTGGTTGTTTTGATATTTAGGCAGTCCACTTCTTGGCATATGTGCTGCTTTCAACAAAGATTGAGTGTATAACCAGTAACTTCATCTCTCACCAAAACTTGGATAATATTTGTTTACATTTTCTTTGACAGACTGCATCCTCAGTTACCTTATACAGTACATGAAAAGTCCACACAAACCTTCAGCATGGAGAAAATTCAAAGATGTTTCTCCTTTTACTGCTTATTAACATGAAATTGAAAATGTGGTTTAGTAAGTTTATCAAACTGGACTTAAATATTTTCTTGCTGTGATGGCAGCAATGTCCACCATATTAAATTGAAGTGGTGAAATTCCGCAAGCACTGGGCATTCCTATCATTCTCAGAAGCCTTCTTTGACTTGAAAAATTGTCTAGACGTTCTTATGGCAACAGAAACATAGTCATATTAAAGGAAAAAAATTAGGCACACAATATTTTATTTTACAAGTTGTGAGTTGCATCAGTGTGAAATCAAGTATCATAATGGTATTTTTGGTGTGTTTCAGAGCGATTCGACGAATGTTGTTATCAATGTGGTTGATGTCAATGACAACAACCCAGTTTTCACCAAGACCTCGTACATTATGAAGTCCTTGAGGAGACAAGGGAAAGTAGGTACAGTGCAAGCCAGCGACATGGATGAGTTGTCTTCTGTCATCACCTATGTGTTGAAGACACACAACAAGTAAATATCTTTGAAAGGTTTATCACAATAATGTCACTTGCCATCAACACTTATACAAGACAAAAGTAATCAGATCAAATAGATGATGTCTAATTCTGTTAACAGCAAAAACTACTGGTAATAAATATCATTGCGGCAAAATTATAATTACGTAATGGCTTAGCCAACTTACTAAGTGACTTGTAAATTCCCTTTTTTCTCGGCCAGGAAATAAGACTACTCTGGCGATGAATTCGGCGACCAACCATCATGGCTGGGATAATTCTTGCAAATATAGTTCTAGTTAAAAATGTTTTGCATTATGGTTTTAAAGTTGGGGGTGACTCTACTTATATGGGTTTGGCATTATAGTTATCAACTGTATAACAGAAAAATCAGTTTTTGTGATGTGCTGTGTTCCCATTATGTGTGACATATTCTGACTCTGTTTCTCTGAATCTCTCTATAATAGCTTTGCTAGTCAGGTATTATGTCTATGTATATGCAAAATGGAAAATTTGATGCTTCTTATCTCTAGCTTCTGTTTCCAGCCTATTTGCCATAGACTCTTCATCGGGTGACATCAGTCTACATGCCGACCCATCCAACCTCACCCAGGAGGTCTACACTATGACGGTTGAGGCACGGGACAGTGGTCAGCCTCCCCGCACTGCCTCCACCAATGTCCAAGTGGTGTTCCCAGCCCTGCCGATTGTTCAGCCAACTGTGAAATCGTCTGAGACCAAGCAAGAGGAGGGCAACAGCATCCCCCTATATGCACTAGCTGGCGTAAGCGGCTTCCTGTTGGTGGTCTGCATTATCCTAGCTGTTCTTACAATGAAATTTGTGCGCAAGTAAGTAATGCGAATGTTTGCATGACTGCATCCCACTATTTTCTGAGGAGACGGAGCAAACAGCTGGGCTCGGCAAAAAATATACTTCATAAAAACATAAGATCGTGTGAGTTAATCTTTATGAGATATCGTCATGCATTAGAGTCATATGCGATCACACATTTGTTTTTCTCGTCAATGTTAAGTCTACAGAGTGCAGACTAGGGTTTGTTCTATAGATCTAAGACACTCGTGAGAAAAGCTAGTTTGGTCATGTGTCTTGATTTTAATGCATGCATGGCAATATCTTGCGAAGACGTGTGATCTTGCATTTTCACGTGTTTCTTCTATTTACAAAACACAGCTCTGTTCAGTAGGGATTCATGGGATGAGGATATCAGGTCCTAAATATACGCATTTACAGACATATTGTTTCACAAGCGCCACCTAGAGAATTTTGGGTTCTTCATGAGGCCTAATCAAGTGATGCCTAATTTAATACTTCAGATTTTTTTATTTACCTTGCACTTAAAATTGTTTTTTTAACATTTTGATTGTGCCATTTTGAAACAAATAGTACTGCTTGATTTTATTTACCTTGCACTTAAAATTGTTTTTTGAACATTTTTATTGTGCCATTTTGAAGCAAATGCTACTGTTTGATCATTTCAATGAAAATAAATTGATATGGCTAAAATTACAAAATGCTTTGACGAAGAAAAGTATCTTCGACTGAAATAAAAATTGTGAAACTTTGTTTGACAAACTCCTACTTGTCAAACTAAAAAAATATAACATCCCAAGTGCTGCAATTACTTTTTACTGTACATAAAATGAACGGAATAATTACTAAACGATAAATGTGTTCTTCTCTCAACTTACACTGGTAATATGCATTACTAGGTATTAAAGTAATAGATTTCAAATGTCCTAGTTCATAACATTTTTGGATGTATTTTGTATCTGTTCTATTCAACATCATCCATGGCAATTCTCTTACTTTGCACAAAACAATTGCCAAAATTTTTGTTTTTCCATTTTTCAAAGGCTGATTACTTTACTGCAAGTCGAGGAAAATTTACCAAAAGTTGTTTTACGACATCTACACAGTACAAGCTATGTTAGTGATGGACTAAAATTTTCTTAATCCTTATTTTTGTGGAAAAAATGACAAAGTAGAATGTCACTTGTCGACCATATTGTGTGATGAATATGTGAATAATTACCATATTAGTGGATGTCAGTATTTGCATCACGTTGAATTTGCTTTCAGCAAATATTTTAACAGCTCCAGTTTTTACGATGTAAATGGCTCTTCTGCCGTGAGGTACTCAGGTGTAGTTAGACATGGGATTGTTACATACATGGAATGCGTTAGATGTTAATTGTTGGCTCCAAGTTTTTAGAGTAGATCGTGCTTGATGCCTGGTGCTAGACATCCTTCCTATGCTTCACATGGTGTCGGAACTCTCTGTGTTTTACTGAAATTTTGCAAAATCTGTGTTGAAAAATTCATAGGTAGCGCATGCCAAGAGTTAAGCATGGGTGCCTCACCCATGGTGATTTTCTGCTGCTTGTGTAATGGTGACATTGTTACAATATTGTACTGTGATGCAGGCCATACCTGACACTAAGCTGACTGGCTAGTGATACAGCTTTGATGCTGGCCATACCTGACACATAGCTGACTAGCTAGTGATACAGTTTTGATGCTGGTCATCAGACACTTAGCTGACTGGCTAGCGAGTGATACAGGTTGCTTGTAACACAAATGTGGTCAAATGATTTCTGTGTACAATAGATGCCTCATGATTAAAGTTTGTTATAAGTCGCGCATGGAATAAATCACACCTAACCTTTAAATGAAAACTGAATTCTATTTATAACTTTGAATTTTTGGGTTTGTGACAACATTTTGACGTTATCGTGAAGGTGGAAGTTATAAAGATGACATTTTGGTTATTACAGGAAGAAATCTGATGGACAGGTCAAAGAGCCATCAAATAATCCAACATATGGTCTCGCTTACAATAACCATGGCATTCGCATCACAGACTTCCTTGACGACGGCGCTACATCAACTCAGGAGAATCCTCTTGCCATGGCAACCCCTGGCTACTTTTTCGAAGAAGACGATTCTGACAGCCAAGAAGGTCAGCTACGCCGCGTAGATGAGATTGTTGTGGGTGAGACAGTGCACAATGGTAATAAACCCATGGGGAGCCCCACAGGCAGTAACAGCAGTACGGTGAGCCTGATTGGTGGAACTAAACAGGAAGAGGAGGAGCCACAAGGAAGGAAGAAGAAGAGCTTGTCTTGGGGGAAGAACCAGCAGGAGTTCTTCAATGCAGAGGTGAGGGTATTATGGGAAGGTTGGAAAGAAGTGACTAACATCATTTTGAATTGAAGATTATCTGTTTATATAATTATGTACTCGTTATACGTCATGACCGCTGTATTCTTGTCATTTCCTATCACTAACTTGTTCATTAAAATTATTTCTTGTTATCCATCGTCAAACATTCTTGTGGTTTATGCTAGTTGTAAATATAACATTCATCAAATTATTTTGATGATGTGTTTAATGCTGCAGTGCTTTGTGTTTTTAAATGCAGAAATGATCCTGTTGATCAAACAAATCTTGCTTCATTATGCTTATTTACAAGATTTTTAAGTTTTACTTGGTTTAGTTCTTTTGTTATTTGCGTAGCACCACGAATTGAATGGCAAATAATTGTTTCTCACTTTTCTTTATTAACAACGATGCATGATTATATTGAATGTTTGTCTTCTTCTTGTAGGCTCCCATTGATCCAGACGCAAGTGTACAGCCATTAAGTGATGATGAACCAGAGGATACCAAGCCTAAGATAACACTGTACTTTTAGAAATAGTCAGGATTGCTGAAGAGTGGAGCCTCTATAGAACAAGACATATAGGGGGAAGCAATCGTTTTTGGTAATACGTATCCCCTGTTCATCTGGAATAAATATTTTCCTGCATCAATGTTCGTTTCCCTTGCGTTTATTTCCTACCCATGCAATAACAGAAAGTTAAGTAAACGGCCCAGGAAAAGGCTCGCATCTTGGTTCCGCATTTGTATCTGATGAGCGAATATGAAAACCTGATACAGATTGCATTCAATATTGACACTGTGTTTACTTAATGGCAAGGAAAGCAGTATCAAGATGCTTGTCTTTTGCTGGGTCGGTAAAGTCATTTTCTGTTGTTGAATGTTTAGATAATGCAGCCAGGGCAACTGAATAATAAAACACAGAAAAAGTCCTTCCAAGATAACCAAGGGTCTGTATTTTTACAAAAGGTAATATCAAAAGTGGTTGCTGTCCCCTTTAAACTCAGTTTTGTCTGTTAAAATACATTGACAGGACGTTATGTCCATTAAATGACGTTACGCATCTTGCTGCAATAGGTGGTCATTTCTTCATTTTGTAAGAGGATTTTTTCTGCCAAATGTTCGTTGATGCTTTCTCCAGTCGGAAGGAATTGTCAAGACTTGCAACTCACTTATGTATTCACGAGGATTACATAACATCCGTCGTTTTGTTTTGTAATGTAAGTCATGTACTACTTGTGATTAGTCTCTTGTGAGTAAGTACTTAAGTCATGCGTCTGTTTTAATCTACATGTAGTAGATTTTAATCCGTCTCATGAGACAGGCCTTGCTATGAAAAGTATTCGGCCCTTCGCTAGATGCCTGTCTTGAAAGTAGATACTTGAGATATTCCCCAAGTACAGTTCAGATAATTGTGAAATCTTGAACTTAACGACCATTTTCAGGCCAAGTAAATACGCCTCATTTTATATTCATTGTTTTCCATGGCACATTTACTCTTCTGGCCTAAATTTTTAAGAATGAGTTGCTTTAATCTCTGGCACACTAAATGTGGTCAAATTTGCATTATGAGATGTATTTAATCCCAATGATGATGAAAGTGCATGTTCTTGGTATACTCTATATAAAGTAATGCTGTCATGCAACAAGAAATTTTAATACTATGTGATAATTGATATTCATGTGCAAGACCAGCAAACTTGTGTAGAAAAATAATTGCAATCTTCAGGTTTACACTGGTTGATATTTATGCAGTGTTTGTTGTTTTCAATTAAGATGTATCAAATATGTTTTATAACTAAAGGTGCTTCATAGTTGCTGTAAATATCTTTATCTATATATGTTACGCCATTTGTTTAGTCTATATCATTTGTTATGAGAACACTTTCATGTAAATCGCCATGTTGTAGCTCATGAAATTAATATATGAATACATGTTCTTTCTAACTATTTACACATTTACTAAAATCAAAGTATGAAATCACTAAAAAGAAATTAGATTTCCATATTAATGTTGTGGTGTTCCTACTGTGCCGAGATGACCTTGTTAGTAAGTTCAGTACAACTATGTACGGGGTGTATTAGTGCAAGAAAATCATGGCACAGCTTAAAACATTCCACGTTTCCCCTCTCACATTCCAGTTCCTATTACGTGTTATAGATTTTGTGTGAGTGAATTTGCTACTAGTTTTGAAGCCACATTCTTGGGGCCATCCCCCTTTGTTTGTGTTCGTGTAATCCTTGTTAGATTTCGATACAGTGAGTTTGGATCTCTCATTTCATACAATATACGTGATTGTGGCAGCGTACTTCACTGGTCTTGGGTTTACAGGACGAGCCATCACCATAAAGTTGAATCACTGTAGTTTGAGAGCTGCGCTTTTACCATGCCGCATGGTGCTTCAAATCTTGATACGTGTTGTATTAGTTAGTTCTTTTGCACATTTATTTTTTAAAGATTTACAGGAAAAACTATTTGCAGCTGCATGTTCACGAAATTAATTGAAAGATGTTGGGAGTAACTTGCACTTGTTTAGAAAGCTGACATTTTCATTAGTGGTGGATTCTACCATATTATGCAACAAAATTGTATCAAGTAAAATATAAATGAAGAGAATTGTAAAAACTAACCTCTGCCACTTGTTGTTCCTGATCAATAAAAATGTCTGTATTTATTTCTTCATTTTTATTTTCAACAAAAACAAAACATCAGCAAGAACAGTTAAGTCCTAGCTTGTTCTTGCATTCCAACATAACAAACCTTGGGATTTACAAGCTGAGATAAACTTCATTAACTATTACACATGATGGCGAGTATCATCTCAAATAAATGTTGAGAGACAACACTGAAAAATAGTTGGGCAGTTTGAAAAATACACTAGATGGATTTTCACAGAAATCTGCCATCCTGCTAAACCTGAACAAACTTGCCAGAATTATTTGACATTGTAGTCTTAACCTTTGTCGCAAGTTTTATAACACTTTATTTCAAATTTAGTCGAAAGTTTAACGAGACATTACTGTGTGATAATTGTATATTTTTAATGGACTTGCAAGGCAATTTCTCGCGATGTTGACATAGTGTGCAGGGCAACACCTGTCTAGGTTTTGCAAGAATGGAATTGGATTCTGGTATTAAAAGAAATGGATATTGAGTAGCGGTTTAATGTGTAAAAACTTCAGTATGTCAGTGAAGTTTGAAGTTGTCTATTTAATTTTGATCTTACAACTTTCCCGTCACAATGGTTCAATGGGAGACTTTACCAATACCATAATGTAATTGCACTACCCATAGTAAACCTAAGTACTAAAACCAGAGACTAGCTGTTCCCTTGGCAGACCATTTAAACATAATGTAAAGCAATGTTCCCTCGTCTACAATCATATACAGTGGAGTTGCTTGACGTGCCTAAGCTGGACATATTAAGTCTGCTTTACTTTGACACGAAACTTTTAGACACACACATCAGTGGTCATGTAAAACCCCGAGCAGCAGAATAAGATCCACGCAATACTTTGAAGAGTCTGCTTAAGTGTACATAAATGTAGGTGACCATAAATTACAAGGGTCTGAGCAGACTAACAAGATCAAATTTGACCATGTCATTGACACTATAATTGTTTTCCAATGAATGTACCTTCCTTTTTTGCTAAATTTCACTAAAAAGACATGGTCACGTGACCAAACTAATGACAGATCAGTATAAAGTAAATAATCGAATTCTGAAAGCTTTTTACTTTCAGATATTTGGGTAAAAACATAGACCTGCCGATAAGGTCCTTCCAGAAACTTAACCTACTTTGATGTAGCGCAATACACACTTGTGTGATCCCGTAGTTTCTGGCTGCTGTAGTCAATAACTCACAACAATGCCTACAACAGGAGGTTATTAACTTGTTGGGGTGACCGAGGCATTATACTTGCATGTTCTCTGTAGTCATTAGCGGGGTCTGTAACAGCTGCATATAGTAACTCATAGGCTTTACATATAAGTTGTGTTGAAACTGTCTTGACTTTTTCCCTGCAAACAAAAGCAACTGGAGTGAATAATAGGACCAAAAAAGTCAATGGATTTATTCTTAAGTAGTGCGAGCAACATTGTAATAAAAACTACTTCAAGAGCAATGATGACTCCAGGATATTTGAGATTAACTTAAAAAACTGTGAATGCGCAATGTGTCATTAATTGCTTGGGTGACTCAAATACACGTGGAATTTTGAAAACAATGTCAACAATGTAAAGCATTTCCAACCTCCAAAGAGAGAAGATTTGTGTTGGGAACAGCCCTGTCCATGTTCTGCTAGGATAGAATTTGAAAGTATACACTCTAAATGAAATTAACAGCATTTGAGCCTGGTGTAGGTATCTAATACAAAGCCATTTAGTATGACTTTACTATGATTTGTATGTAAACGTCAACATTTCAAATTGTATCTTGTGTCTCACCTTTTGTGCTTTTTTCTGAGACAAAATTTATCCAGTTCCTCCTCCATGAGCATAACAGTGATAACTTATGAGAAATGGAGATAGATGCAGTGTTCAGCTGAGTGACGGGTAAGCAGTAGGCAAGGTAGCCACAGCTTTTATCCTCACGTTAACCATGACTGTATTTCAATTGTTAAGCCAGTTAAGCTTGTAAAAGCGTGTTTCTATGTTCACCTGATTTAAAAATGCCGGGTGACCTCATCCTTAATTGACCAATAAAGAACCAGAAGTCAGAAATAAACAACAGCCTCAAATGCTTACAGAGTTCGAGACCATGTTTTTTGTACACACGACTGCACACAAAACTGACTGGTTTATCGCAGGTTAACAAAGGCACAAACCTCTGAGTGGCACTTAATAATAATGTACATTGGGCCATAGTCAGACTGTCTGGGTTGGCAAGGTAGCTGTCAAACGTATTCTGTAAAAGAAATGAGACGGAATAAGAAAATGTCTCTCTCATTCAAATCTGCTTAATCGAATCTTGTCGTCTCTTTGAATGTAAACTCCTCTTCGCAAAATCTATGTTGCGTAAAATCAATGTCAACTATATTGACTTTGATTAAATGCAGAACAATTAGCCCTTGTACTGTATTTCAGAATTTCTTAACAATTGACTGCAGCAGTGAAAACCTCGAACACAAAATAAATTACAAACACTAAAATTAAAGTTCGTACTAAAGCAGAATAGAAAATGTCAAGAACAATTTGGACTGTGTAGAAGATTGAATCCTGGACACTGGTCTACCATGTATTGCTTACACTAGGAACATTTTACACAGTTAATGTGCAACTTACCACAGCAGACTTAACAGTAATAGCGTCCATGCCCTGGACACTTGACAGAGGTCCATGTTTAGGTTGGTGCTGTTGAGCTGTGCTATAGATGACTGCCAGACCAACACGGTTGAGTACAAATGAAGCCTGCTCACTCACTAGTGTGTCAATATGGGCATCGCACTGAGTGGGAAACGGATACACAATAACAGAAAACGTGTTAAGAAATTAGAAGGAATTTCTCATCCGCTGGCAATTGGTTGGTGCTGGAAACGAGACTCAGGGAGTTTGCTAGTCATAATGGGCCATTAAATGAGCAGCCGAGACTTATGGATTGTACTAGTCATAATGGGTCATAAAATCAGCTGAGCAAGGTTTCAAGCAATAATAGAGTGGCAATTCTCTTCAAAACGAGAAACAACTAATCATCTGAGTTAAAAACAAGTTGAGATCAGACTTATAAGTCTAAATTAAAATTGTTTCTTTGACAGAAGGTGTCCTTCAAGTAACTTTAAGTGCAACATAATACACGAACTCATCAAGGGCGAATGTTATAAATGAGACTGATATTTTGGCTACATTTGACATAAGACTGCTGGATAAGGACTGTGGAAGTTGTAAGTAGAGACTAGAGCAACAGTCCACAAACTTCTTGACGCACCAGCCCTGCATCTGAAACATTGCAATTTTGAATTCTGGCTCAGGCCAATTTTCTGTCAAATTGGCTATTTCTCAAATGTGCCTGCATTCGGTTATAATGAGGAAGAAAAATTAATGAAATAGGGCTGCTCTGAATTACACCACAATACTCGGATGTCACTGTGTTTACCCAAAATACTGCAATACCCATCAAGCACTTTTATATTGCGTCATTGTAGTTCCACATGTTATTTGTTACAACTTTCTTGTCTGCATTACCCTATTCATTTTTTCTAATGCCAACAAAGTATTACTGCTGTGTTGTGGACTACAACTCTGTCTAGAGAAAGTGGGATGAACTTGAAAAATATCCATAGATGTGTGATGTTAAGTTTGTCCCCTTCATGATATCAAAGACAAGAAAATGAGGAACTAATGAATAAAACAAGTTCGTTAAATTAATTTTGAACACATTTCCTGAAGATTCTTTTAAATGGTTGAAATATGGAATGTTACCACGACCACAAACCTTGACAGCTTCTGGCATGGCCTTTGAAAATGTACCAGACATTCCAAAACTAGGTCAATGCGCTTTCTCACCTCTGAGCCAAAGGAGAGTTCTATCGCAGTGTTATCCGGGACGGCCCTATTGTGTTGGCCTAAACTTTAGACTAGGTACTAAAAACCAACAGCAGTATTTTCAACACACCTTAAAAGAAATTATTTCCTGATATATCAGTTGGTACTCCCCCCATCATCGTCTCACCTGAGCTTGCAACATCTCCAGCCTTTGATCAGTGAACTCATACAGTGCCAAACTGGTCTGCATGGCGTACATAGAGTTTAACATGTACGTTGCCATGTCAACAGCATTCAATTTACTGGCCGACACGGAGCACATCTGTATCAGGGGGTCGATCACACAGGTGATGATCTGAAACAAGTTACCCAGCAGTTGCCTGAGTTGAGCGGTACTAAAAGGGGCAGGTATCACTGTCTCCATCCGTTAACATTTGACTGACTATGAAAAAGCACATCTGCAGTCATTTAAACTTTTCAAAATGTGTTTATAAATCATATAATTGATTATCTGATAATTCCAGCATTCCAATTTTTCTGACAACCATTGTCGTCATCAATCATTAATTTTTATTATCATAACATCATTTCTCATATAATCTTCTTTACACATTCTGTTCAGAATGATACTATTACACATAACATAGTATTGAAAACAAAGTTTCATTTTAACACTTAATAGCCTGCCACCACTTACAGAGGCTATCAAATAGCAACGGCAGTAAATGGAATGTCGTTTTCACCAGAACATGACCTGAAGAAAATTTCAATACTTCGTACAGAGCACTTTGGACCTTTTTATTAAGATTCCTTAACGCCATGACTTTTGTCTGAAAATTGTTTCTTGGACAAATTAGAGGTAATTTCTGGTCTTAGAAATAACTGACGGTTTATACTTGCTTGAGACCAGGCTCTACAAGTTGGCTTGTCAATATGAGTTACTTTATGCAATGTGCACGATTTGAAGCAGTTTGTTTTCTAGCCCAAAGGCACCTCTCATATATGACTTATGAACTAGTTGAGATCAGTTTTATACCAGTAAGTTGTCTTAGTCAAAAGTTAGTTTCTTTGAAGGAATGCAGATTTATAGCTGATTTAAGAAGAAATTGTACATACATAGCAGTGCAATAAGAAACACCATAACTTACATAGAACAAAACGTAAAAGAAAATAATTTAGTACTGAAACTAGTTGGCCTAGTCAATGTGTGTGGAAATTATAATGAGAGATCACCAGCAAACACAACCAATATTAGTGACAGCAAAGCAAAGACTGTATTGGGAAAAACAAATACAAGACTGAGGTCAAAGGTCAAAATATCAATCCACAATGTGAAGCCATTGCTACTGAAACTGTTCTTCATACACTGAAATGAAGCTGACCCGGCACCTTGTTTGTAAAGTCATTTGCAGTATGGATAATGATCATCACTGACTCCATAACAGTCTATGAATAAAGTACCCTGTACAGCCATACATGGTCACATGATGTGACCAAGTAACAACAAGTCAAAAAAGTAAAGTCAGTGATGAAAATGATTCACATTGTAAATATTGACAGCATGACGAGGAGTCCTTCAAATTACATGTCTGATTAGACGTCTGTATTTGACCCGTAAGTGTGCCTAGAAGGTCTATACAGACTGTAGAATGTTCCAGGTACAAATTACAAGATGTGACCAGGGAGGGTATCTACTCTATTCTATAATACATTGTTCACTGTTTCAACCTGATTATTACTTAAATACTGTACGCTGAAATTCACCAGCAAATGACCAAACTAGCAAAGGAATAAACAGCATTCTTACCTGTGTGAAGTCCGACTGCCTAGAGTCCAAGGGTGTGACAAAACTATCGTGAGAGGCGAGCACCTCCTGCAGAAGATGTAGGGTCTGGGTCAGTGAAGAGGCCGGGCCAAGGTCAGCAGGGGGCAGTTCCACCTGGAGGAGATACAGCCGGCCATGATGACGCATATATGATAGCAAAAGATTTTATAGATATCACAAATATAGAATGAATAAAATAGCAGTAGTGTAATTAATTAACAAAAACATAGCTAATTAAGTAACGGTAATGGAGTGCAAAGGCATACATCAGATACCATAATTTATTTTCAAGTATAGCTAACATACAAAAATTAAATTTGGCTTACTTGGAATTTTATCTTTATTTTCCAAACTCATGCTCAGCAACTTTAAGTAAATAAAAATGTTTCAGCAGATGGATAGCCTATCTTACCCCACTCTGTTCAGACTCTTACCTTCTCCAATAGTTTATTGCCATGACAACTGAGACTGTTGAAGAACATCTTCCTACTCAGTATCTCCATATCACCCAAGGTTGATAACAACGAGGCTTCAGCAGTCAGGATCTGTCTGTAAGAGGGATCTGCCATCAACACAGTCTCAAAGCAATCGCATCAAGTTTACGTTGGTCTCTAGAAACTTCCAAATTAGGCTAACTTTGGAGCGTTGGAAATGGCAAAGCATAGACAGATATGGCTAATGCACTGTTCTCCAAAACACTGTTAGGAATAGCTTTTAAAGTATTTCACTTTGCCATGAGGGGCTATCAAACACAGGACTTTTATGATTTTTATCAACAAAAATGAAATAATATCATATAAAATATTGATATCCAACGAAATTTTGTACCATTGTTTTGCTACGGCTGTACGTTTCTTTTTGCTAAATTTTAATAAAAATATATGGTCACATGACCCAATTGACAGCAAATCAAATCAAATTCTGCAGGCGTTCTAATTTCAGAAAATAAACTTCAACTGAGTCAAAGTTTACGATATTGTACATATTTAGCAAATTGCACAGGTTTTACATAATCTTTATGAAGTTAGTTAAAACCTGCATTAAAAAGCATGCTGGCTTGGTGGCCCAGGGCAAGTGGATTTGCGATGGGGCCAGTAAACTTTCACCTACAGGCCCATGTGGATGTGGTCTTATATTCAAGTAACTGGCCTGCCAGGCAGAACATATATTTGTTGAAGCTCGAACACTGGTTAAAACTACAATAAATATGTTCATGTTCTGGTATTGAAAACAACAACTTTCTACACAGGCACATACACTCAGCCAAGGCTCAAAACAAAATATGAGAAAATAAAGATCTTAATCGATGTAGACTTATGTGCCTATTCTAAGTACACCTACATGTTACTGCTTTGTGACATTTATAATTTAATACTTTATTATCGAACATAATATTAGATTTGAGAGGCAGAAATCAAACTAGGATTTGCTTACTGAGCAGCAATGCTAAGTGTATACTAGAAGCAAGCCCCACAATCTATCTAACATTGCCCACAGTGAGCCCAGCCCTACCTGACTGTGTGGTGATAGAACTTGATCAAGTTGGTCAGTTTGTAGAGGATGACAGCACTCGACTCTGCCACAAGCACCTGCTCAACCCGCACCTTGAACAACAAAGGAAGCACGTCAATAACACCACCACTACTAACACTACCAATATTATGAATGAAAATTTAATATGTTCACTTTGAAACACTTGGGATGTTTGTAATTTTAGCGTTTATCATGTTTCTGAAATATTGGACACTGCATTTTGTAAAAACTAAGTCTGGGATAAAATCCCAACAATTTGAATGTAGATGATTATGTTATTAAAAAATAACAATCACTACCAAAAACTGTGTGATATTTTAAGTGAAAAGAAATGTAACTGCTATTACAGTAACAGAAAGACCAAATTTAACAACATTAACAGTCACCATGCAGAATGTTTGAAGAAACAACTACAGCTGTTCTAACCAATATGCTTTACCTTAAGAGCCCGGCAGACTCCCTCAGTGATATGACTCAAAATATCTTGAATGTGAGTATCTGACACTGAAATGCAACGAACATACAGAAAATTTACCAAGAAACACAAAGATGTTTTCCACCACATTTTGCTAATCTTGGGAACAACTGTGGACAAGTTAATGCTCAAATAATAAGTCAAAACTTCTTGAAACTGCAACTCTCTCCAGATGATGAAAAGCCACTTGGATCCCTCTACTGAATGATGACTGAATGATTTCTGTGACAATAGCATCGCCCTCTGCTGGTGTTCCAAGATAACAACGCAAGGACAAAACCAGGTAAAAATAACAGTTTCCCAAAGTTTTTATATATAATTTGTCCTTTAAATACTTCACTTATTGTTCATTGACAAGGTAAAATTTACTTAAACAGGGTTTGTTCAAAAAATTTGTCATTTACATACATCACTATTCAACAAATACTGAAAAACAAAGCAAGTACTGAAGCTAAGCAGAACTTAATGGTGAAGGTAGGAATGATTGTGATAACAAGATCGAACTACGCTCAACTCCAGTGTAGACGGTAAGGAATGATGAAAAGACTGCACTCACATCAACGTCCACTCTGCTATAGTACCCACAGAATACAGATAATTAAAAGAAAATCGAGATCGTAACTCAGACAACAATGCCTTGAAGCATTTTGAAAGTAAAATGCTATTATCAAGGGCTGACAAGAAAGACCAGCTGACAAAACACCAAGAATTCCTTATGTTATTACAAAAATCTACATTGTGTACTTGACAGACAAACTAGTTTTCCCCACTGAATAATGGGCATCAAACTGGTTCTCAAAATACACAACCCTGTAAGTGACTAATGCCCAACAGTTTACACCAGGGCATACCACTACTGTACCTTCTTTGCTGCATCGTTTGAACAGTGTCTGTATGTGTTCCTTCTCTGACGCTGTAGCCTGGTGAAGCCATGCCAACATGTCGCCCACGTAGCGTAGGGGGTCGTGGGAGTGGAGCTCTATTGGTCGAGGCGTACCCCCAGGCCCACCACGGGTCAGGGCGTCGATGAATCCACGTACAATGGCTGTCCTCCGCGCTGTACCAAACTCATCCAACGTATATCTTATGTAAGATAATTGCCCACCAAATCAGATTTTTTGGTGCTCTAATTCTAGCCCCGCAATATACATTGTACAAATACAAAATGTCCAGTAAAAGAAATGCAGACACTAATAAGGCTCATAGTATAATGAATGATGTTCCTCTTAACCAAAATTTTTGTGAACCTGTTGTAATAGCAAGTTTTGTACAGCAAAGAGATAGTCTTAATAACAACATAAAAATGTTCTGAAAACAACTGAGGCCCGATTGGATTTCTTATTTTTCAGTGATGTAAATAAAACCATTTTACAATTTCATCAGTACCTATGAAAATTTTTATTTCTTTTGTATTAAAGCCTACCTAAACAAGACCGGCCTGTCTTGAAGGGCCTCCATTGCTTGACATAGCAACATGCTGACATCAGGCGAGTCTCCACTTAACGCTCGGCATTCATCTGAAACATGTAACACTAGAGAGTAGTACTTCAAGCTGCAGTCGCACATCAGCTACTAAATGCACAGCAAAATGCTTTGACTACATGTAACTCGCAGTTCTGAAAGTTTTTCAAACAAGGACTCACGGAATGTAAGTAGAGGGCTATGATTCTAAAGTGAAAGATCGACACTCACGCTCTTCTCTGAGCTCCTTTAAAGGTCAGCAAGAAAGCAAAGTAGCAAGGCCTTATCTGCAGCCAAAGTAAAATCATTTTGAGGGGCTTTGGTATAATACAAAATGTAATACCTGAGGGCACTAAACTCCACCTAGCTTATCTCGCTGCCCTCCGAACACGATAAAAGCAACAACGACTCGTCTCGGACAACTTATGAACATGTATTTGCATGTGATTGATATCACAGGACAGGTGGCAACTCATGCACAAGTATGCGCATGTAACTGAGACCGAAAGAAAGATGGTGACGTAAAAAGACTGATTAACAACTGATGATGAGATACTTCTCAGGTTCTCACTACAAACAAACTTTCTCAAAGCCACATGCATAGCTGTTATACAGTGTTAATTGTCACACTCAAACTGCACATAACTGCAGTTCGGCAGGTTTGATGCACTACACCCACGCTCCCACCATCACGCATTCAATGTGTGACCACTTGTCACCCT
Source organism: Phoronis australis (assembly GCA_002633005.1). Taxonomy (NCBI): domain Eukaryota; kingdom Metazoa; phylum Phoronida; family Phoronidae; genus Phoronis; species Phoronis australis. Next base: position 930,880 of record NMRA01000042.1, on the reverse strand, counting down.
AAATAGCATGCTCTCACGCCACCATGCACTTACTCTGAGCCCATCTGTATAACCTCTCATAAGCAGACTCCTGGTGCAGTGCCATAGACTCCATGATTTCCAGGCTGAAAAATACAAATTAGAGTTAATGTTCAGAGTCATTCAACAAAGCTGTGATGGTGTAAATTTGGAAAACTAAGTCTCTCCTGAAAGTACATCAGCAAAGCTAGGGAAAGCAGTGTTTAGTATATATTACAGAGTTTTGATGATGTTAATAAAATGCATCAATTACTTAATATCTTAAAATCAAGACACACGTCAATTTAAACAGTCATTGTACCCGATTACTGCTAAAAATAACAAAATGCAGCTATTTATGAATTATAAACTGTGGCAAACAAGTGAATAAAAGATGAGCGTTGGTATGACATAAGGGGCTACTTACAACGCTTTAGACAGTGATCAATGAGAAATATATCAATTCTAAATCATACTGACAATGACATTACCCAGCTGTTTGCTGATTGGTTCGCAATAGGATTTTGCAGTCTGAGTGAATCTGACGCACCCTTGCTAATGCCTCAAAGAAATTCTGAAAGACACGGTAAACAGTAATTGAAATACTAACACAAGTTTTTTTTTGAAGCATACCATTGTTCTGTGTTAGAGCATTTTCAAAGACAATCTAAAACTGAGATGAAAACTATGAAGAAAGTACAAAATCTGTAGTAAAAACGGGAGAAATGTGTGATTTCCAAGTATTCATTTTTGGAAGCATTATTGATGTTAGATTATTGAAGAATATAAAGTTCCATGTTGTAGATAATTGATTGAGCTTGTGACACTCAAATGAATCAGAGACTAATGTGTAATATCTTTGAGAAACATTCTTCATTATTTGCTACAGCTCAAGAAAAATTTAAGATGAATAAGCAAATAAACATACCAAGGAACAAACAGAGATGGATTGGAAGTTGTTGGTAATCTACTTGACTACACTATTTATACATCACATCAAAGTTGTACATTGTTAGCATTAAACCTTTATGTTTGTTGGTTGATTCCATGTTTACAAGGGAGCAAATGTCAAAACAAAGGTCATACATTGCTCGGCTTCAAGCCAATAACTAATCTTCACCTGAAGATGCAAAGAGACAAAGCTTTCGTTCAGGAAATTTCCTAATACGACATAATACAAAGATATAACACATTATTTTGACATTGAGATTTTCATTAAATCAAAAATGGTGGCAAACCAATGCATTTTACGCCTGAAATTTCATAGAGCAGGCGTACCCTTACCTTTTGCAGGGCGCCATCTCTGGTCCCACGCAGTGCTTTCACTTCTTCTGGCCGCAACTGGAACTTGGCAAGGAAGGCGTCTGCCACCTGGGCTCTCATGGCTAACTTGTGACTGGAAGAAATCAAACACATAATTAGTCCCAAGAGTGCCAAAATAACTCAAAAATGCAAGTTGCATTGTGTCCTACTGGTTCTAGACTAAACACTTCCTGGTAACCTGCTCAGTTGCCTTTGAAATTGGAGGATGCCAGCTTGAAGTAATTACAGACCTGACATTATCAAAGTAATGCCTTATATGCTGTCTGTGCCAGAACATATACTAGAGCCCCAAAAGGTAGACATGTGCAGGGTGCAACCACCCATGAAAAACAGGCAGCAACAGAAAGTCACTGAAACATTTTTCAACCTAACATTCTGCCTGTATGAGCACATTTGCTAACCAGTGGTGCATTCTGTAAATTAAATAACAAAGTTAAACAAACTAACCCTAAGTGACTGTGGTATATATACCCCCAGAATTTGAGAATAAAACAGGATCTGTGCGAGTGAAGTTCAGGGTGATCATATGCCCCCTTTACAATTCATGGCGACAGCCAGGGAAGACCTGCACGAGTTCGCTCAGCTCACATAGAAACATGCCTTATGAAACAAGCCTCACATTTCTGCAATGTACGTACTATTGTACACTGGCCATGCTAGTGCATACAACACTAAAGAAGTTTTAAAAACGTTGACAGAATTTCTACTCATCAAACATCTGTTGATGCAATAATTTCTGGTGAATTATAAATCGATTTTGTTTAAATTGGTCCGATTTCCTTCTCAGTTTTAGTGAAAACGTTAAAAAAGCAAGACCAGATGAACTTCGTCAAACTTGAGAGAAATTTGTTAACTTTTTTGAAAATTGGCAGATGACACAACAGTAATTTTACCTCTCTGTCTGGAGTTGGGTTGTTTGACTGATCAAGTCATGTGTTTGTTCCTTGGCAGCCCTCAGTCTGTTGGTCATGTCCTGGCAACAGTCTGACATAGCTTGCACATCTTCATACACACTATCAAGTTGCTGGAAACAAACATGAAGCAATGGTAATGCATGAAACCGATGTTCACAGAATTCAAAAGAATTCAAAATGGCAGAACGATTACTAAAAAAATAGAATGTATTGGAAATACTTTAACCACTATCAATTGGATTTGATTAGCTCATTCCAGTTTCAAAGGTTAGGGAATGGTGATTTAAAATAAGAACAACAACAACAACAACAACAACAACTACAACAACAATTTAATGCATGTACTTATAAATTTAGAAGCAAAAGTAAAGCATAAAACCGAACCAGAAAAGTAGCAAAGACACGAACACATTTTACTGAAAAGGTGGCACTTTAATCAAAGCAGTCAAGAAATGTCAATTTTTGCTATGTTTGTACCACAAACACTGATTGACAACCAAAACATAAAAATGGCTTTGCAATATGGTTGGAACGTGCAATGCCTATCAATGGAATATGGACAAATGAAGGAAGGTGCTGATAGTGGCATAAAGCACTTGGTCAGGGCATTTTGTTAATGTCATCTGCCAATTTGTTAATATCAGAATGGGTTATGAGTCTACCAAGCAAACTCTTCAAAGGGTAGGACGATAGTAAATCCTTTTGAGCGACATTTTGTGTTGGTTTGATGGCATCCATCGGCACCACAAGAACCTTTGTCACATCCAGGTCATTACTACATTCCTTAAGGATGAACAGGAATTCATCCTTATTGAAAGCAACTTCGTCTTGAACACAGGAGGTAGAATGCCTGGACCCATCACATGGTCCCCTGACCTGTTAGAGTTGGGACCATCTGAAGTAAGTTCCTTACACTTAAGCTTGACCCAATCAAAGGTAGCTGAGTCATCACATGCACTCCCCAGCTTGCCCATGTCTCACTGACTTAATATGAAGTGGGACACCGGGACTCTGAGGCTTGACAAATGCCATCTGCAAATGGCCCTCGAGGTGCTTTGCCTCATTCTCATTCAGTGATGGCTCACCAACCTTTGCAGCCGCAAAGACACTAAGGTCTTTCTTGGCCATGCTGGCATAAGGGAGCCTATCCACTTTAGCCACTTTGTGAGGTGGTTTGGTCCCAGGAGTTGAGTTGTCAGACTTGGGGCACTTAAGACCCTGCTGAACATTGATTTCTAGATTTTCAAGTTTCTTCTGAGGCACCTGACGAACTCGCTAAATGTCCTCTGCTTAGCAGCAGCAGAGACACAATGGGAGCTACCATCTGGCACAGTTGAAGCCCTTCTGCCACTATTCGCTCCTCGCAGCCACCCTTGCTGCTTTCATGAGCTTAGTAATTTCACTGTCCTCTCCCATAGAAGAGTCCAGCGACTTCCCATGGTAGGAGGTGCTTCCACTTGCCTTACAGAAAATTCCTAGGTAGGAGTCTTTGAGGCAGACGTCCTTGGCCGCAAAGACCACATTCGACTGCCCTATGCACTGGTCACTTGAACTCTGACCAGCATGGGTTATTGGCATTCCATGTGGATCCATATAACAAGTACAGGTTATGATTCAGGTTCAGGTGGACGAGGCCAGCCACTCAAAACATCTCATCACCCCTACACACTCGGTTAGAATTGACAAAACAATTAATACCTCCTTGACTTTCTTGAATGATGCCACAAACTCCTCATTGATGGCCAGGCTTCTGCGTTCAATATCACTGCGCAAATTTCGGCGGTTTCGCAGATTATTCTCCGAGAACACAGATGACAATGCCTTCAATGCTTCAAGCATTTCCTAGATAATAAATAAATAAAGTGACGAATGACATTTCAAAATCGTGTAATCAAATCTGATCAACAGTCTCAGGGTATTCTTGAATATGTGATTTACTTTTGTTAAGGAAGAGATGTCAGATGTAACATAATTGATTTAGAATTTGGGCAATCCCTCTTTTGGTTCACTTATTAAGCCACTTGTAAATGCGTACAGGCGCTGTTACCCACAAAGTCATGGATTTGGATGTCACTCTGGCTGAGACAGTATTTCAAACTTAAGATATTTAATTGTGTACAGAATTACTGGGAAGACTATTCACCCTTGGTCTTCCTCCCTCTGTGTTACAGGACTCCCACTAGCTGTCCAGGAACCAGTCCCCCAGAATCAAGGGCAATTGCATGAAGTGGACTTCTTACAAGTCATCTACTTCGGAAGTATTTGTTTGAGCTGGAAGGAATTAGACATCGACAGCCTCCTAAGCGACTATACGTGCAAAAGGTACTTATAGCAACTTAACTTTTATGGTTTAATCAGTGTGAGGTATAATTTGCCTCAAAGCTTCCAGCCTGTGAAGGCCCAACAGAGCATCACTGTCTCTACTGAAAAGTAGACATGGTGGCACTGTCTAAGACGAGGTAATGGAACTGTGGTGATGCGTGACTTCCGGGTGTGATACAGATGCATAAAGCCTCTCTAAACTTAAGTCTAAATCGCTTGCCGTGGCAATTGCCTCTTGGNGGTCTTACATAATCTTAAGGTTTGGATGTACGTATATGACTGAGAACGAGATTTCCATCATGTTAGTGAAAAGTCTGTGATACACAAGCGAAATGTCCCTGAACGTAGTCAAGCTAGTGCGTATGCAACGTAATTAGATCTATAGGTTATACGACATTTCCTTACAGGAATACGATATTTAGTGTTAGAAAACGAGATTTTGTTATTATTGTTTTCTACTGTTATTTTGCATTAAAATTAATAACTTTGTTGATGAATACGTGTCTTATGACCTGAATAAATATGTATGTTTAAATTGACCAGATGTCTACCTCCTAATATTGTGAATTCTTCTAATTATATATCTTTATCAGTTTGACTGACACTAACTCCATCAAAAGTCCAAATTAATAATAACAGTAATAATGATAATAGCAATAATTGCAATAATAATAATAACAATAATAAAAACAACAATAATAAGAACAACAACAACAACAACAACAACAACAACAACAACAACAACAACAACAACAACAACAACAACAACAACAACAACAATTTAATGCATGTACTTATAAATTTAGAAGCAAAAGTAAAGCATAAAAACAGAACCAGAAAAGTAGCAAAGACACCAATACATTTTACTGAAAAGGTGGCACTTTAATCAAAGCAGTCAAGCCATGTCAATTTTTGCTACGTTTGTCCCACAAACACTGATTGACAACCAAAACATAAAGATGGCTTTGCAATATGGTTGGAACGTGCAATGCCAATCAATGGAATATGGACAAATGAAGAAAAGCGCTGTCTGATAATGTCATAAAACACTTGGTCAAGACATTGTTAATGTCATCTGCCAATTTGTTAATATCAGAATGGGTTTTGAATCTGCCAAGCAAGCTCTTCAAATGGTAGGACCATAGTAAATCCTTTTGAGGGACATTTTGTGTTGGTTTGATGGCATCCATCGGCACCACAAGAACCTTTGTGACATCTAGGTCATTACTACATTCCTAAGGACGAGCAGGAATTCATCCTTATTAAAAGCAACTTCCTCTTGAACACAGGAGGTAGATTGGCTGGACCCATCACACGGTCCCCTAACCTGTTAGAGTTGGGACCATCAGAAGTAAGTTCCTTGCACTTAAGCTTGACCCAATCAAAGGTAGCTGAGTCATCACATGCAATCCCCAGCTTGCCCTTATCATGCCTCACTGACTTAATATGAAGTGGGACACCGGGACTCTGAGGCTTGACAAATGCCATTTGCAAATGGCCCTCGAGGTGCTTTGCCTCATTCTAATTCAGTGATGGCTCCCCAACCTTTGCGGCCACAAAGACACTAAGGTTTTTCTTGGCCATGCTGGCATAAGGGAACTTATCCACTTTTGCCACTTTGTGATATGGTTTTGAGGATGTCCCAGGAGTTGAGTTGCCAAACTTGGGGCACTTAAGACCCTGTTGACCATCGATTTCTAGATTTTCAAGTTTCTTCTGAGGCACCTGACGAACTCGCTAAATGTCCTCTGCTTAGCAGCAGCAGAGACACAATGGGAGCTACCATCTCGCACAGTTGAAGCCCTTCTGCCACTATTCGCTCCTCGCAGCCACCCTTGCTGCTTTCATGAGCTTAGTAATTTCACTGTCCTCTCCCATAGAAGAGTCCAGCGATTTCCCACGGTAGGAGGTGCTTCCACTTGCCTTACAGAAAATTCCTAGGTAGGAGTCTTTGAGGCAGACGTCCTTGGCCGCAAAGACCACATTCGACTGCCCTATGCACTGGTCACTTGAACTCTGACCAGCATGGGTTATTGGCATTCCATGTAGATCCATATAACAAGTACAGCTTACGATTCAGGTTCAGGTGGACGAGGCCAGCCACTCAAAACATCTCATCACCCCTACACACTCGGTTAGAATTGACAAAGCAATTAATATACCTCCTTGACTTTCTTGAATGATGCCACAAACTCCTCATTGATGGCCAGGCTTCTGCGTTCAATATCACTACGCAAATTTCGGCGGTTTCGCAGATTATTCTCCGAGAACACAGATGACAATGCCTTCAATGCTTCAAGCATTTCCTAGATAATAAATAAATAAAGTGACGAATGACATTTCAAAATCGTGTAATCAAATCTGATCAACAGTCTCAGGCTATTCTTGAATATGTGATTTACTTTTGTTAAGGAAGAGGTGTCAGATGTAACATAATTGATTTAGAATTTGGGCAATCCCTCTTTTGGTTCACTTATTAAGCCACTTGTAAATGTGTACAGGCACTGTTACCCACAAAGTCATGGATTTGGATGTCACTCTGGCTGAGACAGTATTTCAAACTTAAGATATTTAATTGTGTACAGAATTACTGGGAAGACTATTCACCCTTGGTCTTCCTCCCACTGTGTTATAGGACTCCCACTAGCTGTCCAGGAACCAGTCCCCCAGAATCAAGGGCAATTGCATGAAGTGGACTTCTTACAAGTCATCTACTTCGGAAGTATTTGTTTGAGCTGGAAGGAATTAGACATCGACAGCCTCCTAAGCGACTATACGTGCAAAAGGTACTTATAGCAACTTAACTTTTATGGTTTAATCTGAATAAAGCCTCTCTAAACTAAGTCTAAAGTCTAAATCGCTTGCCGTGGCAATTGCCTCTTGGCTGAACGTCTGGATGCTTGGCTGTCACACGTGCAACATGGGTGAAAGTCCCGGTGTAGGCAAAGTTTTCTATAGACTGTCGTACAGAACTAGTGTTACTTGTACTGTAGTACTAGTAGCTACAGTAGTACTAGTAGTAGTAGTACAGTACAATTACATTTACTGATTTACAAATCGGGCGCGTAAGTATCCGTAAGATTATTTGGTCCATTAATCAGTAATCCCAAATTTATGTCATGATTTGTACATGGACGTTAAGTCTTACTTTATCATTATCAAGACGTGTCTCAAGAATCTTGTTAAGTTTCCTAGACAATGGGTTATTTGCCTGAGCAGTGGACCCCAAAACTCCAACGTCAACACTCTCCGCCATTTTTCTTTTCCTACGAACGTAGATTCACGAGATTTCAATCTTGTTGTTTTTTCCAGACTTAAAAACGAATGATTTTAAGGTTGCGAGTTGTCCACTTTACACAGAAACACCCAGGAAACATTATACCCTAAAACTTCTTGTTTTGCCAAGGAAATCGAAATTTTAGGAACGAGATTTCATCTGTATTTGTGATTGGCTGGGCCAATTACCCAAACTCTGGATAAACGTTTTTCATTCACGTACTTTTCTGATGCACGTTGTGTGGCAAAAGTGTGTACGGTAACTTTTGGAAAGTTGGACTTTACGTTCTCGTAGGCCTACCAAAAGTTTGGCCTTCGCATATTTTGGGCACGAGTGTTCGGAATTCAAAAAGTCTCGCGTACAGTGTTACACAACCATGATGTAAACCGTTGAAACTGTGTGTGTATGGTAAGTTTGTGGCGCTGTATTTTGTAGGCCTATATGTCATTGTCGTGAATGGGGGTGCGAGATCTGCAATGTGCAAGCGGCGTCTTGCACTAATGCCATATTACAATGCGCCTGGCCTCGTTTCTCCCTTTCCTTTTCAGCTTTTGCTCCTATTGTAGGTCTGCATTTGTACTGACTGTTACTAGTCGCTAAAAGTGTGTGTTTAGTCCATTCATTGGTATTTACTATGAGCATGTGTCCGTTGATGTGTCCATCTAGAAGATTTCTTCAGTTCTGAGTGTTGGGTACAGGGTAGGCATGACTGGAACACCATGGGTGGCGCAGCACTGAAAAAAGTGGGGGCTAAGCTAAAGCCCTCTCAGCCCCCTTGTGGTGCACCGCCTATAGACCATGTGTGGCCTAGCACTATGGTACGCCGCCCATGATTCATACTGAAAATACACATTATTCATTTATGGGCTGTTTGTTGGCAAAGCATGTATTGTACAGGTGTGCTGTGTAGAGATGCATAGGGTGAGAACCTGGGTTATTCCATTGTGTATATATATGAATTTGCCATGAGTAACCTGGAGTCGTTATAACTGAGTAACAGAATAAAAGCAGCAAGCCGATACAAATTAAACTCTAAAACACACCAAACATTTGGCCAGAAGAAAAATAATTTGTTATCAATTATGAATTACATACAGAAAAATCACACCAGTTTTGGACAAATTGCCAAAATTATTCTGTTGTCATCTTCCCTGAGCTTGAATGGCCCTCACTTCAATTCTCAAAATATAGTCTGATGGCCTATAGCTATCAGCATTTCTGCTGTTTTTTGACACGCGTAAAGGAGCAAATGATTGACAAAATTCCGTTTTCTAAAGAAAGTAACTGATCACCCATACCTTTCTCAGATGCATGACAAGTGAGGCTGTGAGACGTCAATTGCAGCTTCAACTTGATAAAAAGATATTGAAATATGGTTGTAAACATTTCCAACCCACTTGGGTTTAATTTTTATAACCACCTGATTAAGGTTCTATTTTTATTTTAAGTTCTGCAGAAGTTATCAAATTCAGAAAATTGATTGACATCATGGTGGGGTCAGTTGATGCCCTATTTTCTAGGTATGTAAAGTCGGTCAGGTGAGTCTAACCTTGGGGAGGCCGTGCAAAAATTAATAACAAATTCATATAACAACTAATTTACGATTTTTCTTATGAAAGATTTGATCATGCTGGGAACACCATTTTTTTCTGGTGATGTATTTTTTCTTTTTTCTCCAAGGAGAAATTTAAATCCTTAACAGCTGTTTTAACTACTGGTCAATCTCGACTCACATTTCAAATAGACACATTTGTGCCGTTTCAGCACATGGTGAGCGGTTTACTCAGAAATAAATAAAATTCATATCTAAGCTGGTTGCAACTTGCCTGTGATCAATGGTAAATACTGATATACTGTATAAAGTTTGGTTTGAATTAAAAAAATCTTGTAAAATACCAATATTTACCAATGACTGGCTTATTCTGTAGAAAGTAGAAGTGTTTTATAAGGTGGTACTTACCTTTTCAGTCGTCTGCCATATTGTGTCCTAAACTGATGAGAGTTTACTATATTCATGTGAATGTTGACTGAGCAGCCATAATTTCAGTCATGTGCCACTCCGTCTTGTGTCTTGTTTTATTGTTGAAAATCTATTGAAACGTTTGCCAATGAATAAGTCTGCATGCAACATTGTGGAGCAAGACTTGCACTGAACAAGACATTTGGTCAACATTTTTTTATTTAATACTCCACACTGATAATTGTGAGGAATGTTTTCTGTATAACTACTCATCAGTCTGTAACAGATACCTTGAGGGTCATCCAAGCATTCGTATCATTTGTGGGCAGGTGTGAACAGGTCATTATTACTACTTTGTGTAATGATCTTTGGTGTAACATGAAGTAAAGCCTGTAATTGTTAAGGCAAGAATGATGAGATAGATTTTATCCCACATATATTGATCAGTTGTGACTAGGTGTCAGGGTCTGTATGCTTATTAGTGTAAGGGTAGCTAAATTTTTATTTTTAAGACAGAGTTTAAAGAGCTTTTAAGTATGTACAATGAAAGCATAAGACATGTTGCACTTCATTCTGTGGATTTTTGCAACATTGTTATGTAGATTTACTGTGTTTGTTTGTGTTCTGCTTGTTTAAATGCTAGAGGCATTTTAACTCCAACAGTTGTCAAGTTTGTTGTCTGTTAAATCTGTGACGAGTGCCTGTTTTTGTCTGTGAAATGTTTCAGATGGTAATCTATGTGGACAGTGTACAATTCCACTGTATGCCAGACACCGAAATCAGAAAGAATAGTTTAATCGGTTGTGAAAACTGTTGTAGTCTTTAGTTGTCCCGTGCACTTCAACGTCCCAGATTTATCGCAGGATTTTTTTTACGGAAATTATTTCCTCTAATCTGGCATGCCCTAGGACTAAGAATCCCAGCAAGTTCTGTAGCCCCTGTTGTCAAGCCTTGACAATCTCATTGTCAGACATTTCTGAAATTGGTAGCATTCTTCTTGTTGATTGAATAAATTAGTCTCAAAGCATAAGGTAAAAATTGTCATTGTCCAGGAGCAGTCTAGTTTGGAATTTCAGTTTGAAGGCCCTTTCAGAGCAACGTCGATGCTTCCATGTTTTGGGGGTTGCGGTCAGAATGAATGGTTAATTTCGTCCTGGATCGAGGTTAACTGTGCCAGTTAACAGTGCCAGTTAACTTCACAGTAAACAGGTGGATTTCACAGTGGAGCATTGATGCTGAGGTGCGGTATGAACGGTCAGGGGTACTGCTAACGTCAGCAATGAAAGGGCAGTGTCATTGCTAATATATTGCTTGAATTATCACCAATCGATTAAGAAATAAGTTTTGTATCGATTAGCATAATCTCAAATTGTCACATTAAAAAATCTGAACGCGGATGGGATGCATCACCACTACCTTACGATTACTTTGATGACCTGAATAACTACCGGGTACTGAAGCTAGTATGAACGATTCAATTAGCTTCGCAGTTTACATCGATGCTCCACTCATACTTGACTTAAGTTAGTATGAAAGTACTATAGAGTAGCCTTCACAAACCTCAAACTCATCAATAAAATTTACCTGTAATTTATCCCGCAAATTTGATGGAACTAAGAATTCTAAATATGTGTCCTATAAAAATCATTCTTTCAGTTTTAGTCTATCTGATTCAGTCTGTTGTGTGATTATTCTGGTAGACTATCCCATATGGTGTCTCTCCACCCCACACAATCATTGTGCTGATAGAAACTGTTGTTAATCGGTTACTGTTTATTGTGCCTGTTTTTTATCTGACAGATAAGTGACATATTTTGCCAAACTAACATCCTGTCCAATAAAAGGTCATCTGCTTGTTGACCTCTGACTAACCCATATCGCTAAATACACTTCAGGTTGTCTGATTCTGAAATTACGCAGAGGCTTCTTTCAGATTAAGGTACTGAGCCAGTTTAACTGAAGCTTTTGTGGTTGTTGGGGGGGAAATTTATTTTACAGTCACTTTGTAACAATTGGATTCCCATCAAGGTAATGTTATTTTATCTCTGAATCAGTTGATTTTGTTCATTCATGTAAACAAATAGTTCATTTATCAGTGTTGTCTTATGATGCAGTCTAAATGTTCTAAAAGTAGTTTAACTTTACAGCAATTCTTCACAACATGGCCGACCAGAGAAATTTATTTTGTTTAATTTTTGCTTAAAAGTAAAGATTACGGACATTTAATCATCAATCAATATTTGCTAAACTTTCCATTGTTTCAACTTTGCAAATGGGTAATCAGCCGTTGAAAGATTAATAAAAGTACTCTGAAGAGTGACTCTTGGTGAAATCAAATAAAAATTCAAAAGTGAGGTGGATGAGAAAACCAGTGAAATCTATTTACTATACCAAATTTGAAAATGTTTGGTCAAAAGATCACAGAGCTGGAGCTCAGCAAGCATAATAAAAATGGCCGTCACAGTGCCATCTTGCGTCCGATTTCGTCCAAAATCACAGTACTGGTAAACTTTACACCTCTATTTCTTGTGTATCAGATGAAAAATACAATTTCTAGCACAAAATATGATAGACTAACAAAGTGCAGCTCTATGAAATATGTCAGCAAAAGAGCAGTCACCTGAGCAGTAAATCTTGAATATCGTGAGAATGGTAATCTTACCAAGAAACGGTTTTCGCAATGGTGATAGTGCTTGAAAAGATCTATCCGCATGCCAGATTTCAGACAGATCTCTCAATGGACGCCGAAGATACGGTACAAAAATTCAGTTATTTGGAGACCAGTCATCAGAAAGTCTTGAATAAAAGTTCTCGAGAACAGAGAAAACCAATGAGACGCTCCTGTTAGCTCTTTTTATGATTTATCCAAAAAAAAAAAAAAAAATCAGGACACTCCCACCCACAAACAGCGGAGCTATTACTCCGCAATCAAAAAAAGGAAAAATGGCTGCCACAGCCAAATGATCTTACCCACGGCAATTCTGCACCTATTTAGCCTATGAGAAGAAAGACTTTGCCATATTCATCAGTATTACTGCACATGATTATTATTTGAGGAACTAAAAATTATGAGTGGGCACAGAGTTCAGCAAGGGCAAAATTTTTGAGAAGTTGTGGGGGTGGGCACGTAACTGAACTATCGATTGGGTTATTACCCGGGGTGTAACAATCAATTTCTTGGGTCCTGGATTTTATGAAACAGTTTAATCCCTGTTATTCAGTAGAAAAAATGTTCTCAAAATTCTGGACCCCTGTAAGTGACTAATACAAAAGGTCTTGCCATCTAGAATGAAGTGACTGTGCACAATAGTTCAGTAGCTTTGGTATGTACAAGGTTGAATGTGCCATCTACTGGGAGGTGAATAATCACTTGTTGCTAATTGTAATTCTTGAATTTGGAACGGCCAATATTATAAATTGATAAAAGCTCTAACCTTGAACCTAGGAACCAATAATGGTTACTAGCTTGAACAAAATAGTTAAATTTTCACTGTTCCGAACTGTAAAATTTGTCCAAACCATAGACTTAATATTGTAGTAGACTATTTACCTAAGGTGTCAATGTTAAGATAAAGCTATATCTAGATAACTATACAAGAGTCTTTGTATCAGAAGTGGTTCCTTTATTTCTTTAACAATACTGAATCACGTCTAACATAGGTATCTGTAATGAAACAACGAACACAGGTTAACGAACAGTAGTATAGAATAAATGGATATTCTCTAATATCGTTCTCCACTTTGATATATTGTGGATGTCGTTGCTGATGAGTTGGCTTCAAAATGTAGACTGATAGGTTTCCACTTTGGGGTATTTTATTAACTGTACTTGTACCCTCAAGATCATGCACAAATTAATCATGGTGGTGAATATTATCAATTTATTCCAGTGGCTTAAAGGTGTTGGAGAAACTCTTTGTCTTGTTATATGAGAGATATAAATGATGAATCAACTGATAATAAACTGATTTGTGTTTCATGTGGGCAAGTAAATATGATAAGTGGGACACACTTAGAGGTGGGATAGTTCTCTGAACACCAACTTTTGGAACTTGATAATTTACTGTGTAGTTTGGACTTCTAACTTACTTAAATAAGAAGTGGTTTTCCAGCTTAGGCAAAATATTAATCTTCATTGGTAATAAAGCTGGAAGTCAGCAACTTGGAAATTGCAGATAGACATTTTTGCAGGGTGTGCTGAAAGGGTATTGGCTGATCCCATGCCCAAATTCTACCTCAGAGTAATTATTAGGGTATGCTTAGCACCTTTAAGAAATTTTGCTGTTATGTCCGATTTTGATTCCCACAGGAAATTATAGATTCACTAGGTGCTAGTGAATAAAAAGTCCCTTTCATACTAACTTAACTCCAGTATGAGCAGAGTGTCAAAGTAACCTGCGAAATTAATTGAATCGTTCATACCAACTTCGGTAGTTAACGGCATCAAAGTAAACAGTAGGTGGCGCTTTTGTCATCAAAGTAATCGCAAGGTATTGCTGATGCATGCCGTGCACGCTAAGATTTTTTTTAACGTGACAATACGTAGCTGACTTTCATTAACACAAACGTTAAAAATACGACTAAACTGTTTTTTTCGAGCTCCGTATATGTTCATTTCACTTATTGCCTGATGATGAGATGTAAAGTCTCAAAATATAGCTAGTGTTTTAATTTGTTTGTTTGTTATGTTTTTCTGTGTTTTGCTACATAGCTGCACACCTGAAGAAAGGAAATTGTTTTCACACTATGATTGACTATGAATCAAGCTTTCAAACAAAAAAGTTTAGTCGTGTTTTCAGTGTGACTATTTGAGAACCGTTACATGTGCTTATTGACACGAAACTTATTTCTAATTCGATTGGTGATTATTGGAACAAAATACAAGCAACTATTAGTGACAACACTGCCCTTTAATTGTTGACGTTAACAGTGGCCCCAGGCAATAACTTCGGTGAGACCGAAGTTGACCACTGCAGCGTCGACGCTCCACTGTTAAATCTGCTGTGAAGTTAACTGGCGCTGTTAACTTAGATCCGTATCGGAAGTTAACCGTTCAAATTGACTGCAGCTCCCCAGCTCCTTCTCTGATGTTGCATTTTGTTAATTTCTTATGTGTATGGCGACATGAACAACAAGATGTTTACAAAAGGGGTATTGGGTAAATATGGCAGGGTAAGATCAAATATGATCTTTTCACAGAGTCGTGTACTAAATAGTTCAAACTGACCTTGATTCAAAAGTCCAAACAGTGTTTAAACAATGTTTTGTAATCTCAACAAACCTAATTTACTAAGAATCACATGACGTATTTGTCTGAAGTCATGTATGTCAGGCTGCCTTGGGCTGTTTTTTGGAAAATGTCAACCATAATGCATGACAAATATCAGCCAGTTTGACTTTCATTTAACACCAATGCACCTGTAAGCAATTTTGCGGAACATTGACTTCACTGTTGTTATGTTTTCCCTTTTTCATTCAGCAGTTGTCTGCATGTGTCTGAACACCTCAAAGTGTTTTTGTTCTCAGAATACCACTATTTTGTGAGTCAAGAACAGCCACAGGCTGATAGCATGAGTGAAAACAGTTATTAGGGTGGTGATGGACCACACAAAATATGTTTCTTGACAAAATGTGTGTTAATCAATTTGTGGGCTATTGGCTTAATGCACCAGTGGACAACATACTTGATGAGATTTTATCTGATTTTAGCATTCTTTATTAGTAGCATTCATAGAAAGTCATAAGAACAATAGGGGGGTAGTTACCTATTCTTGAAGGAGGTTGTTGAGTCTGAATACATGGCAAATGATGAACTTTATACATATGTATTTGCATTAATGTGCCTGTGACTGTCTTTGCTATGACCAGACTTAACTATCTTTGATACAATGGGTCCCAGATCGTCGATGTTTTTTCAATTTGCAAAATAGTAAAACTAGTAAAACTAAAATGACGTATGTCGGTTATATTTTAGTACTGACGCTCGTCGTTTTAGTTTTACTAGTTTTACTATTTTATATTTTTATCTGTCAGTAACTGCACGGCACTCCAACATCTACTTTTTGTTTTCAATTTGCAGTACCTTATGCAAACCATAGATGAGAATTTGCAGAAATTGCCTTTAGTTTCCTACCAAGATGTTTGTTTGTAGATTTCGAAAAAATCAAACTGCTTGAACCAGTAAAGCTGGTAAGTTTGGTTTAAGTACTTTATTTTCTTACAACATGTCATTCTGTTAGGATTTTTACTAGTAATGATAGTGTAATGGCCCTTTCATATTGACTTAACTCCGGTCTGAGCGGAGCGTCTACGTAAACAGCACAGTTAACTGGACCATTTATACTGGCGTCGGTAGTTAATGACCATCGAAGTAAAGGGTTGGTGACGCTGACGTCATCGAAGTTATCGCANCCACTGTACAATGAAGAAAATTTACTTCATTTTTTAAAGAAAATGGAACCTGAGTGGCGATGAAAAAACAGAAGCTGCTGGTAAGATGTGAATTTTAATCGAAGCCTTAGTGAATCACTCAGAAACTCGCAATACTCTCTTTGTCAAACCTTATCTTAAGACGGTTTCCAAAGCAATCCCGTCATTATTGCCAACACGAAAAATGGATTTGGTCTTTTTTTGGGCATTTGAAGACTATTTCAAATACGACAAATTTATTAAGAATTGATGGCACAAAATATAAATCGTATAATAAGCATTACAAAAAGAAGTAGGTTACGCGCGCAAACGCTGTGGCCCATAAACAAGTAAGTCTTTTAGTGTAACAATTGTAGTGAAATCGTGGTGGTGTAGTGGTAACGTACGCGCGCTCAATCCTCTAGGTCGTGAGTTTGAGTCTTTGACACTTGCATTTTTTTCCTGTTTGACACGTTCTCCGTGTTTTTTTTGCCTTTTTTTCTTGGATAATACTTCAGGAATCAAGGCAAATGCTTGATTTTTAGAGGTAAAAACAGAAAAATTTCCTGGGCGGGAGGGGGGTTTGCCCCGACCTCCCCCCATTCGGTGCTATGCGCATCTACAATCGTGGTTCAGTTTGCGCAAATGCTTCCAGCCGGACAAAATGTTGGGCCCCCCCTTGTGATATCCTAGATCCGCCACTGCATCTAGAATGAAGTGACTGTGCACAATAGTTCAGTAGCTTTGGTATGTACAGGTTGAGTGGGCCGTCTACTGGGAGGTGAATGATCACTTGTTGCTAATTGTAATTCTTGAATTTGGAACGGCCAATATTATAAATTGATACAAGCTCTAACCTTGAACCTAGGAACCAATAATGGTTACTAGCTTGAACAAAATAGTTAAATTTTCACTGTTCCGAACTGTAAAATTGTCCAAACCATAGACCCAATATTGTAGTAGACTATTTACCTAAGGTGTCAATGTTAAGATAAAGCTATATCTAGATAACTATACAAGAGTCTTTGTATCAGAAGTGGTTCCTTTATTTCTTCAACAATACCGAATCACGTTTACATAGGTATCTGTAATGAAACAATGAACACAGGTTAACGAACAGTAGTATAGAATAAATGGACATTCTTTAACATTGTCCTCCACTTTGATATATTGTGGATGTCGTTGCTGATGAGTTGGCTTCAAAATGTAGACTGATAGTTTTCCATTTTAGGGTATTTTATTACTGTACTTGGGAATTACCATGCTTTTACCCTCACGATCATGCACAAATTAATCATGGTGGTGAATATTATCAATTTATTCCAGTGGCTTAAAGGTGTGGGAGAAACTCTTTGTCTTGTTATATGAGAGATATAAATGATGAATCAACTGACAATAAACTGATTTGTGTTTCACGTGGGACAAGTAAATATGATAAGTAGGACACACTTAGAGGTGGGATAGTTCTCTGAACACCAACTTTTGGAACTTGATAATTTACTGTGTAGTTTGGACTTCTAACTTACTCAAATAAGAAGTGGTTTTCCAGCTTAGGCAAAACATTAATCTTCATTGGTAATGACTGGAAGTCAGCAACTTGGTAATTGTAGATAGACATTTTTGCAGGGTGTGCTGAAAGGGTATTGGCTGGTCCCATGCCCAAATTCTACCTCAGAGTAATTATTAGTATAGGGTATGCTTAGCACCTTTAAGAAATTTTGCTGTTATGTCCGATTTTGATTCCAACAGGAAATTATAGATTCACCAGGTGCTAGTGAATAAAAAGTCCCTTTCATACTAACTTAACTCCGGTATGAGCAGGGTGTCAAAGTAACCTGCGAAATTAATTGAATCGTTCATACCAACTTCAGTAGTTCACGGCATCGAAGTAAACAGTAGGTGGCGCTTTTGTCATCAAAGTAATCGCAAGGTATTGCTGATGCATCCCGTGCACGCTAAGATACGTGACAATACGTAACAGACTTTCATTAACACAAACGTTAAAAACACGACTAAACTGTTTATTTCGAGCTACGTATGTGTTCATTTCACTTATTGCCTGATGGTGAGATGTAAAGTCTCAAAATATAGCTAGTGTTTTAATTTGTTTGTTTGTTATGTTTCTCTGTGTTTTGCTACATAGCTGCACACCTGAAGAAAGGAAATTGTTTTCACACTATGATCGACTATGAATCAAGCTTTCAAACAAAAAAGTTTAGTCGTGTTTTCAGTGTGACAATTTGAGAACCGTTACATGTGCTTATTGATACGAAACTTATTTCTAATTGGATTGGTGATTATTGGAGCAAAATATAAGCAACTATTAGTGACAGCACTGCCCTTTAATTGTTGACGATAACAGTGGCCCCTGGCAATAACTTCGGTGAGACCGAAGTTGACCACTGCAGCTCCTTCTCTGATGTTGTATTTTGTTAATTTCTTATGTGTATGGAGACATGAACAACAAGATGTTTACAAATGGGGTATTGGGTAAATATGGCAGGGTAAGATCAAATATGATCTTTTCACAGAGTCATGTACTAAATAGTTCAAACTGACCTTGATTCAAAAGTCCAAACAGTGTTTAAACAATGTTTTGTAATCTCAACAAACCTAATTTACTAAGAATCACATGACGTATTTGTCTGAAGTCATGTATGTCAGGCTGCCTTGGGCTGTTTTTTGGAAAATGTCAACCATAATGCATGACAAATATCAGCCAGTTTGACTTTCATTTAACACCAATACACCTGTAAGCAATTTTGCAGAACATTGACTTCACTGTTGTTATGTTTTCCCTTTTTCATTCAGCAGTTGTCTGCATGTGTCTGAACACCTCAAAGTGTTTTTGTTCTCAGAATACCACTATTTTGTGAGTCAAGAACAGCCACAGGCTGATAGCGTGAGTGAAAACAGTTATTAGGGTGGTGATGGACCACACAAAATATGTTTCCTGACAAAATGTGTGTTAATCAATTTGTGGGCTATTGTCTTAATGCCCCAGTGGACAACAGACTTGATGAGAATCTATCTGATTTTAGCGTTCTTTATTAGTAGCATACACAGAAAGTCATAAAANACATGGAAAATGATGAACTTTATACATATGTATTTGCATTAATGTGCCTGTGACTGTCTTTGCTATGACCAGACTTAACTATCTTTGATACAATTGGTCCCAGATCGTCGATGTTTTTTCAATTTACAAAATAGTAAAACTAGTAAAACTTAAATGGCGAATGTTGGATATATTTTAGTACCGACGCTCGTCGTTTTTGTTTTACTAGTTTTACTATTTTATATTTTTATCTGTCGGTAACTGCACGGCACTCCAACATCTACTATTTGTTTTCAATTTGCAGTACCTTATGCAAATCGTAGATGAGGATTTGCAGAAATTACCTTTAGTTTCCTACCAACATGTTTGTTTGTAGATTACGAAAAATCAAACTGCTTGAACCAATAAAGCTGGTAAGTTTGGTTTAAGTATTTTATTTCTTACAGACACCATGCCACCCTGTTAGGATTTTTACTAGTAATGATTGTGTAAAGGCCCTTTCATATTGACTTAACTCCGGTCTGAGCGGAGCGTCGACGTAAACAGCGCAGTTAACTGGACCGTTCATACTGGCGTTGGTAGTTAATGACCATCGAAGTAAAGGATTGGTGACGCTGACGTCATCGAAGTTATCGCAAGGTAGCGCTGCACGCTAAGATTTTTTTCAATGTGACAATTTAGGAACATTTAAATGTGCTAAATGACATTAAGCTCATTTTTAAATCGATTGGTTATCATTAGAGCAAAAAATAAGTAGTTATTAGTGATGGCACTACTCTGTAACTGTTGACGATAACAGTGGCACCTGGCGATAACTTCGATTGGACCGGAATTAAGCGTTCATACTGCACCGCAGGATCGACGCTGCGGTCTTAAATCCACCTGTTAACTGCGTTGTTAACTGGAGCTGTTAACTGTGATCCAGGACTGGAGTTAAGCGTTCATACTGACAGCAACTCCCCAAACCATCGATGTGTCAACGTTAGTATGAAAGGCCCTTAAGATATTTTAGCTTTGGAAGTCCTGTGGTTAAAATCAAGATATGGAAATCATTCATTGGTGATTTGCCTTGGCTGAGATTTGTTAACGTGGTTTGAAAATGATATAGTATGGCCCTATAAATTTCCTGTTCAGAGGTTTTTTAATCTTAAATGTTATTATGTCCCTTTGTTGAAGGTAATAGTGTTCATTACAGAGGGAACCTTTTGATCTATTCATCACCTTTTTAAGCCATTAAGGCTGCCATTCAGGAATCAAGTTGTGAAAATGAAATTAATACTTCGTAATGAATTTGACAGGGGTCATATATCCAAATGTTCTTTGATGTTTTGGCAAACGGGGATCTCAATGTTCTTGTTTTGGACTAAAGTTTTGAAAGTATTTTTTCTTGTGTTCAATTTTAATTCGAACTTGATATTAGGTAAGTTCACTTGATAACATTCTATTACCACGTTTGACATCTGGGGATTTATAAAATACTAAATTTTGTAAATGAGTTAAAGGTTATAAATCTGCTTATTTTGCATTTTCTTAGTGCTGTCTTTGTTCTCACTGACGGAGCCAAGAAGGGGAATAGAGGGAGGGTGGGGGAAAGGGCTCACTGGGAGTGGCGGGAGGGGCAAAACAATGACAGCCTGTTGTTCATTGCAAAAAAGCATTTCCCACTGTCAAAGCTCATTTCAATATTATGTTTGCTCTCTGTTCATTGCATAGTGCTACTTGTTTTAACCCCCGTCATCCCACCCCAGTCATCAACAGTTTTGCCTTTGGCCCTTGCTGTATTGAGTACTTTCTCCACCATGGCTGTATTCAATGATGCTTTCTCTAAATCACATGATTGTATGACAACATTGTATTCATGTGATCAGCTTCCAAACTTCGGTGCAGTTTCAACACTGTAGGTAACGGACTAATTTATAACCTGTGGCCAGGCTTCTGGGCAAATTCATCATAAGTGTGGCGATTGACCAGTGTAAACATGAAAAAAATGTTATTGTTAAAATAAAGACTGGTGGACACTTATGGTAAGTCAAAGATTTCATAATTGGTTTCCTTGTGGAATAATTGCTTCAATTCAAATTAAGTAGTGGGTATTCAGTTAAAGTTATGATCAAATACTCTGTGACTGGAGGTGTATGTGTTGTTTTAGCTGAATGTCTTCTCATACAGACTGTAGAGATCCTTGTGATAAGCAGATACCTGAGCCTGAAACTGGCTGTTTTGGAAATTGAAGGCCAATGTTAGTTCGATCTATGTTCTGTCTGCTATCACACTGTGAGCCCAGCAGTCAAAATGAACAAGATAGGGACTGTTTGTTTAAACCCTTCAACCTTTCACCTGACCAATAAACGTGTGTGCCTTTCCACTGTGTCAGCTAACGTCAGGTACTGACATCAGGTAGTGACTGTAATAGGGAGTAATCCCCGCTTCTGGACGGGGCAATCCCTGCTTCTGGAGGGGTGTGGTATCCTTTGGGCAAACACGATTCCAGTGCAAACAGGTCTAGCATCTGGGAAGAATTCTTCAGACTTTCAGTGGTCACTTTTATTTATGAACTTATTATAGCAAAGGAGTTTGTTGGAATGAAAATATTGACCATGCAAAGAATATATCGAAATCTCAGTTCAGAAGGATGTATTATTTTACAAAAATACAGTACATGCTCAACGTTTTTTCTTTCCCACCTCTGATATAATTTTCAGTATTTATTGTTTGGTTGTGGATTGGGCATTTTCATTTTCTGTGTAGTGCTGACTGAGGTTGGGACCACCCAAAGTGAAAACAGACTTATTTTTAATTGCGTTCTCTGAACTATAAAGAACAAAACTCACATTGGCACTAAGTTAAGTTAAACACTTGAAACCCTCAATAATTAAAGTATATTTGTAAACTAACCTAAAGACGTTGTGTGCTCAAAATACTCCACATGCTGTGGATCGTTTTTCTAACACCTGTTGTCTAAGGTACTTTTTAAGTCTGTACGGTTTGCACATCTTTCCACTCTTTGATGTTCGTGCAGCCCTTACAACCAGTGGCATCATTGATGTCCATGACACTTGATACTGCTGCTCAGCACTTAGCCTGTAGGTTGGTGTATTGAACATTGCTCCCTTGGATTAAAGATTGCCAACTTCGAATTAAGATAAAATGAGAAGGAAACAGTTTATCAAGCCAGACATAACACCTGTGAGGTGTTGTTCCAATCGCAGTATAAATGTAGAGAGAACTAGAAGTGTTATGGCTATGCCTAATTTCGTTATAGCAAAAATTTTAAATCAAAACATTCAAAACTCACAATTATACGAAATGGAATGTTCCAATGTAATAGTCAGGTAGGTGCTCACCCGATGCTGTGTTTTTGGGTCATTTCAAGCAAGCATGTATCATGCTGATAATGTGCTAGAAGTGTCCTTATTTTTTACTTGTATTGAAAATTTTGACATAATAAAATCTGTACTCAAATTTTGTATATTCTTTGCTCAAAGGGCGATGATTTTTCATTCATGTCTATAGGCCTTTTCATACTGACTGAACTCCTGTCTGAGCGGAGCGTCGATGTAAACTGTGAAGTTAACTAAATCGTTCGTACTGGCTTCGGTAGTTAACGAACTTCGAAGTAAACGGCAGGTGACGCTGTTGTCATTGAAGTAATCGCAAGGTAGCGCTGCACGCTCAGATTTTTTTAATGTTACAATTTGGGAACATTTACATGTTTTAATTGACATAAAACTTATTTTTAATTCGATTGGTGATTATTAGAGCAAAATATAAGCAACTATTAGTGACGACACTACCCTGCAATTGTTGACGATAACAGTGGCATCTGGTGATAACTTCAATAGGACCGAAGTTCACCGTTCATACTGCCTCGCAGTGTCGATGCTCTGCTCTTAAATCTACCTGTTTACTGCAAAGTTAACTGGCGCTGTTAACTTCGATCCAGGACCGAAGTTGAGCATTCATACTGACCACAACTCCCCAAAACATTGACGCGTTGACGTTGTTATGAAAGACCCTTATATGCATGTTTTCATTTGTTCTGCATGGTTCCTGCTTAATGCAATAATGTTGGGTACCATGGAATTTATCACGATTATGATGATGTTTATTGGTGCCCTATTCACCTCATTTTTAATCTATTTGCAGCTATTACATTAATGGCCATTTTTCAATGTGTCAGTGATGTAACGAAATATGCCTTGTTGCTCAATGGTGATTGAGTAGTTGGTAGACAGCCTTCAGCATTCTTAAATGGGATATATGGTGGTGGGATTTCCCAGTGGTTTTTTGTAAATTCCTTGCGAACTGTCGTGAAAACAAAGTATCGCTGTTGTGTTATATGTTTATTGGTTATGCCTACCCATTGTTATTATTCCTGATAGAACACAATATGGTAGAACAGTAAAATTGTATTTTATCAAAATTTTCAACAGGACTTAACAAAGATAAATTTTTCTTTACTTATTTGAGAGTTTCATATTGTATAACTGCATTTCAACAAGGCAAGATGTAATTTTGAACATTTGGCAGTACAGTGAGTATTTGAAAAATCAAAAACTGATAATTTTGGCCGTTATTTTCTTAGAAACTTTACTTACTAACTTTTTCTTGACTACCTTTTCTTGGTGTTTGCTCATATTACAGAGAAATAACTATTAGACCTGTTTCTGCTGTCATGTAATGGCCTCCAGAATATAGGTGGTCAGTTTCTACTTCTTGCTGATTGTTTGCCAATATAGTCCTCTTTGTTTGGTAATGTGATACTTATATGAGAGGCGTGCTACCACACATAAATCTGAGCTGCTCCAGAAAGTATCCCCAGTGTCTGGTCTTCATCTGATAGCAGCAGTGTGGTGTGAGTGTTGATCTAGGAATTCACCAAGACACTCCCTTTGGATTGGCTGCTGGGTTGTTGAAGGTTCTCTTGCTGGTGTTGTATCCAGCCTCCCTTCAGTAGTGCTAGTCCCTCGCTAAAAGGCAAGACTTCACGAGATTACCCAAGACATTGCCATGTATTATTTTTGAGAACAGGCATGGAGTGTAGGTCCTAGTGTAGGTCCTAGCATTACTGAATGCACGGCTGGTATAAGTCTTGCGCTCTGTTGTGATCTGTTCATGGTTGTGCCAAAGTCATATTTTCAATTTCCGTGTTAGCTTGAAGATTTATGATTGAAAGTCTGTGCTATTAATTTTTTTCAACATTCAATGACATTTTGAAGAAATGCATTATAACCCTGAAAACCGATCACTTTCACAACTTGAAGAGGTGAAAGGTCATGGTAGTCATATCAGTACTTATAAAAATGTCAAATATTTTTTATTTTCAGTGTCCTGTGGATCGTGTGACTGAATAGCACGACTTATGTCTGCTCGAAACAAACCTAAGGACAAGATGAGCTCAAGTCTGAGCAGCGTCGGTGTACTGTGGTCGTTGCTCTCCTTTGTGTGTTGCGGACTCTCCGTTTGTGGATTTTACTTACCTTACTGGCTAGAAGGGAAAATGGCGAACAATGTCACGACTGTTTACTTTGGTACGTTTAGACGGTGCAACTATCCACGATTAACGGAGACAGGACAAGTGGAGATTATTGAGGAATGTGGACGTTATGCCGAATTCAAAGACATTCCAAGTTTATCCTGGCAGATTGCCAGCATTATTGTAGGGACCGGTGCTGGATTGACATTTTTAGTGGCTTTGACATCAATGCTGGCGTGCTGCATCTCAGAGTTGGTGAATCGGACAATAGCCAGAGTGGGTGGTGTGATGCAGATTTTAGCTGGTGAGTAGAGGGTTGATTACATTTGATAACGAATAGTTGAAAGTGGAAATTAGTGCAGGGCTCAACATACTGTGCTGTAGGCTATATATTTGACCTGATATTGGCCAACTCGCATTGACTTATGGTGAGCTGAGCCGAATTCCATAAACTTCCGATTAACCGACAACTATTTTAAAAGTACCCTGACAGATTCAGAACTAACCAAGTCAAAATTTGTGAATGGACAACTGTAGTCAAATCTAAGTGAGTAATATTCTGGTTATCTGTGGTCTGGGGTGAATATGTCTGGTTGGTGTGCGGTCTGGTTATGGAATGCCCCTCCACACCCCAGCACGTGTATCCGTCGCAGAAGGGCTGCAGAATATTTATGATGCAACCTTATTGACCAGCATATTGTCCGGGACAGCCAACGTAGGCAGTCTCCTAGAGGAACAACAGTTGTCTTTCGATGCTGACAGAGGGCCCGCGCGGCAGAAGACCAGCGCAGCAGTGAGACAGGTAGAATAACGTCTCACTACACAGTCGTTGCCAAAGTGGAATATGGACATTCTGTACAGCTTGCCATGTGCAGGTTTCCTCCCGTTCATTCTATATACTGCAGTTAAGTCTCTTCAATTCAGTGCCCAACATGTCCGACAAGTGAAATTTTATGTTATTTTTTTCAACGCAACATATGTAACACCATATTAAATGCATTTCCATCAAATTCCATGTTCAAGTTTTGTACCAGTGCTAACATAAAAGCAAAGTTTTAATTGTTGGGTTTCAGTGTTCTAGAAACCCTTGAAAAATAAAAAAGGACACTTTTGGCATATTTTTGCATGAAATAGGTGAGATTTTATTAGACTTGAGTGAAAACCCTTTGTGTACAACAATAGCGGCTCTGGCGGGGAAGATGTTTTGATGGATGGAAAACTATTTATCCAGTGACTTTTTGCAATGCTGACTTTAGGTTTTTACAGAATCTAGCAAGCTCTCTCAAGGGTGATATAAATGAATTCTGTCCTCAAAAGGGTAGACGAAAAGTGTCTTACAGTTGCTAAAGTTCCATGACTAACCTGTTCACATTCTGGTATGCCATTGCATCTTGACAACAGAGTTTTGTTTTAAAACACTGGAGAGCTGGTATCAGGTATAACTAGTAAAACCTGGGGAACTCGTCAGACCCCTGCTGTGCAGATGTGCCTTTATTATGGGTAGTCCAAAATAAACAATGGGTTGAAAGAACAGGATGATGTTTACCTGATCCTTCTTTCAACACCCGTCATTGTGACAGGAATAATGACAGGAAACAGGACGTATTATTTGACAATCTGCACAGCATGCAAACTCCTTTTTGAAATGAGGCGAACAACTTGAGATCTGGAAAATGAGCAGTTTTTGTGTTTTGTGCTTTCTGATGAAGCTTAACTGAAGTAATTAATCAATGTTTCTGATATTTTGGGTGTGTTAATATTGTAGACCGTCTGTTGCTTTCTGACAGGTTTTCATTCATGCATAAAAGCACAGTGTGTGTATGTAGCTCTTAGAATGTACAATAATTTGTGAACGGTAAAATCTTACCAATTTAGGACACAATATGGACGAAATTTGATTTTCACATTTTTTGCTTGAAAGATATGGAGTGCCTAGTTAATGCCTTAACACGTTTTGGACAATAGCTTCCGTCAGATAATATTTTGGAATATTGTAGAAGCCTTTGAAAAAGGAAAAAGGGCCATTTTGGTAATGATTTTTGTTCGAAAATTCAAATTATTAAGATTTTGCTGTAAACTTTCAGTCATCTCCTGAGTTTTCTAACTGAAGTGAGACATTTACTTTGTTTGAGCTAGGTGCCAGTCTGTACACTGTTTCTCAATTTTCAGTGGCAGCTAGTAGATCTCCTTAGCAACATGCTTAGATCATTTACCTGTTCTTGTAGAGGAACCGTCATGGTTAATTAGACAACAGACATGTGATGCTCAACTGACCAATTTTTGATAGGTTTCAAAATCATGCTTAGTGGGGTTTATACTAGGAATTTGGGAGAATTTTACTTTGGAAGTCTCCTAGAAACTGCGGTTGTGTGTGTATTAAGACACTTTTTTGGACTTATTTCTGTTGTTAACAGCTGTAGAGCATCTGTCAATTAAGTCATTACTGTCTACAGGGCTCTCATACAACTTTAGTCTTTATCAATAAATTTGTTCTTGTTTTGTAAGATAACAGATTCTCTCAACCGTAGTCTGATTTCTCTGTTTTTATTTCCTAAGTAATCTACATATTTGCGGTTCCCAACAGCATACTTTTTGAGCTCTAATTGGTTTCATTGTAAAGTGCCTACGGGACTTTTTGCCAGACTTCTGTTTAGATGTGCAGCTTATTCCATAAAACACTATAGGAGTACCACTTTGTAACCATGACAATAGGTTTTAGTTCAAGTACTTTCTGTGTCTGTTTATTGTCAAAGTCTGTTAATGCCTCTGTATTTTAAGACTTTATTACAATGTTTGATACCAATTTCACCTGTATGTTATTTCACATCATGTGAAATTTGTACAAAGTTTTGTTTATTTTGTTAGCTGAGAGCCATATTTGTAAGTACCGGCTGTTCTGATCATTTTGCACTGACACCTGTTGGGAACTATGGGCTAGATTTTGGGGGGGAATTTGATCTGTTAACAGGGTCCTGGGCCCCTTGCTCACCTGAGGTGGAAGTTGCCGGTGCCTCATGAGAGAGGATTTTTTTTTGTTGAGGGGAAAAATCCTCACTCCCCCGCTTCCCCCAGTCACCACAATTCCACCCCCCTCCTGAAAAATATCCAAGGTAACAAAACTATAAACTGTTGAGACACACCAAGCAGTTTAAGCAAGTCTGAACATTTTTTAACTAAAGGCATTTTTGTAGTTTGAAAACTTTTCCCTGTTAAAAAAGATTAAACTTTCTAGAAAAAGGTCACATTCTTAGATATAAGACAGAATGTTCTGTTGAAATGAAGTCATCTGAAATTTGATGAGTAAATATGTACGTAAAGTATAGTATGTCTGTGTGTTGGATTACCTTGGTAATTATATGAATTGAGTTCCAAGTGTTGTGTTCAAAGACATCAAAATCTGGTGGGTTTCATCCACAGTGTTATTGAAATTTTTCAAATCTGTGGGATGGTTCTCATCTGGTAAACATCCTTTGACATCAAAGATAACTTGGTGATGTGTAAACAAAGTGTCTGATGCATGGGAGTGTCTGCTTTGCTGCTTTGTGGTACAAAGCAACCATCAAAGAAAATAAAAGATAGAAAAGGTGTGTTAAAACGCATCAAATAAATTGCAGAGGCTGAAGTCTTTTGTGTGAAAGATTCTCGTGTCATGCGCCTTCCATTCACGCTCTCATGGCATGCACCTTCCATTCATGCTCTCATGGCATGCACCTTCCATTCACGCTCTCATGGCATGCGCCTTCCATGCACGCTCTCACGGCATGTGCCTTCCATTCACACTCTCATGGCATATGCGCCTTCCATTCACGCTCTCGTGGCATGCACCTTCCATTCACGCTGAACTCAAATCTCACCACCTAAAATGCAAATTACGAATGAGGTTAGATGTCTAAAAGTTATTTGTGATGTCACCAATGTTTAATGAGCCAACAATTGCCCTATAATGCATTTGAAAAATGACAGCAACAGGGTAGATGAAATC
Organism: Phoronis australis; assembly: GCA_002633005.1. Taxonomy (NCBI): domain Eukaryota; kingdom Metazoa; phylum Phoronida; family Phoronidae; genus Phoronis; species Phoronis australis. The sequence continues at coordinate 902,163 of NMRA01000042.1, read as the reverse complement.
TCGTGATTTCTTGAATTCTATGGAGCACTTTTTCTTCTTTGTATCAGGAGTGACTTAGATTGCACCATTTATCTCCATTACATGTGTGGTTGCCTCAACATTTGTTTTGCTATCAGTAAAATGGACCACTAAAGATAGTGACTCACATTAAACTAAGCTCTACCATATCTCATGTGATGGTTAGACATTCTTCACAGCTACTGCCTGTAGTATCCATAACAAAAAAAAAACTGCTGAGGTGTTATCAGTGGGAGATCAAGGAAATTTTAAGTTTCCTTCTCTGTGATATACAATAAATGCCAAAAGTATTCAGACAAACCTACGTGGAATTCTCTGTGATGTCAGCTGGGTGGGAAACAAATTCATGAAGGGGATAGTTCATAAAGTGGCTAAGCCATTCCGCAATTTCATGGGGAAGCGATATTTTGTCTTGGCATTAGTTTTGTCTTACTGTATTCTAACATTGCTGTAGTGTCTAGCTATAACGTATGTAATTAGAGAAAAATATAAGAAAAACCTGTTGCCAGGGTGTAGACTGTAGTTGTATGGATGGGCTTGGTAAGGTAAGTGCTGGCAACTGTTTGAGTTGGTGGTCAATGGGGTATGTTGAAGAGACTGTGTTAGCTACGGACTCCCGTTTGGGAGACCCAGGTTCGAATCCTGGCTTTACTGGCCCGCAATCAAGCGTTGCACAAGTGTCTCCTACTCCTCTGAGCTCGGTCCTAGTAGTGAATGTATATAAGAGAATGAATGAGAAATGTGGATAGAATGCAAAAGCGTTTTCTGGGACTTTACTCATATTATTACTGGGATGTATAATTTGTTTTGGTGTTCATCACCCGTTTTCCAGAAAGCTCTGGTGTTACGTTGTCTGAATTTCAACCATAAACCTCTCAACCAAGATTTGAAAGACAGGCACCTGAGGTGTTAGACCTCGAGAACATTTGTTTGCAATGTCCGGGAATAAGTTTTCTTGGATACTCTTACCTGATCGTAAAATGGGCTTGGCTTCTAGAGCTTGAAATGATTTCTGGATCTTTATAGTTAATTGTTCCTGAATATTATGTTTATTTTGTGCCCTTTCATTATTTTAAAAATGTTACGATTTTGTGCATACCACAGAACTTATTATTGAAAACTCTTTCGAGAATTTATTATTTTAGATAAGAAAGCCTTGGACAAAACTGAAAAGTTGCAAATTGTACATAATGCAAAACCTCAGCAGTAAGCACTGACTCTGAAAATACGTAGAGTTTTACAACTTATTTTATTATGATACCTGATTAACAGCAGATGAATCCACTTAATGCTTTGTGTAATTTTGTTTTTCTTAGTCTGGAAACTTGCTGTATTGAAGTCACTCTTCAGACTTGCCAAAGCTGGTTGCCATCAGATTCTAAATTGAATGACTGTGGTACATGGCTTGCATAAATCAGAGATAGGGGTCAGCTCTAATTTCTCTAGGTCAAGCACCGACTAGGTAATTAGCAAAAAGTGGAGTGGTGGTAGGGGTTGAACCAATAAAATAACACCTTAATTGATACAATATTCAATGTGATTAATTGAATTTTGTTTGTGCGTCATAGTCAGTGTGAAAATTCTATAATTTTGGTCATTGAAAAAGTACGTACATGCTGTAATTTAAAAAACAAATGAGAATAAATCTTGGGCCATATTATGTGGTAAAAATTCTATTTGAAATGGTTTCTAAAATTTGGATGGTGAAATTAAAGCTGAAATTGAATTTTCTCAATCCTGAAGATTGAGACATGGATTAATTTTGGCATTTATCATGTTTTTCAAATTCTGTGAGCTGTGTTTTATATCACGAAAGTCTGAAAATAATCTTCATTGGCAGTTCGTTAGATTGTTGAAAATAACTGCCAATGCAACATTTTCATGTGTCCCAAAAGTGTGGTTGTGAATGGTGGCTTGTTGTTGATTGTAATTGTTGAATTTTCGGACTGACAGTATTGTCAAAAATTTGGTACAAGCTCCACCTAATGCAAAATAAGGAATTTTTCAGTTTACTGTACTGGAGATTCTTTGACCCGAAATGTTATGGTTTGTAAAATAATGAAAAATTTTGTAGACACTCTCCTCTTTAGAAAATGAATGCCCACTTTATTTGCTGTCTTAAAGCAAAAGCTATTCAAAATTGAGACATCTTACTCCACAATGCTTACAACAAAACGTACATTTAGAACCTTTTGGAACAAATGTTTTTATGTGTGACAATGACTCTTTTTCACTTCCAGAATTTTAGACATTCTTTGTTTAAGTGATTGATTATTCCCATTTATTTCAAATTCCTGGGCAGTTGGTCTTGAATAATTGATGTCATGGTCTGATATAAAGATTTGTCTTGCTTGTTCAAACTTATATTACGGAATGTGTTTTGCAAGCGAGTTTTTATACCGATTTTTATTACAACCACCTGGTCTGAACTTGTATGAATTATTCCCAAATTACCGAGAAAAACCAGATAGAACGGAAGTCCTAACCTGTTCAGAACAGAATGTATCTGAGCTTCTCATTGTGTTTTAAAACCGCAAATCTGGTTGATCCCCAGTGCAAATAAAAGAGGATATTGGATTAATGGATATCAAATGACATGCAAACCACAGTAACCACAAATGGATGTGTTGAAGTGACCAGACAGAAAAACACTTTGTAATCCCAGCCTGCTGAAGAATAGGTACTACAAAATATCAATCATCAGTTTTCTTCAATGGCTGTATGATAAGTGGGTAGGGGGCGGGGGGGGGNATCTCACCTATTTGAGACAAAAAGAAATGCCTAAGCTGTGCTTCATAGATCTTTGTGTATGCTCACAATCTTTCAAAATAATGCATGTCGGTAACCATGGCACAGAACACGAAAAGGAACCCATTTGTGGGGAGCTCTGTGAAAGAAGACAGTAATATTCATGCAGTGTTTCTCTTTCTTATAGGCATTTTTTCAATTGTCCTCCTGGCTCTAACTCTGGAATTGAACCTTTGCTACTGAAGATGGTAATTGTCACTCATAGGAGTCCTGCATTTTGAGAATCAGTTTCTCCACAGATGGAGTAACGCGTGTCAAACTGGTTCTCAAAATCTGGGACCCCTGCTTGTGACTTTTGCCCTGAACATAATCGGAAAAATTATATTTAGTGGGAAACTTTTCGTGAATGACCTCACTTCTGTTAGTGGCACGTACACAGGCACCTTTTTGTCCCAATAGTGGAGCCGATATCGCCTTTTATATTTCATTCATTGGAGCCCTTAGGGGTATTTTTCACGGGCAAGGTTTACGTACTTCAAACACCTGATAAAAACCTAAGTGTTCGCGTAAAAAGAAATGGTGTGCCGTGGGTTCTCTGCAGACAGATTGCTTCAAACTGTTCCTCAGCTCATAACTTGGTGTGGGTTACCCACAGGCATTGGTGCAAAATGGTTAATGACCTGTAAAATACAATCTTAATATAATCAGTGTAAATGCAATGTACAGGGCTATAACGAGTAATGGCCAGGCCATACAATAATTAATTTTCATTGGGTACCCATATAACTGGCTCGCCTATAATGATTTATGGTCGCTAGGTTTAAGAAATTCAAGAAGTGAGATATTCACCATACGCCCTCATAAGGCAAAATCCTCACGTTTCATTTTGCGGCAAATGTGAGCTATGAGTTGAGCTCATTTGCATTAGAGATGCATATCTCTCAGTCTTGCAATGGCTCGTAAAGTTATTGTGATGTGTGAACAATTTTTTAGTCATACAACATTTCTAAAATCCTACACTCTAATTTTGCATTTTGCTAGAGACTCCTTTTCCTAATCTAGCACATTTCCAATAACACTGATGTCATGCAAACCTGACTTTCATTGGCTGTGACAGAGTCAAAACAACCATTCACTTTCAATTTGTTGTAATTAGACCTAATTATCATGGCGTCAAAAGTTCGCCCTTAGCACCAGAATAGACCTTAAAGGTGGGCGGATATTGGAGTCTGCACTCATTCTCTTGCCTGTAAATGTTGCTTTTATTAATTCATTTACACAAGACTGCATAGTACACCTAAAAAAGCAAATTTGGGGGGGGGGTTCTGGCATGGTATGGCTGGCTGTGCATATGCTGCTAAAATGATCAGGGTGTTTGGCAATTTTTGGTATTGAAATAGCTAACATTTCCTCTGGTTTTGCATCTATTTTTGTCTAATTCAATCAGACCGTAGCAGTTTCGAATTGTTCTTGTAAGCTTGTCTTCAAAATAAGTGCTGTATTTCATTTTTTTCTCAACGAGGATTCCTTATGGGCTGTTTTATCTGTAAAGTATTGAAATGCAAGACTTTTTGTGTCAGGTATTAAAAAGTCAGTTATTAATTGCAAAATGGTTGGATATTTCAAGAGCTTCGAAGAGAGTCTTTTTCTTCGTAAGTGCCACTTACACTTACAAAGTTGACACGGATGAGCTGACATGGAACAAGTTGTTCCAGTATGTAAACGGATTGATATGGAGCAAATTGACACCGCGGTGACAAATTTTTGCCACCCGTTTGTGAGGTGGAGCAATTTGCGCCCGAACATCTTGCGCCGTGTCAATTATAAGTCTAAACGCGAAACTGGAGCAAGGCGGAAAGGATCATCTCTACTGCACTTGTGTAATGACCTTCATATGGGTTCTTTGTCTCTGCATTTGTAAACCTGCGCATGTGCGACCCAGTCTCTCCAACCTGTAATTTTCATCTTGCCACGGTTAGTAAGTTGTGTGGGTAAATGGCCGCTTGATACGGGTCAGTTTGCTCCGTGTCAGTTGCGCCAGGCCAAAGTTGATGTCTAAACGGAACTATAGTTGCTGAAATGTGTCTTACATTCTGACATCATGGAGGCACACCCTCCTGTGGAAGTCGGGGGTTATGCAAACCTGGGGGACATCGGATGTTTTGAGTGTACAGGTGTTAAATTTCATAAAAGAGTTGACATGGAAAAATGGACCCAGTTATAAGCAACTTCCTTGAAAGTCATCATTACGTGGAGTTTTGTTTCAGTAACATCACACTATTGTTTCAGTAAGGCCCGAATTGATCTCTTCTGTGTAAAATTCTGTTAGAAAAGGCTGCCATTTTAGGATACCAACCTGAGTAGCACTCCCCTCATGTACCTACAATGAGAGTACCCCCCAGGACGAGAGAGCTAGGCTGCGTGCTGTAGATGCAAGTAACTAGTGAAAATGCAAGATCATGCAAGTCTGCAAACCCTTGTGATGCATTGGAAGCAAGACGTGGTCTCACTTAGGCTTCTTTCTCTCAAGTGACTTGCATCTAGGGAAGGGAAACCTGGGTGCAATAATAAGAGATTATGGTAGTAGGCACTGTAAGAGTATCAAGTCTTTTCTCCTGGTTACTGATAATTCTAAGAAGATAAATAACTTGGAGGCTGGCAAACTGATACTGAATAACAAAACCCTGGAATTATGGTCAGATAACCTTTATGAATCCTGTTATTATAGTCTTATTTGTCAGTTTCAATGAGCTGGAAGTGAAAAGATTGACATATTGTTATGTGTCACTGAGTACATGACCAGGGCAATTTGTCTTCAATAAGTCACAGGTCGGACTGTGTTTTGGTGCTATGGTATGGTTTTTGACAAAACAAATGCTTTAGTGTTGATGCGGCAAACCAACATGACTTATGGACCATTTCCCCCCTCTGGGCTGTGTTGTTGTCTAAGTCTCGATATTTAAGACCTGTTCATTGAACAACATACCCTAGTACAACTTGCCCTCCTTCAGCGGATTGTTCACACTACACACCCTACTCCTTGCCACAACTAGCTGACACCTGGGAGTTCATTATAGTCCTAGCTGACACTAACAGAATTGGACACTCATGTATACTGTTATGGCATAGCTTCAAATTACTTCTTCCTTGTCTTAAAGTTTACATCCACGTTATGACTTTAGGGGCAGATCCAGGATGTTTTAAAAGGGGTGTAGATTTGATATCGATAAAATGGAGGGGAGAGGGGAAACAGGAGGGTCCGTTCCTCCTTGACCCCCCTTGGTCCGCCTATGGACTGAATGCAACAGGGCAAATTATTCTAGATTGAGTTTTCCTAACTAAGGTTGAGTATGTTAACAACTGTGTCAAGTTGCCAAAGTGCAAAACAGCATCCACACTGCTACTAAAGCTAGTGTCAGCTCGTTGGAGGAATAACTGGTACTGGGATAACTTGTAGTGTGGATGGCATAACTTGTAGTGTGGACGGCACTTAGATAAATTCACTGCACGTGTAGCCAACAAGAAGCCAATATCCTTCAATTTGGTGGTAACTCATTTGTTGTGTTTATGTGCAAGCCTGATACAACTGAAGCTTTTTCTGATAAGCAAACGTCTGCAAATCAGTGGTGACCCCTTTTAAGTTGGCAGCTTTGACATGGGTGGCTAATAATTTTGGTTTAACATGGTTAATAGTTAAGGCCCTCCAAACATTTACACAGGTGATCAGTTGAGTAATAACAAAAGACTAGCAATAGATTTCTGCTATTTGCAAATGTTATGTCACAATCTATTGGCCAAATTAACCACAATTTATTGGGCATGAACATTTGTGTTGTGCTAGGTGTAACCAGTCTATTCAGATGAATTAGTGCTCATGCTCACTCTTGTGTTATAACACAGTCTGGCTTGGACAAGCCAGCTTTCAATACTCATAATGGTGGTATTGACACCAAGCCTAACAGTTTTGCAGGCACATATCTTAATGAAATGGGTCTGATTATGATAAGTTTATTCCAGGTGGAAGTACTCATTTAAATTGCTGACAGCTATGTTTTATTTAGGTTAACTTATCAAATAAGATTAAGAATGGCTGTAGGGGTCACATTGCCTTGACCCCACAGGATGCCAGGCTGTACCGTACCCCCAACCAGAAAATCTGCTATTTGTATGAATTAAGTACTTTGCATTTTTGAGTACTGTCATCACCAGCCTAAATGTCATGTACACTGTGCCTCTTTATTATGCACTGACCAACTGCAAAAATATATTTTTGAAAATTCTTAGAATTCAAAATTTTTGTGTTTTTTTGTTGTATCATTACCTTATTCATGGAATTTATTCATAGTCTACATACAAACACTTGATTTTGGCACGTGTTATTTAGTTACTAAGTAATTGTTGAATATAACATGCCTACATCCATAGGCAGCACACCATAAGGGGCTGAGGGTTATAGCCCCCACTTATTTCAGTGCTGCGCTGCCCATGACATTTTGAGAACCTGTTTGATGCTTGTAATTCAGTGGGGGAAAATGGTTCTCAAAATGCAGTCACTTTTTTCTGTGGACCTGTTGTGTTGGGGAGCATAAGAAGGGTTAAGTTTAGCCGTAGGTCGAAGTTAAAAATGCAAGTTCATTTTGATGGAAACCAGCAAAGTGGTATAATGATTCTCAATGATTTGGTAACTCATTTAAGATAGTTTGTGCGTGATCTAATCAAGGTGAACTAAGTAAAAGTACATGTTTTTGAAGGTTGCTATCACTTGGGTCATATGGCAATGTCTTTTGTAGCAAAATTCAGCTAAAACGCACTTTCACTGCAAAACAACGATATCAATAACATGAACAAATTTAATTTGATATAAGTATTTTATAAGTTATCATTTTGCATTTGTTTATGTAATTTCATAAAAAGCCTATTTTTTCTCTCTTTCTGTAAAAGTGGACCATTTTAAATTCTTAGCAGCACTTAGATGACAGTGCATATAACAATATTTGAAAGTGTTGTGTGAAATCCATCTACCATTTCCGAGATAAGATTTTCTGATGTTAGTCAGATTTGGACATTTTCCTAGGCTCCTACTTGTCATAATCAAGAGGTAGCTTCCTGTTCAAATTCAGTGCCAAAGAAAGTTTGTCCTGCATACAGAAACTATAATTACATGGTGCCACACAGGCAAACTACTGTTACCATCAGTGTGCTTGTCAGCTCTCTTCAATCTGTACTATCAACACAGTGATTACACACTTGAGAAACCTTACCCAAATACAAACACACAACCAGGGGGTCTCATTCTGTGCACACATCAACAAATGGTGGGCAGCACAATGTGGTCATTCTCAGCTTTCAGAGTCTCTAGATTGTGGGATGAGATAGGCTTGTCAGCTGTGGACTGTTGAAAGCATTTGATAAATTAAATTATGTGTTTATCCTGGTCACTGGTTATCAACAGTTCTTGTTACTCAGTGTGAGGTTGTGATAATTTCACCACATGGTGGAGTTCAAGAAAACACTTAGGAGCTACTGTATTAGTTTTATGTAATGCCAACTGGGAGTTATAATTGAGATTGAATTTTTTGAAATTCCGTGGGGGATCAGCCAATAATGGACATCGTTCGTAGTTAGTGGACTTACACCATTCAAAATACTCTTGAGTGTTCCCAGTTTCTCACTAGTTTTAGATATTTCTTTTGGTTTTAGGTAAATGTATTTCAAAATGCAGTATATCATCTCAGTCCTGTTTGAGGATGAATGTTTTCAGGAAATAAGTTACAACAATACAGTCAAGCTTCATTATGTCACACGTCAAAGGACCTTAGGAATTTGTACATTGTAACCAGGTTAGACAGTCATTCATTTGGTAAAATTAGGACTTGAAAGTTAGTTTCTTGTGTCATTATTGACTTTCTAAACAGGATTCTTTGCTGCAAGCTTTGAGGCCTGACTATCAGTATGAATATTAGCATTTATCATTTGTTTTCCTTGGGCCATGTCATCACAACTGACCAGACTGCATCACATTCCATTGACCCGGGGTCAAGTCCAGACTTTCAGTTGGTTGGAATATTAACCATCTATGAACTAAACCAGTTCTTTCTTTCCTCAACTCCTCTACTCGATTTGCCCTATTGGGTTTGTATGAGAGATGTGTAGTTATACAATTTAAGCCAAAATAAACAAATTCCCTCTCATCATAAAATACCTTACATCACCAAAAGGTTGTACAAACATAAACTGCACTCAGATGACACCCATTGGCTGGTGGCTGAATTACATCTGATCATCCAGTCCCATTTGCTCTAAATTTTATAGACCTATTAAGAGCCTTTCATTATGCAACACTGTAGTTTGAAAGTGCTACAATAAAATAAATTAGGAAAGCAATATACCCTGTTCAGACCAAAGTGGTTATAACTTTTAAAACCTAGTATTAAAAGGTTACAACTCTCTTGGTCTGAAGAATTCAAAAGCAGTTTTAGAAGTGAGGCTGGTTTAAGAAGATATAACTGTTGTAAATACAGCAGTTAGCAAAAGTTTAAACTTAAGTGGTGGTACTGGTACTGCTGTCAAATCTTATTAGAAACAATGGCATACCATGGCACTAACTGGTGTGAATTGGAAAATGACAGCACTGATGACTTGTCACAAACTAGAGTTACACCAGATTTTGAACCGTGGTTTGAACAGTAAAGATTACATTACAGTTACGACAGAAAGAGCTGCAACTGGGTTTAATTGGTCTTAACACAGCTATAGCCTAGGTTCAAAGTGACATCAGATCTGCAACTATCATATTGTATCAAATATGTTGGTTGTATGATTACTTTTCTGGAACTCGTGGATTCCAGTTCAGGCTGATTTTGAATCATTTAGTTTTGATTGCCTTGTTTGCTCAGTTAGTTTGCCGATGTAACATCCAATACTGTATTGCATACTTCTATTTTTGTTTACCATTTTCAAATCTTGAGGTGAGCTGTCCTTCGAAAAAGTGTATTCCCCTAGAAAGTGTATGTGGAGTGTGCTGCTCACAAGCCATGTTTCCCTAGGAAAGGATTACGTAACTTTGTGAATTTGAAAATCTACAAAAGGTTCCTTCTCCTAACACTCAAAGCTACATAGATTTTTACTGTTTCCTATATTTTTAAAATTTGTTGTAATAGATATTCTCATTTCTTGAAAACACAGCATATTTTTTTGTATTGTTTCAAGCTCATGGTTTGAGAATCCAACTATCCAAGCATTCCTTCAAAAGGTTTAGGTTCATGGAATTAACTCAAGGGTGGAGTATTTCTGGATTAAACCCCTGTGAAAGGGTAATTTCTCTGCAGATGTTCCCTACTTTCTGAACAGCCGGGCATTCTAACTTTGCAGCTGCAATCTTTGTGATTAAGAGATACAGAACCGAATTGCAATAGGATCTAGCAGGTGTGTCAATAAGTTAGGAATACAAGAGTTTGCAAATAATGGGATTCTTTTGGTTGTTGCAATTTAAAATGCTCTCATGTATAGCTTTACTTGTACTGTACAATTAACAGCAAAAGAGGCCTGTCCAACATTTTGTTACAAGTCAATTGATTGGTTCAGTCAGTATACATGTTGTTACAGGACTACTGATTGGTGCAGGCTGTGTACTTTATCCCAATGGTTGGGACAGCATGGAGGTAAAGGCAGCATGTGGAGGGTCATCTGAGGCATACCATCTAGGTAAGATAGCAGTGCAAGATGGGAGGGGGAGGGGCTTGTGTTGGATCAGGTTTTTTCTCATTTGTCAAAATGGTAACTGACAACTTGGAGCTCTGGGTGTAAAAAAGTGGGATGCACCACAGCACCAGACTCCAATGACCCCTGTTGATTGTAAGCTGGTCAATTGTAATCATCAAGAAACTAAAGGGATATTGTCATTTTTGCAACCAAAAAAAAAACATACTTCGGATGACTATTCAATGAATAGACTTCTTGCAGTTGTTAGCTTTGACCAGAAGTATAAAACAACAAAATCTGTTGTCTTTTTGTGGTCGTCAATGCTCTCATTGTCTTCCAGACATACGCTAAAATTAAAGCTGATGTCTTTACCATTTAGATACGTTTAAATTACTCTGGTATTTAACTCTTGGAGTGGGATTGGGCTTAGTGGTAGCAGTGCTCTCTACAAGCTGCTTTGACTTGTCACTGCGTTGAGTTTGGCTTTTGTTGTGGCGAGTTTGGCTTACTTGCGTCGAGTTGAAATCTATGCAAATAAGTTCAAAGTATTAGAGATTAGTTATTTTTAAGCAAATTAGGACAGTGTGGATTTTCAGTAACAGTTCAATGCTAAGACAACACACAAACTACCCACAGCGTGAACATGGACTTCTAAACGTATTCTTGAATTTTGTAATTTCAGTAGAGTTTGAATTTTCTTTTGTGGAGAACACTGGGTAGGGTGGTCCACTGTTAATGCAGAGTTAGTGGGTTTGATTCTGCATTGCTGCCAATTTCTTTAGACCTTGGGCCCGTTCCAACGAAACTGACTTCAGTAGCTAAGACAAATCTTAAAGTTGAGTAAATTTTAAAATAAAAGTTAAATTTGTCTCAAAACTAATTCAAGAAAGAGATCTTAAGTTTGACTTAAGTGTTTAACATAAATTTTTCTTAATTTTGACTAACTTACCGAATGTGGAAGTTTCAAAGTCTGGAAGTTCAGACAAATCTTAAATTTAAGTAAAAAATGAACTTAAGTCAGTTTCTTGGAACAGGCCCCTTGTCTTTATGCAATACACATTCTTACTGTTGTTCGATGTCTCAAAGGTTTAATGGAACATCAGTCACTTCAGACAAGTATTCCTTCCAGCGTTTTTCACATAGAAGTATTGACTTCTCTTAAATGGTTGCCAAACTCGGTTTTGGCGTATTAACAAACATTAACAAACTTTCCCAGGCAGTTCTCTGAAACGAAATAATGATGTGTAACCTTCCACAACCCTCAAAAGTTTGGAGCAAAATATGAAAACTTGTTTCAACGTCTGCTAAATGGGCGAGGGTGACCTATGCTTTAGGCAAGTTGCATATGACAACTGTAGGGAAAGACTACCCTCCAAGAACCATAATATCCAACCTGTGGTACAGATTGTACAAGTTGGGATGCCAATGCTGGATTAGCAGGTGACAAAATGAGAATTAGTTGAAATCAGCAGAGTTTGCTATCCTTTTAAGCGAGATTAATATTGTTCTTGTAGATTTGAAAATCCATTGTACTTGGCTGTTGTCCGTAAAATTTCGGAAATTTAAATATAAATGCTTGAACTGCATTTTTTTTCTTTACAGGTACATGCCAGTTAGCTTGGGCGTATTACGTTACCATGGCAGCGTCAGGAAGTGCTTTGCTGTGTTCGCTGTTATCCTGCAATGCGAGTCGAGAAATGAGGACTGCTCATATATACCAAGTGTGAAAAGTGAGTGCCATCAGGATGGATGGTAGAAAGATGGAGGACTTGTTGGTAGGAGATGACGACTGTGTGAACGAGCAATTGAATTGGCCACTCCAAGGTTTTTAACAGGAAATGGAGCACATTTTTTATTTGGCCAAATTGAAATTTTGCCACATCTGTCTATACTGACACTTAGCCCACCTAGATGAAGATTATAATATAGTGTGTTGTTGAAGCAACAATGTGTACTTGCATTTCAACATAATGAAAACAGACCAAAAGTGAATTGCGTATTGTTGGTCATTAAAGATCCAGTGTAGACTTCACTAATGAAGAAATGTCAGTCTTCGGAATATTTGCACAACTCTTACTCATTGACTGGTAACCCAAGGAAGCTTTATTTGTTACTCACAGGGATGAAGAAGTGGTGCAACATTAATATGATCTTTGACATTGTTCAGAAACTGAAAATATACATACCTCATTATGGTAAAATCTTTGACATTGTTCAGAAACTGAAAATATACATACCTCATTATGGTAAAATCTCAACGTTACCAATTTAGGACAAAATGTGTCCAGCAAGTGAAATTACTTTTTCTTCGTTCATAAAAGATAGTCCAACCAAATAAATGTGTTACCAAAGCTACAATGATTCTGGAAACTGTAGGTATTCAAAGTAATGTTAGAAGTCTGTGAAAAAATCAAAAAAGACCTATTGGTAATTATTTTTGTCCAAAATTGGTGAGATTTTACTTAGTGCATGATGTTCCTGGTCAGGATGTGGCAGTACTGAACTGATGTTCAAGGTGTAACATACCATTATCTTTTGGTATAAGCAACTTGTCATTATGGCATTGCTCTCGTCTTGTTCCTTTATTAGATAAGAAAACATTTCTAGACTTGAACATAGGGTCGTTATTCCTTCATTCCAGGCTTATTGCGATCGAGTTACTTTCAGTTGAAACGAAGTGGATGAATGACACAACGATGCTTTGGATGAGCAAATAAGCCTGTGAAGAAAATGTTTTAAGTACCAAAACACGGTTCATGACATATTTATGAAATCGTGTACTTATGTTGTAATAGGACCACGTATCTTGTTTATTTGAGTTCCAGTTTTAGTATTAATTAAAGACTGCCAACAGTGCTAAGTGCCGTAGAGCAGGAGTTGTGATGTTATTTTTACAAAACTATGTGTAAGGCGTGTGTGCGGGCACTAAAAGACTGGTGGAGTGCTGTGATCAGGTGAACGTTTTATGTTATTGGATGGTTATACTGTAAGTTAAAGCACCTACACATCGAGGGTTTAGACATTTGCTGTTATTAAATTGATCTCAAACTGTGCTTTAGTCTAAATAGAGGTGATTTCTGGTCTCTGAAGCAAGTGACAGTTATTGCTGGAGTCAGACAAGTTGCAATATCAGACTGACATTTTTTCCAAACCAAGAGACTACTTCTCATCTTAGTTGGGTGCAAGTCGAGATCAGTTTTATAGCTGTAATTGTCAATAATCTAATATAGCGTGTCGGCATTTTGAGAACCAGGTTTGACGCCCGTTATTTAGTGGGGAAAACTGGTTCTCAAAATTCGGGCACGTTATATCAGACCATTACCACTGTAATTGGCCTAAATCAAGACTATGTTTCTTTGAAGAAGTGCTGCTTGTAGCTGCTTTAACAGAAAATCATCTTTAGACACGCACTCATAATTTTGCTAACTCCTCAGTATTTTGTCAGTGGTGCAAAATCATGCATCCTCATCCCTGTCCATAGTTAGTGATGTATAATTATTTAAGTGGGCAGCTGGAGACAAATATTTCTGAAGAGAATTTTAGTCGTAATAGATTGCATGTATACCCCCATTTACGTCTTTCTCCATCCTCCCAGTGTTGATCTGTATTGCAGGACCTCTTGTAATTCCCGTTTTGTGCATTCATTTTATGCTTAAGTATTCAATACTGTAGCCTCTTTTATTAGATTAGTTTATTTATGGGAGCCTTACGTAGGTTGGTCACTGTTAACTATGTATAGGCTGCATGTTGATTGTAAGTGGACCATAAATCGTACGATGGATATTTTTTGTTAGGGGACACACCCAGGCTTTGTTTTTAGACCTATCTTGGGACCAAGTACCAATGGTTGGTAGTATTCTTGACAATCCATTTGCTTCTGACATAACGGTCTGAAGCTAAACTGTGACCTCTAGTGGTGAATCATCATTTCATTATGTACATAGCTGTGTTACTACAAACAGATCTAACCACGATTGCATTGCAATGTTATGAGTGCAAAGTGGCATGTATGTTGCAAAATGCATTGTTGTGCTGATAATGATAAGTACAGTAAAATCACCTAAATTGGACATGTTGATGTCGGAGTTTTGGTTAACCTGGACTGAGTTCCACGATACTGTTATTGTTGTTCATGTACTCTGGCCTTCTGTTATGTCAGAATTTGCCTCACTTAGACAAAATGTGTCCGAATGGATCAGGCTTTGTGAGTCTTACTGCAGCTCAAACCCTCCCTGTATCTTAAACATTAGTTTGCAGTTCCTTTAAGATGTATTTTGTTGCACATGTCACAAATGAAACTTGACACCTGCACACAATCACCTGTTCACCTTATGCACTCGTATTATTCTCGTGTTCATGATTAGTATGTAAGTGCATTTATTATGTAGTTAAGATATGCGAGTCTATAAATATGTTGTTTCATACGTAAGATTATTTATTTGTCACCAAAAAATAAAATAATTGTATCAAATAGAAAACATTTGCATCATTATTATTCATGCACTTTTAATTACTAATTATTCACCTTTATGCACTTGATGATTAAGATGTATTCGCATGCTCCTAACTATGGTAATGTATAGCAGGAACTTAATGACAAAATCCTTGTAGTGATACAACATAACTTATTTCAGCTGCCTGTTACTCAGCGAGTGTATTGCTATATGAACGGTTTCTTGCTGTACTCAATTTCAAGTATGCAAGCTATAGTCATATCAGCACCTGTTCTCCATTTTCTAATGACATCATAGTCTGAGGTAAACCTCCAAGTACGTGGCTAGTTAGTAATTGAACACAATAGGTAAGGTTCAATTCAACAAAGTGTGAAATATGTTTCACAACACAACGAAAAATATGTGAACACAATGAATTTCCTAACAACAAAAATTTGAATTGCATAGTCAATCTAAAATTTCTTTACAAGTTCACGAGACTTTAAAGTATGGATTCTTCAAAAATTTTTACTTAAAGAGTTCAAAAAATAAATGCTTGGATGCACAACCTTTGAATAAGTAAATTCCTCCAAAAATTACATGAGTAATGCGAGAGCACTTGTTATCAGGACGTTAAGGCAGGTACGGGCATTACCTGGAATGAGTACAATAATAGTTGCTTCAATTACAACTTTCAGAGGTTGCCTGTTATTGCCAATTAAATTTCTGTAAAAAAGGCACATGAAATCTAGTAATTCTGTCAATGCAACTGAGACACATCCTCCACGCCAGTAATAGCACAGATACAAATCTCCAACCATTTATACTCCCATCAATCCAAACAATACCAAACCATAGACACACATTTTCTTCTCATAGTCTTAGATGAACCTATTCAGTGATGGGTCTAGTGAATGTAAGCAATAGGTCCGTCCCAGATTACACAGACACTCGAATCTCGCTGTATTTACGCAGAATATCCATCAAACACTTTTGCGGCCTCATGGCTTTAGAGTTCTTTGTTGTTGTCGCATTGTTTTCAAGTTTTTCATAGCTGCATTACCCAATTCATCCTTCCAATGCCAAGGAGGTATTACTGCTGTGCTGTGGGCAGCAACTCCAATGGAAGAAAGGTGGATAAACTTGGCAAATATGCATTATGTTAGGTTCTTTGCCTTCCGAACATCAATCAAAGACAAGAAAATTCGGAGCTAGAGGATAAATCAAGTACGGTTGAAATCCAGAATATTTCTGTGGCCATACACCTTGACGGTTTCCAACAAGACCTCTGAAAATGTGCCCGACATTCGAAAGTGAAGCACTTGCAGAACAAAGAGTTCTATAGCTGTGTAATACGGGACAACACAGAGAAGTACAATTATATCATAAAGAACCCATAGATTAAAGTAATGTACGACCTTCTTGACAAGTCTGCACTCAGCCAAATATCTAGAAAACTATGAAATTTAACGCATTAAAACTAAACATTTCTGAAACTAGAGAGCCTGTAAAATTGTAGACTTTTGACTTTATACCAATCTGCCATTGAGTCACGTGCCATGTCTTTTAAGTAAACTTTACCAAAACAGAAAGGTACAGTCATAGCAAAACAAAGGTGTCACTAACGTGACCAAATTTTGTTTGATACAAATGTTCAAGATTAATTCTTAAAAACACTGCTAAAATTTTCTGCAGTATTTACCTCATGCCAATGATCGACTCAGTTGATTGCATATGACAAACAGTGCGAGTGAGAAAAATATGCACAGTACAGTCCAAGACCAAACTAACAAAACAAAATAGTGTTTCCTGTCACGACTGGTTAATTCTGTTACCAGCACAAATGAACGATAACGACGGGGAATGCCGGGACATTTTGCCAGAATACTTCTGGATTATACTGTATGTGGATGAAGTATCTGCGTTACCAAAATATTCCGACAAAGAGAAAAAGGAAGAAGAACATAGACTCAATCAACAGCATTCAAAGGAACGTTTTTCGAATGATCCGCTTTGAAGAACACAGTGTTACAGTAAACCTCAACCAGCGGTCTCATTACTAGGCTTCTTGTGGCATAGTAGATTACATGGCAAATTCTAACTACCTTTTGAAAATTAAAAATTATACTTTAACCAGACTTAAACAATGCAGTCCAAAACTTATAAAATAGTATATTTCAACAGCTTTTTTACATCAAAGTGACATTGATGAGAATGCAACAAGTAGTTAAATACAACTCAGAATAAATCAAGTAAGCAACAGCGAATCTATCCTTAAATGGAATCAGAGGACTGCTGAATCATTTGATCCATGCATAATTAGAATAGCTACGTCATATAATAAAACCAAAACAGAAGGTTCCTTCAAAGCATGAGTCAAAATAATGGTTTTCAAAGATGGCACTGCACAGGCTTTAAGCAGACAAAATGAGCTTGTGAATGGTATGCAGAGTTGTACCTAAATAGCATTTAATAACTCAAAACTAAATCATATTTTCCTAAAGGATATTTCCACCTCGTGGGTAAGGGAATTCTCTAAAGGATAGTTCCACCTCATGGGTAAAGGAATCCCCTAAAGGATATTTCCACCTCATGGGTAAGGGAATTCCCTAAAGGATATTTCCACCTGGTGGGTAAGGGAATTCCCTAAAGGATATTTCCACCTCAATGGTAATGGAATCCCCTAAAGGATATTTCTACCTCATGGGTAAGGGAATTCCCTAAAGGATAGTTCCACCTCATGGGTAATGGGATCCCTTAAAGGATATTTCCACCTCAGGGGTAAGGGAATTCCCTAAAGGATATTTCCACCTCATGGGTAATGGAATCCCCAAAAGGATATTTCTACCTTGTGTATAAGGGGATCCCCTATGACTTACTCAGTAACATTAATTCTATGGCTGAGCTCAAAATGATAATTATGTCGTAATAGTCAAAAGACTATAGGGAAAGAAGAATACCCGGATAAATGGAATGAGCAATATTTAGGATATGAAAAATCATGTCTCCATTTGTGCAACAGACACGCCCTTTCCCATCAACAATCAATCAATCACGAGCCTTGAAACCTCAGTCACACCATTAACAAGCTCTCAAACACAACAGTGCCTATATTCAGACACGCCCTTTTCCTTTAATAATATGTCAATCATGCAAGTGCCTATGCTGCAGACGCACCTTCCCACCATGTAACTGGCCATTCATGTCAATGCTTGTACCACTGACACGCCCTCCTCAGTGCTCTCTCCCACTCCACAATTATTGGTCTATATTTTGGCCATACACTCTTGTCAGGTTCAAAGTCTTTGCCTGGCGACTTCAGTCTGTATAGTTCTTCCTTTGTGTTCCACACACCTTCAAAATGGCAGAATATTTTACTGGAAACTTGTGAAACTTTTCATAATATACATTTTCTACAAAATCGAACAACAAAACAACAGAATATTTGATAATGAAACCATATCAAGCGTTAAAAATTTATAAAGTTAGTTAAAATTGATGATGCATGTTCAGCTCAATTCCCACTTTCCAATTTTCCAACTTTCAATCTCTCAAGATCACATTCGTACTATGCACTCCCCACAAACTTACAGAAGTGGGACATTTAGTTTCTACACAATATCCATCTTTTACTACTTGCCTTTGACTATGAATCAGTAGTAGTAATTTGTGCACATTTAATGTTTGATTGTAAAGAAATTAGCGATAAAATGGTTTTTCAACTTAACATACTCCTCGTACTTTAATAAAAACCTTTTTAAATATCCATGCTCATCTTAATGGTGAAACAAACGTTTTCAATGTTACCTTTAGTAAAATACAGATCCCTGGTAACTCTGAAGAGACATTTTATTGTGTTAATTGCTGCTCCCCTGGCATGGATTTAGAAAAATAGAACAATAGAAGGTTGGCGTAAACGGCCCAGCAAAAAGGCCCACATATTGTTTCTGAATTCGCTTCCACTGAGCAAACATGAATGACTGACACAAACATTGATCATTAACACAAAGAACATTACCTTTGTGCAAAGGAATTGAATGTAAAACTAACATGCGATCTTTTGCTTGGCCTTCCACAACATATTCTAATGTTCCATGGATAGAAAAACTCGCTAGGGCAATGTAATTGAGGTCAAATAATGTATCTCCAAGATAACCATTAGATCTGCATTTTTTCAAAACCTAACGTCAAAAACAGTTGTGTACCCCTTTAATACTTATCTGATGATTGAGTGACAGGGGATTAACCAAGACAAATGTGGTAATATTCTATCCACTTACCTGTAGCTAATCCAGCTAAGAAAGCTCCGCCCAGACTGGTCTGAAGGTCTGGCCTGGCTGACCTATCGACCTTCTTATCCAACAAATCAGCAACCAGCTGCATGAGGAAGTCATTGTTTGTCACACCCCCATCAGCGCTGCAAGATGGATAACAGAGGTTGGAATGCATAATTCATTCATAGATAGCTCATAAAAGGTTCTAATAATATTTTGAGCATGTCTGAGAAACAATATTGCACATTTGACTTGGTACAACTTAACATTTATTAATGGTTTTGTAAAATAATAAAATACATTCTATGGTAACTAAATGTGAGTACAGTGCCTGTTTTAGGTCCAGCAAGCTGTAATCTTCTATAATACGTATTGCACTTCCCTCGTTTTTGCTTATGTCAATGAAATAATCAAGTGGATACCTTCTGAACAAGTAAGTGCCATCCACACAGACTAACCAAAGAACAAATTACTCCCGGAAAGAGTTGTCGCTAGGTTTGGAGGCTGTGTGGATGCTATTTAGACAAGTGCAACTTATCAAACTTGTAACAGTTGCATATTTTTATCAGCCATCTATTGTCATGCACAGAGAGACAACTTCCGCTTTACCCTAGTAATCGGATATATGTGTGTGGAAGCTCCACTTAAATTGAGGTAAGTTGCACAACAGCAAGTTGTTCTAGGGTAGGATATGTGTGAACAATGCACAACATAATACTTCTGACACTTTGAGCTTGACTTAGTCATAATGATAGAAACAACCGCTGTGGTGGAGTCTGAGCAATACACCTGTGGAAAACTGATTGAACGATGGTGATGATAATCAGAGGGAAAGTACAAGAAGAAGAACCTGAATTTTCAGCTCAGAGAGAGGGAGAGAGAGAAAGAGACTTGTAAATAAACATCAGTGTGGACGTAATCTTTGTAATTTATGATGACTTATCAGGAACACAGTGGTTATCATAAATGACTTGGGTGCACTTATCTTCTGAATTTGATTTGACTATTAGTCAGATAACAAATAGGCACAATTACACAGAAACATTGGAGAACACAAATTGAAAATGCATTAATTAAAAAGAGCAATGCGTTGCGTTGAAAGGCGCCCAAGAATGCACTGCAAACGGTGTGCTTCTAGGGTGTTTATTTGTATCATAAAAATGGCCACTGGATAGAGCAAAATACTTTGAATCCATCAAAAAACTGGAAAATGTAACCGTTTTTTAACAGAAAGCTATTTATTGCCACAATTCATCAAAATCTGTCAAGAAACTTAGCAAAAAATAAATAAACATTCTACAGAGGGCTTAGGAGATACAACCAAGGGTGAAAAAAAAGCCACTAGGAGGCGCAACAGTAACTGAAGCCAGAAAATCATCGTCAACCGTCCCCTTCACACTAACAATACATAAGCCAATTTTCACAATCATCCTAAGAGTGGTTTGGTTGACAGAGGGCGGACGCCAAAAACAGACTCGAAAACAGTAAAAATGGCCACTAGATGGAGCAAAATATGTCGAATCTGTCTGAAAACTGGAAAATGTCACTGTTCTTTAAAAGAAAGCTAATTAACAAATTTTATGAAAATTCGTCGACGAACTTCATCAGAGAAACAGAGGAAAACAGAAAAAAATAAAATTGCCACTAGGGGGCAGTTTTAGATGGACCCGTCTGAAAGTCGTCGTTGTCCATTGTTAACTCCATATAAATAAACTAAAAATTTAATAAAAATCCTGCAGAGGGCTTAGGAAATACAGGTACACTTAGGCGCAAAACAAAACAAAAAACTGCCATTAGGAGGCGCCACAGCAGTCGAAGTCATTGGAAATACATCGACAATTGTCCTCTTTATAGTAAGATCATACATGCCAATTTTCACAATCAGCCTTAGCGTGGTTTGGTTGATGGAGGGGCGGATGCCAAAAACAATGAAAATGGCCACTAGGTGGCGCAAAATACCTCAAATCCATCCGAAAATGGGAGGATAGCGTCACCTCGTTAATAGATGCCTATGTGCCAAATTTTATGGAAATCCATCGAGGACCTTTGAACATACGTAAAAAAAACTAAAATTGCCACTAGGGGCACACCTGTAGTCTGATCTGTCCGAAAGCCGTCGTCGTCCGTTGTAAATATAAACACATTTACTGCATTTAACAAAGATTCTGTGGAGCATTTACGAGATACAGCCATGAGCACAAAAACAAACAAAACTGCCA
The DNA here is from genome assembly GCA_002633005.1 of Phoronis australis. Lineage (NCBI taxonomy): Eukaryota > Metazoa > Phoronida > Phoronidae > Phoronis > Phoronis australis. The sequence continues at coordinate 880,770 of NMRA01000042.1, read as the reverse complement.
CTAGGAGGCGCCACAGTAGTCAAAGTCATCGGAAAATCATCGTCAACCGTCCTTTTCATAGTAAGAACATGCATGCCAATTTTCGCAATCATGCTTTGAGTGGTTTGGTTGACAGAGGGGCGGACGCCAAAAAACAGACTTGAAAATACTAGAAATGACCACTAGATGGCGCAAAATACCTCAAATCCATCCCAAAACGAAAGGATAGCTTCATCTCATTAACAGATGCCTATGTGCCACATTTCGTGAAAATGGGTTGAGGACCTTTGAAGATACAGAGGCAAACATAAAAACTAAACTTGCCACTAGGGGACACAGCCGTATTCGGGTCAGTCCGAAACTCATCACCCTCTGTCGTCAACCCCATAGGAACACACCTGCCAAATTTCAATAAGATCCTACAAGGGGTTTAGGAGATACAGCCGCAGACGCTGGACGCCCAGACAGAGATGACGGCAATATACACCCACATATAAATATGTGGGCGCATAAAAATAAATGAGAATGTGCATGTAAACAGGATAACAAAAAAGTTAAACAAAAAGTTACTTCCCTGGTGGTCCAAAATAAATAAACATGTAAAATGCGAAATGAATGAAACACAATTTAGTACAATCGAAAAAAATGACATGAAAATGTAAAAGTCACAGGAATGTCTTTTTATTGATACAAATTATTCATTTACAACAACTCTTCCACTTGCCTTAAACACCTGAGAGGTATTTTGGTTTCTGTCAGCATGGCCTCATAAAGAAGCTTGACACGGAATGCCAGAGACTCTAGAATGGCACGTACGATGTGTGCGTTTGTGGTACTAGAAGTCATGCCCAGCATGAGAGCGCAGGCTTTGTCATCATTGATGGGAGCCTAACAAAACAGAAAGTAACAGTGTAAGTTGTGCTGACAATCATACCATAACTGACACCATAACCACCATTGTTGACAGACGTGTCAAATGTTGTCACTGTACTGAGCACAGAAGACACCAGACGGCGGCATCATTTGCTTTGGTTATGCTCAGCATTGCAGACACTTGAAGGGCAGCATGCGCTTTGGCTGATGGAAGCCTAACACTGGATTAATTGTATTGACAACCATACTCAGCCCACAAAAGTATAGTAGACACTAGAGGGCAGCATGTGCTTCGGTTGAACTAATACAATCATGGGAGTCACTGCTGATGGAAGCCTAACATACAATAGGTGGAGAAAGTGTTATGCATTATGACACACACCTTGTCACCATTGATGGAATTTAAACACATGAGAAAAAGATGGCATGGTGGATAACTCTTGGTACCATGTAGCAAATGTCTCCATATACCTGTTTATCAAAGAGTGTGTGAAAATGTACCAAATACAGTAACTCAGCTCCATCACATTGAAGTTTCTTGTATATTACAGTGTTGTCTAAAATGAGTCAATGTTATCGGTAATGTTTTGATAAGTGCCCTTGAGCTGCATAAAGCACAATAAGAGTTTTGAATGCGTCATGTTATATAAGACATGAAGATGGTTCTTTGTCGGCTAGACATTAACAGTCAGACAGGAACAGACACCACAGTTCAGTGATAGTCTCTAGTCACATTTAAGGAGGCCAAGTTGGTATTGGTAGACATCGTAGAGATATGCCATCATGTTAAAGTTTATTGTTAAAACAGAATGACGACTGCTTTTCTTAAACTCCATGAGGTTTCTAATTGCTTGTGTAGCCCGAGTGGAAGAAGTGCGTAAAGAATTACCTGGAGTCCATTGAAAGACGATACAAAGTGAACACCACCACTATCTACAAATAAAGCACAGATATGTGAATAATACCAACAGCAATCTTAGTGCTTAATGCAGTTACAAACCTGCCTTGATTATACGTGCCTGCGACCATGCTTGATAGATACGCTGATACACTCTGACAAGCCAACTTAACAAGAATGTCTCATGAAACAATGAACTACCCAAGCCCAGAAAGTTAAGACTCAATTTATAGCATTCTTCAGACAACGTGTAAAAACTTGTTTTTACGGAATGCAGGATTATAGCTGTTTTATACAGCTTATTGAGTTAAGCCTTTTAAAATAATTTTTAAAACCATGTACACGTGAATTAAGACCACCAGACAAATTGGTACCTGGTGACTTAATTTTTTTCCTCATGAATATCGCAAGCAGTCGACGTGCTTTCACAGAGAATTGGTCAAAAGGCCCGTTGAGAGTCTTAAGAACAAAACCTCGTCAACACGGCACATTGAACTCATGACCTCTTAGTTAAACTACGAGGCATACTGACTATCTGCATGGAAGATATGTGTCTTGAGTGGTGAGATTGAAACAAAAAACACATGATTATGATAATGTAAGACTTCTTTCAGGGTGCTGCGTTGGCTGGAAGCCTGCAGAAAATGTTGGTCTTCATTACTGAAAGTCACTGATGAAGTCATTACCATATAACTTTAGACCAAGAGTTACGTGACATTGCTTCTCTAGTCAGAGTAATGAACCAAATACCAAATGCACCATGTCATAGTAATTCAAGACAGTCATTCTGTATACATAAACTGCGTATATGCAGAAGAGTCGAACATACATGGACTTGTTGGCAAGATTCATATTCTCACCAATCATGGGTCATTTCTTCTGTCAACTCTAATGCATCTATCTGTTAACGTAGCATTTTTCCCTGCTGAGCCGCACCATGGTCAGTTGCTATGAACCCAAAATATCTCATAATCCATAGCATGTAAACTTAAACATCACAATCTTGTTATGATCTTGTGCTACTTACCTGGCACCGACTTGGCTAAATCTGACGTTTCACAAACATCATCGAAAACACCAATCTTTTTGGCCCACTCAATGGCTGTGCCGGTATCTGATGCCATCCCCTCTGCTAGGTATGTGATTTCATTCCCTATTTTCCAACCGACTAATGGATATAGACCTACAGGCAATGATGTAAACTGTCAGGCAATTCAGAGCCACCAACATGTCGAAACGATTTGTTTTTAATATAAAAATAACATCTAAAATTTGTTTCTTAAATTCTATACAATTCAATTCAAACAGAACTTTGCAAACAGAAATCTGTCAGAAATATGCGCTAGAAATTAATCAACCGTGTCTGATTTTTAGAGTCTAAAAATTGATCTTTCGTGTCCACAAAAATTAGAAAACAAAATTCTCATGACATATATTCTTACACCTAATACATGTGAGTGAGGTTGTATTTGTGTCTACACAGAAGACATACAGCACATTACCCATAAAATCAGAGGGCACCTTTCTCTTACTCCAACCATTGGTTTAATCCATTGCCCTGTATAGGGGTGACTGGCATACAGCACAACTGAAGTTGAACATTTTGATTTTTGTTTTGTGATTTTTGCAGTTTTTTCACGGTGACAAATATCGTATTATTACATATTCTAACCCATTATTTCCCTTTCCTAGAACGATCGTAAGATTCAGAAGAATTAGCAACCTCGAGCAATAAATGCCACAAGTAACACCCAGGGTCAAGACACAAGAACTAACAACCTTATCATGCAATAATGTGTATATAAATGGACATAAACGTAAAAATCCAGAATAAAAAGGTAAGGGACATACCCAACCTCAGTTTAGGTAAACCATGAAAATGTTGTCGTAAACACTAGACACCTACCGGCTACAGAGGCATGAGGGTTACTGCCTGTGTTGAGGTCGACAAAGGTGCCTGTCCCACACGTCAGTTTCACGTCGCCCAACTCAAAGCAGCACTCACCGAACATAGCACCTTGTTGGTCCCCTACCTTGTAAGATAATGGTAATTTGTGCTCTTACTCTCACTGTTTCAGTGCTATTCTGACACATCTAATTTCCCTATAAGGTTAAACAAAGCCCAGTTCATGGCTTTTATGCCTATTTCATTCAGTTGAAGGAAATTGTATGCCAGTAAGTAAACCAAGCCAGGTATTTTATCAGATCTTGTTGAAACCATGCAAGTTAAGCCTTGAAATAATCATTTTATAATATTGTTATACGAAATTACACGCAATTACAATTTATGTGCTCACTGTCAGTCTGAATGGAGATCAATTCTTTAATACCATTAAATAAAATACACTTACAAGACACGTGATTGGTATAGAAGCACCGAATATGTCAAAACTTGTGTCACCAAAATGGCCACTGAAACACAGATTTGGATAAAATAAAATTAACTTTAGTCACATTCAATGTGATCAGTAAAACATAAAATTTCGCGATATAACATCATCCAGATTTGTCACCACTGAAAGTAGCTCAAAAAGCGATAACTGAACATATACAGGCCGTTTTCAACGTCTCTTGTAGTACTTTATTATTTCCCGTATTTCCAAAGATAATATTATTTTATTACCATTAAATATTCTATTTACTTTGTTTTGTACAACTTGGATAGTCATAATAAATGACATAATCATGCCAACCTCTGATCTCCTTTTCATTTCTGAAAATGACCTTGTGATGTATGACTTTAGTCTGTCCAAGTGTCGAACATAAAAATAATTACTCTAAATCAAAATGTTACCGAGTTTCAACAAAAAGAGATTTCGGCAAAACTTTCTTAAAACTAGTGCACATTTTTAGACTAAGAGTAAAGTTTATAGTTCATACAGTGAAACACTGAAGATGCAAACCTTGTGTTTTGCACCGGTGGGAATATATGGATAGGGATTCCTAACAAGCGACACACTATGGAGCTCCACTCAAGCTGAAATTGAACACGAAAAAGCTAATTACACTGAGTCCAAAAGTAGTATGTTGTGCAGAAAACTAAGTAAGATGATCATTGTATGTTGTCATTCATCTATCTGAAGTATTAATGCCATACATATAAATTAAATCTAATATTTTGGAGCGCAATACTCTCCCAATGCATGATATGAATTTGCTCAAATCTTTCTACTGATAGATAGCTCTTCAAGTTAAAAATGTAACAGACATTACACATGCCAGTAAAATGTTTTTTTTCAAGATTCCACCATTAGTTTGCCAAAAAGATCCAGCATTACAGTTCAGGCATTATCCAGGTAACAGGCAAAATTCAAAACCTGAAACATTATAATATTAACAATCTACCAAAAGGTAGCCAGACAGCTAGCCATATATGACTGAACATCAACATACATTTTATACAATTTTGTACAAAGGCTAACTCGGGTTCTGTTTTACGAAAAGTGTTCGAAATTTCATCTTAAGCTCCAAACCACCATTTTCGAAAAATAATTTAATATCATATTCAAGCAAGCTATGATTCGGAGAATATTCAGATCATGGCAAATGATTCACAGAATATAGTGTAAATTATTGTCAGACTGTGATTTGCTAACAACTACGCGGCAAAAGAAAATATTGATGAACAGCAATGTGGGAGCATAAGAGAAAATATCAGGCTCGCGCCTTTACAAGTTATTTTTATATGCGCTAACTGCGAAGCGATACTGAAGCTAGTTTACAGTGAAACAACACGTGAAGGTGAGATAAAAGGTCCTATATCAAACTAAACTACTACAGATATGAATAAATACAAAAGTTGTACAATATGTTGAGCTTTAAAGGTCGGCTTCGGTATAGATTTGCAGTTAGTGCATATAAATATTAGTTAAGTAGTAAATTATTTTATGTAAGCCATTATGCTTTGTCCTTATTATCATATTGTTTGGATTCTCGGGTCAGTGACCCTCTTTGTTCTCCCACTCTTGGTTTAATTGTACCATGGGATTTCTTTGTCTCGTCGCAACACTGTGCCATCGTCCATATTCTCTTCAAATTCATATTTTTCAGTCAATTTCTATATCTGTCCCTCCCTTAATACCAATCTTCTTTTCTTTTTTCCTTCCCAATTTACACAAAATTTTCCCATGTCAATGCCACGGTGTTGCTTCAGTATACTTTTAACAAAGCAAGCCTAGCGAAGAGGGTCTTCAGATCCCATATTCTTGTTTTTTTTTTACCATAAATGTGTCATAGAGTCCAGTAGAACTAGCATTGGAGAAGTCAGTGGCGTACGATTGACCACCGGTCAGTTGATACAGAAGCCAGGTGTCTACCGTTCCAAACATCACTTGATTCTGCAGTAGGCGGCGCTTCAGCTGTGCAATGAATGGACACTTATTTAGCACACAATATGACCGACAAGTGAAGCTATATTTTGCCAAATTTCTGCACAGAAACAAAGATAAAGAACACTAATTTAGTCTATTACTAGCAAGGTTTGCACCATGTAGATGCCATGAAAAAACACTTAGTAAAGCTTCCGTTATTTGTAGCAAAGTAATCAGACTTCGAAAAATGTAACAAGAGCAACGCAGAGCGTTGGATTGTGCCCACAAATGCAACGCAAACGGTGTGCTTCTAGGGGTGTTTATATGTATCATAAAAATGGCCACTAGATGACGCAAAATATGTTGAATCCATCCGAAAATGGGAACACGTCATCATTTTTTTGATAAAAATCTATTTAGTAAATTTCATAAAAATTTGTAAAGGAACTTCTGAGAAACAGAAAAAATGGAAAAAATAAAATTGCCACTAGGGGGCACAACATTCGTCGGATCCGTCTGAAAGTCGTTGTCTTCAACTGTTGTCAACTTCATATGAATATACTTGCTATATTTAATAAAGATCCTGTAGTGGGTTTAAGAGATACAGCAATGGCAATAAAAAACGGACACTATGAGGCGCCATAGTAGCCGAAGTCGTCATCGTCAACCATTCTCTTCACACTAAGTACATGTATGCCAATTTTCAAAATCATCCTTAGAATGGATTGGTTGATTAAGGGGCGGATGGTAAAAAACAGTAAAAATGGCCACTAGGCAGCGCAAAATACCCTAAATCCATCTGAAAACGGGAAGATAGCATCATCTCACTAATAGCTAACAATATGCCAAATTTTAAGAAAATCCGTTGAGGACCTTTGAATATACACAAGTAAATGTAAAAACTAAAATTGCCATTAGGGAGCACACCAGTAGTCAGATACGTCCAAAAGTTCGCACAATTTCATGAATATACATCTGGAGATAGAGCAGCGGACACCGGACAGACGGAGATGATAGCATAATGCGTCCACATGTAAATATGGGAGTGCATAAAAATGTCAGTTTTGGCAATTATGTTTTGCGGACTAAGTGGAGAATTACTGTACAATGATAAAATCTACCTCAAATACTTCCAACTTCAAACTGGAATAACTCATACATACGGTTGCAAAACTACCTCTGGAAGGATAATAAGTGAGCGCCACACATTCCATGGCTAATCATAAAATCGAAAAAATAAAAAACCCGGTATATGTACGAAACAGCTGTCTGTTTTGTTCATACTATAACAGGTTCTATCGTGCTGTCCCCCAGCTACACTCATTCAACAATGAAACCTCACCGACAAAATTTGGACAAAAATAATCACCAAAATTGATATTTTTGCGTTCTTCATAGACTTCTTGTGAATGCCAACAATTACTAAAACATCGTCTGGTTATTGGCTTGTGTTATAGAAAATGATTATTTAAGACTCCTCATCTTTTGTAAAAACAAGAGCGACGCAGAGCGTTGATATGCGCCCATGAATGCATCGCAAATGGTGTGCTTTTAGGGTTGTTTATATGTGTAATAAAAATGGCCACTAGATGGCCCAAAAATGTGCAATCCATCCAAAAATGGGAACACGTCTTTGCTTCTTTAATAGAAAGCTATACATCAAATTTCATATAAATTCATGACCGAACTTCAGAGAAACAAAGGAAAACAGAATAAAATGAAATTGCCACTAGGAGGCACACTGTTCATTGGATCCGCCTGAAAGTCGTCATTGTCTGTTGTTAGCTTCATATAAATACACTTATTAATAAATTTAATAAAGATCCTGCGGTGGGTTTAGGAGATACAGCTATGGGCGCAAAACAAAACAAAACAAAACTACCACTAGGTGGTGCCCCAGTAATCAAAGTTGTCATCGTCAACCGTTGCCTTCACACTGAGAACATACACGCCAATTTTCAAAACCATCCTTAGAATGATTTGGTTGATAGAGGGGTAGATGCCAAAAAACAGACTCAAAAACAGCAAAAATGGCCACCAGGCGGCACAAAATACCTTGAATCCACCCAAAACCTTGAGGATAGCGTCATCTCACCAACAGATGCCCGTATTCAAAATTTTATGAAAATCCGTTGAGGACATTTGAAGATACAGAGGTAAACGTAAAAAAATCAAATTGCCACTAAAATTATCACCAGGGGCACACCAGTATTCAGATTCATCTGAAAATCGTCGTGGTCCGTTGTCAACATCATATAAACACAGTTGTTAAGTTTAGTGAAGTTCCTGCAAACCTTTTAGGAGATACAGCCATGAGCGCAAAAAACGAAAAGGCCATTATGAGGCGCCACGGTAGTCAAAGTCATCAGAAAATCATAGTCACCTGTCCACTTCATAGTAAAAACAAACATGCCAATTTTCACAATTATCCGGAAAGCGGTTTGGTTGATAGAGGGGTGAACGCCAAAAAACATGACTCAAAAACAGTAAATATGGCCACTAGGTGGCGCAAACTAGGTCGAATCCATCTGAAAACGGAAAGATAGCGTTACTTCACTAACAGAAGCCAGTACACCGAATTTTATGAAAATACCTTGAGGACCATTGAAGATACAGAGGTAAATGTAAAAAAATAAAATTGCCACTAGGTGGCACATCAGTAATCAGATCTGTCCAAAAGTCGTCGTCGTCCGTTGTCATCATCATATAAATGCACTTACTCAATTGAGTAAAGATCTCGCAAACGGTTTAGGAGATATAGCCACAGGCGCAAAAAAAAACAAAACTGCTACTAGGAGGCACCACAATGGTCAAAGTTGTCGGAAAATCATCGTCAACCGTCCTCTTCATAGTAAGAACATACATGCCAATTTATGCTTAGAGCAGTTTGGTTGATTGAGGGGTGGACGCTAAAAAACAGACTTGAAAAGAGTAAAAATGGAGCAAACTACGCCGAATACAACCAAAAATAGGAGGATACCGTATTCTCACTAATAGATGCCAATATACCACATTTTGTGAAAACATGTTAAAAGGACCTTTGAAGATACGTAAAAAACTAAAATTGCCACTGGTAGTGGGATCCGTCCGAAAGTTCGCTCATGCCGTCCCTTCCATGAAAGGAACACACGCCCAAAATTTCATGAACATATGTCAATCGGTTTTGGAGATAGAGCAGCGGACGCCGGACGGGCACATAAAAATGAAAAAATAAGAATCCACTTCTCCAACGTATTGAGTCCTAACTTGGTGAGATTTCACCGTATTTATGAGCCAAACTGCTTTTACTGTTTTTAACCATATTGTGACCCAGCCAATTTCGAGCAACCAGGATACCTGACGTTTATTTTTGAATATTAAAACACCACCTAAAATCATTATCGAGTGCACAACATACCTTTTTGTCAAGTAAGTTTGACTTAAATATCCCCTATAATTCAAAGTATGATCCATATCACACGGAATAGCTTAAAGAAATCTGTTGTTATTCTAAATTTCAATGTAACGAGCTAGAATTGTTAACTGCCACATCCAAATGAAACAGCACCCTCCAGCGGGTCAGTTAGGTCACGTACCTCAGGGAAGTTGTCGAAGCACCACAGTAGTCTCATTGATACCTGCAGAGGGCAGCACAATGTAAACAGCATCACAGTGATGTCAACGTTCCAATCAACAAATAAGATATTTTTCAATTTTACGTAATTAGATTTTGCAACAAAATTAAATTATTTGCATTTAAGTATCCCTGAATTATTTACTCTTTTAAAACTGTTTTTTCTTAATTGCAAAATACAATCAGACACAAACAAAGGAGCAAAGAAACCTGCACCAAAGAATAAACCGCTAATCAAAATTAACTGAAATTAGTCCCTAGTGAATGAAAGTATAATTATCGCTTGAATAAAATGAACAAAACGTCTGGTGATACAGAAAGATTCCAGAAGTATTTGGCATTCCTAAACAAACACCACGTAATAGAACAAGAGCAGAGCAACAGGTGCAGATCCAGAGGAGGGGTCCAGTGCCTGGTTGCATGAAACGGTCCCAGAACGGGACACAACTATGTTCCGTAAATTTTCAAATTTGTCGACTTGTGAAAACACTGATTGAACTTTCTAATGCTACTTTGTCTTCAAAGTCAGTATTTAGCTTTGAACCATGCTCAAACTCTACGTTGATGTCTCAATATTACTGAAAATAAATGGGGGTCTTTTTCTGTAACGTCCCTACTTCAAAGTCCCCATTTATTTTCGTTGAAACAAGAGCTCAGAAAACAATACACAGTCAAGTAAATGAGGAGCTGGCCAAGAAAAATATGGGCCAAGTAGTCTGAAGTTGAAACGTCAATTATCTCGTTTTGTACATTGCATAGACCCAGCCGTTGAGCTGATAGTTGTTTTCAAACCTCTTCCTAAACTTTCCAATATGCTGTGTAAACTGAAGTCACATATGTCTTTGTTAAACAATAACAATGTTGTTTATGAAGTTGAATGTGATAACTGTAATTAATTCTATATCGGACTCACACAGAGATGTCTCTGTGACAGACTGAAAGAACACCACACCTCTGACAAAAGCAACGTCTATAGACATTGTGTTAGCAAAAATCACCAAGCCAGTTCAGTTAGTATTACCTGTAAAAAACCTACAAAGGAATTACTGTACCTTAAAGAGTCATTGGCCATTCAGGATCAGCATGTTGCTGATTCTCTGAATAACATGCAGAGCTCAGTGACTCTACAGCTATAATGATGACCCTTTTACTATTCCCTGTATTTCTTGCTATACTCATTTCACTACATGGATGTAACCTGACTGGTATGTCGACACTTGATGTCTTATTGTTTATAACCTGATGATGTCTAATGAATAGACAAAACGTCGAATCAATGAGAACTTTTTATTTGTGCGGTGATTGTCTGTTTTTTGAAAAACATAACATTTGTGAGTAAATGAAGATTCACATGAATAAAGATTTAGGGAGCTTAGTCGAGTCCCTATTTGAGACTGTTTCATCCAACCAGGCACAGAATCCTTTAATGTTCTGTGTTGCAAAGATGGAGTGCTACTTATGTCTGTCCATTATCAGTCTCTCCCACCATCATGATGATGGATCTGCACCTGACATTAGTTTTACCGCTCTAATGCTTAGCTCACCTGTACGGTCATGAACTTCAGCACACTTCCTGCTAGAAATCTGTTACTTCTAGACACCAGGTGAACACATTTGGATGAGCCTTTAAATGCCTGTAAGTCAAGAAATAATGATATTATGGATATGATAATTTTCTAAAAGAATGATAAAATTTCATGATTGGCACCCAGTTTTGTCAAAGTTCTATGAAAGCTTGTCAAATATGAAAACTTGTCAAAGAAATTAAAAGAAAATTCCTAGACAATTAATAAACAAATGCTTAATTTTCTGTTCTAAAGATGTGAGAGTCAATTTTTATTACATTTTTTATAAACTACTGTAGATGTATAACCGTTGTGTGTTCTGCGAGGCTAGTAGCCTCTAAACTGGCTGTCTCATGAGCCACCACATTCTGTATTGCCGAGCAGAATACGTGTTTACCAGCAGCAATAGTCCTCAATTAACATTAATGGACGGTTTACAGAGCCACCAGTTGGCAAAGTATGCACAGTTTTTACAATGATGCAGTATATATACCGCATACAAATCATTCACGAAATGAATAAAAAATTCAGTTATATATTAGTGTACACATAAAATTGAACGAGATCTAGAATTCTGAAGCGAGAAGCGAGGCACAAAACAGTCATTAGGGTCCTTCATTCATTGCAACGAGTTAAAAAGAATGACTATAATACAATAAGCATCACACCAGGGAAAAAACATAACATAGCTACTTGCGCACCTCAACTTATTCCAAAACCTGCATGGTTCTACTTTTAGAAAAAAGGCGACCACTCACACCAATTTCAGCCAGTCTCGAAAGTCTCCAGAAGCTTTGGCAATTAACATTACAATTGGCTAACAATGGCACACTGCCTCGCTGGCACGACTGCAGCAGACTAAACTGAATAAACCTTGAGAGACAAATGCGTGTTTACAATCTGGGGCCTCAAGCAAGCAGTCACTTGAAAATCTTGGTTAATATTATTTCAAACAATTTACTTCAATACAGACAGTTACCCTGAATGCGTAGGAGTTATTCCAGCACACGGTTTTGTCCTTGGCCCTCAGGTCTTGCCATGTAATAAAGTGATGGAAAGGCTGCCCTGTCTCCCTGTGTGAGACACAAAACTACAGAGCTTTAACTATTTACAACCCTCCAAGTAATCATGTAATGATTCTAGCACTGCATGCCAAATTTTAATAAATATGCATTTGCATGCTCCTATGCTAATGAATAACAAGAACTAAACGACAACACTATTTGAACATCTTCTACGCTTCGCCTAAATAAAGTGCAGTTGTATTCATTGACAACTTGTAAATGTGAAAACAAAAAAATCTGCAGATAGGTGACCTTTGCACTAATGACGTAGCTTGGGGGCTCACATAGACCACAAATGCCGAGAGGCCAAATTTTCAGAAGGTGTCCCCAAATTTTTATTGGAACGAAAGCTGTGCTTTGAAGTACACTAACAATTTTAAATTCTCTATCGCATCCAGTGGTCCTCTTACCTGTCCCACGTAATGAATGTGTTCCTTAGGGTGGTGATGCCCATACAGGTAATGTCACTGGCCTCTAGGCTGGAATCTAAAAGTAATCCAATTTTTTAAATACATTCTAAGTGCCCCATCAGTAGCAAACATTCAGTTTTATCAAAACACATCTCAATAAATCAACTGACAAAAGTTTTACTGAGCGTGTATTCGGTGGATAAACAATGACGAATTCTTCTTCAAAGTAAGATAAAATAAAAATGAAGCAATTCTAATCATTAAGACATCATAGAACACAGCAAAAAGTACAGAAAACAAGAAGTGCTAATTTGTAAGGGCGGCAAAATTAAATCAAAACAGTTCCTACTCGCCATTGTATGATATGGGATGCCCTAAGGTAATGGTGTGCTATTAGGGTTATTTAGTTGTATCATAAAACTGGCCACTAGATGGCGCAAAAACGTACCATCCATCCAAAAACAGGAACATGTCATATTTCATAAAAATCTGTCAAGGAACTTCAGAGAAACAAAGGAAAACAGAACAAAATGAAATTGCCACTTGTGGGCACAGCGTCCATTCCATTCGCCTTAAAGTCGTCGTCTGTTATCTTCATAATATATAAATTCACTTACTAAATTTAATAAAGATAAAATGGGTTTTGAAGATACAGCTATGGGCGCACAACAACACAAAACTACCACTAGGAGGCGCCACAGTAGTCAGTCACCATCATCAAACGTCCTCTTCACACGGAAATTTACGCCAATTTTCAAAATGATTTGGTTGATCGAGGGGTGGACGCCAAAAACAAGATTTGAAAACAGCAAAAATGGCCACCAGGTGGCGCAAAATACCTCGATTCCATCCAAAAACAGAATGATGGCATCATCTCACCAATAGATGCCTATATTCAAAATTTTATGAAAGTCTGTTGAGGACCTTTGAAGAAACAGACTGGTAAACATAAAAAAACAAAATTGCCACTAGGGGCCACACCAGAAGTCAGATCCGTCTGAAAGTCGTTGTCTTCCATTGTCAACATCATATAAATACACTTGCTAAATTAAGTAAAGATCCTGCAAACGGTTTAATAGATACAGCCATGAGCGCAAAAAACAAAACTGCCACTATGAGGTGCCATAGTAGTCGAACTCGTCGGAAAATTGTCGTCAGCCGTCCACTTCATAGTAAAAACATATATGCAAATTTTCACAATTATCCTGAAAGCCGTTTGTTTTTTGGCGTCCACTTGTCTATCAACCAGACTCGAAAACAGGAAAAAAGGCCACTAGGTGGCGCAAACTAGGTCGAATCCATCTGAAAATGGAGAGCTAGCGTCAACTCGTTAACAGATGCCTGTATGCCAAATTTTATGAAAATACCTTGAGGACCTTTGAACATATAAAGGTAAACGTAAAAAAATAAAATTGCCACTAGGTGGCACACCAGTAGTCAGAACCATCTGAAAGTCATCATCCTCCGTTGTTAGCATCATATAAATACACTTACTAAATTTAGTAAAGATCCTGCAAACGGTTTAGGGAATACAAGCATAGATGCAAAAAAACTGCTACTATGAGGCACCACAGTTGTTGAAGTTGTTGGAAAATCATCGTCAGCCGTCCACTTTATAGTAAGAACATACATGCCAATTTTCACAATCATCCTTTGAGCAGTTTGGTTGATAGAGGGGTGGATTCAAAAAAACAGACTCGAAAACAGTAAAAATGGCCACTAGGTGGCGCACACTATGACAAATCCATCTGAAAATGAAAGGATAGCGTCATCTCACTAATAGGTGCCTATATACCACATTTTATGAAAATCCGTTCAGGACTTTTGAAGAGGTAACCGTAAAAAAATAAAATTGCCACTAGGGCGCACACCAGAAGTCGGATCTGTCCGAAAGTTCGCTCATGCCTTCCCATCCACAGAATGAACGCATGTGCACAATTTCATGAATATAAGTCAAGGCGTTTTGGAGATAGAACAGCGGACGCCGGACGGATGGACGCCGGACGGAGATGACGGGGCATAATAAGAGAGAGAGAGACAAACCTAATTAACACCTGTTCAGAAATTAAACCGCCATTGTGCAGTTATGAGAGCTTACTGCTTATCTTTCTTGAGACACAAAAGAAAGGAACTAAATGAATCATTGTAGCTAATCCCAAATTGTTAAGAGTTAAAAAGTTGTCATTTTTGTACCAGTTTGCCCGTATTCATGAAAAATGAAATGTGATGCAAATCCATTCGCAGTGGCTGTAATGATACACATTGGCCCTGCAGTCTATCCATGGAACGTAATACAGCAACCACAAAAATGGCCTGAATTCTGCAGGTGTTTTACAGCTAAGTGATCATCGGGGTGACCTTGTTTTGACAATGCCTGCTCGATTACTTTAAACATCACACACACAGATTCCTAGTGCTAATAAACTAATAACGGAAGTTGCTAGCCATTTACTCGTTTAGCCATTTACTTGTTGATAATTCAATGGCAGAATTTCAATTTAGTTAAGCCTCAGTTCCATGAAGCAGATAAACACGGCAGTCCTGGAAAGCGCCCGATCCCGATGAATCAAGATCTGGGATAATCCAGGCTCATTTTTTGGGTTTGATGGCTGTTAGACGACCGTCATGCCAGTAGCAATAGACAAGCTACAAGGACGAATCTGGGCAAGCGTGGCAGCAACACAGAATCAACATGGTGCCTATATGGATGGCAATGGATCATCCCAGACAGTCACTATGAAACAATGGAACAAAATGGCAGTGATATTGACAGCCTTGAATGAGTAGAGGCTAACACAGCACCTACAAGGACCATGGTGGACCTAAACATACAGCCCTGGATGAACATGGGCCAACACAGCAGCATCTCCCTGGACTATTACGGAACAAGACATCAGTTTTGAACTTCCAAAAACTGCTGTCTTGGCCCCTTGGAGCCCCAAGGACCTTCTCGGATGATTCAAGATTAATAGGGATTACTGCAGACCATGAAACTGTGCCATTGTCGCAAAAATACATGTTTACTGCGTAATTCAATGTTGTGCTCATTAATGCATAAGTCAGGTATAAGGATGATAATGATTATTGTATGTAACATGCAAAACCCAGTTGAAAGGAACTTTCAAATCTTACCTGTTTACCCATTCAACTACAAAGCAAAAGAATACACATTGCATACGCTAAAACCTCACCAATCTGTCACGCAATATTACTGAAATTGAAATCTTATCATTTTTTTCATAAAAGTTAAACAGTACCAAAAGAAAACATTTTTAAAGTTTTTGATACTATAACTACCACCACACAATTTTTTATTGAATTAAAGGCATTCACAGCCACGTCATAAGCCTATGATAATTGGTAAACAATAATTTTGGGACCCATGTTTGTCCAAAATTGGTGATACTTTACTGTTACATGGAGCAAAGTCTTCATGTCCCAGTTTGTAAGTGTAAATTAACTACAAACACAAATGCATGGTCAGTGGAATGCTGGGTATTGAGAAGCTATTTTCAAACACCAAAATCAAAAATACTTTCATCATTCTCCAATGCAATTCTAACGCTCTTAATCATTTTTTCTGCGATGAGCAGTGTCTAACATTGAAGCAAGATGTCTACTGCAGTGTCAGCCACAACAGATCTACCTTTAACAGCATCTTTCACAACTCCGATAAACTGCTCCAATAAAACCTTTTCATCAATTTCACAGCTGCCCGGCTCTGGGTGAAGGAGCTCTATCTGAAAAAAGAAGCACACATACCACTCAAATCACTCCAGTATCTCGTTTATTTCATTTCTGGTCCTTGCTCTACTATGAGTCGTTTGTGGCTTGTCTTGTTATAGCAACCAGTTCCCATGTGGAGACCTGGGAATTTTGCCAGGTTGGATTTGGCTAGTTAATGTTATGCTACTAGTAAGTGTCAAGCCCTATGATTTGAAAGTTTCTAAGATCTTACATGTACCATTTTGTCCTTGAATCTAGTGACTGACTAAATAGAAGTATTTTTAAGCTAACACCGTCAACTGTTTTTGCTCAGGGGCATTTTTTGTAAGATTTTGGGGCAAATATTTAAAATTCATTGACATGCACATTTTAACTTCATAACCTAAGACACTCAATTTAAATTGACAATCAATTGGAAAAACAAAAGAGAAACAATATGTGTTAAATTGTCTATTGGGAACAGACAATACTTTGAAAAAGGTTTGACTATTCACAACAATGTTAAGATATTGAAAATGAAAATGGGCCAGTTTTGGCAATAATAGTTTTTGTCTGAAATATGTGACATTTTATGGTTCTATAGCTTTTTTGCCAAAAATGGCTATTTTGTTCACAAAATCATCTTATTTTGCCTAAAATTACTGAGTGTTCAAAGAGTACTAACATCACCTCAAGTTCAAGTCTACAACATTTCCACCTTCAATATCAGTGCCGTGCAATACCTTTCTCATGGCAGTTCCTTTGACAGTGGCCTCTTTGTCATAAATGTGTGCACGGATGTTGGTTGTACCAATATCCACAGACAGGACATACGGTTCCTTGGGAAGTTCACCTCCAGACATATTGTCAGGCTGTTCTGCTATTCGTATTGACGGTCACTGAAAGTTCAGTTACAATTCATTAGAGCACTTTAGTTATGATTTAGACCACATGCCGTAATAACATTGGTCTCATATTCGTCCTTACGCAGGTCAGAGATAGTTTTTGGGCTTACGGTGAGACTTGAAATTTCATGGTCTGTTTTCGAAAAAAGAATGAACTGTCAGTTCCTCATGATCTCGGATATTACTTCTAAACAACAGTACTAGTAAGAAACAGAGATATGACTATTGTTTGACAGACGGAATGGGTTTAATGTCACTTAATGATATCAACTTTTAAATACTAATTTCAAATGTAAAGAAAAATACCTAAAAAGTGACTTAGTGAACTGAGCCTTGTCTAAAAAGTCACATCTTTGTGATATTTGACTGGAGACAAGAATATTTCTGGATTTATAATAAGGATAGGCAGTTACACCACTCTGGTGCGACCTATGCCAGACTAGCAGGGACTACTTGCTGCCTATTACAATGCATGTGATGAACAAAGTATCTCAGCAGCTGAGGTACTCAGTCACATTTTCCACGTTTACTATTTAACAAACTGACAAATGGACAATGCCAAAGGACCAGGTTGACTGGATATCTACTCTATGTAAGGGAGTTATCCGAGCTAGTTGGGTAATTGATGCCAGTACATAGGCACAACTTGACCTCTACCAGCCAAAGCAGGTTCCCAAATTGGGAGAATTTCACACGATCGCAAGAATTTCAGGAGAATTTCACATGATCGCAAGAATTTCAGGAGAATTTCACATGATCGCAAGAATTTCAGGAGAATTTTACTGGCTTGAGGATGAATTGATCTCGCAATTAGGAGAATTTGATTTCACATTTGACAATTAATTTTTGTTGCTCACAGAAAAATGGATTTGGCCAATGGAAAACTTCAGTTAAAACGGATGTTTTAAAGAGTTCTGGTGATTTATTGTTACTTGAATAGTAGTTTATCATGTACTATGGTTGTTGATTTACATACTGTCAGGTTGTCTTCAGCAAGGCAGCAAACAGGTGATCAGTGTGTCAATGTGAACCGACCTATTCACTTGGATTGACCGCAAGAATTAATTCTTACGGTCAATCCAAGTACTTTTTCGTGTGCAATATAGTGCAATTTTCAATTTCCCTGATTGACCATATCATTACCATTGGACACTGTGAAATTTGTTCCCACAATTTTGAGTTTCTCCTAACATAGAGATTTTTTCTCCCAGAATTCAGCAGAAATCACACAAATGGAATAATTTCTCCCAATTTGAGAACCTGCTTTTGCTGTCTCCTCGATGGTTGCAATAATTTAATTTAATCTAATTTAATTTTTATTAATTCAAAAACAAATAAATGACAGATGACCATAGTGATGAGTGACAACACAACTGACACGCAAGTCACAATCTTAGTAAGTTGGTCAACCAATTCTGCCCTCTGTATAGACATCACCACGTATCCTAATCAACCGTCGAAGATTTTCTGCAAATTATGCTTAACCCTGGCTAAACTATCAAAGTTACATTACGTATGTATAAGTGTAGATCAGTGGACACTGGAACCTCTAGAGGCAGTTGATTGACCTTCCATCTCGAACAAATACTCCCACAATCAACATTTTTTCGAATAGTCCATCGTTCTGTCAAGGAAGTTGAATAGAACACTGAATGTCGTTATGGTCTATGTACTTAAGGTCAAACGGAAATGAACAGAGGGTTAATCAGTACTAGCATTGTACAAGAAGGTCACCCATTTGCGCCAGTCATGTCAAGAAGCGGCAGCACAGACAGGGAGCTACTAGTATCCACTCTACCTACTGTAGTAATAGCCGAGATTACCCGACCCGGGAATCAAACCAACGACCCCCATAAAACTGGCTAGCGTGTCAACCATTCAACTAATAAGCGAGTGGCTAACAGAGGCTCATATGATTCCGGGAGCACATCTACCACACGACTATACAGCATGTAAATACCCATGACTTAGACAGTGCCGTTCAGTCTCTTGCTGGCCAGTAGAAACAGTGAAGGTCCTATAGTGTAGCTTCATACGCCGGAAATTTTTCGAGAAATCATGCCTCACACTGATTATAACATCAAAGTCATGTTGTTATAAAGTAAACTTTTGCTCACTGAAGGACACCTTTTATCCTTTAGGAGGTCCTGGATATATTTTATTATTTGTTAATTCCTTCCAACTAGAACAAACACTCCCGTTATCAAACTTTTTCTTCGAGCAGTCCTTCATTCTGTTCCGTGTATGAAGCGCATATAGGAGCTTCACCATCTGTAGTTCAACTAGAGACAGTGGTCAATGTCTAAACCCCACTATACCTCAGTACTCAATTCTCAGAACTTGTCACTGTACTGTAAGGCTAGCCAGGCAGTCCGGGCAGTGGTCATCAAAACTGAAGTCGTAAACCTCAACAAGAGCAGTCAAGAATGATGATAGTTTACCAGTACTGTTTGCAAAGCCTGCGTTCAAAGAAGAGACGGCATTCCAATAAGCCCTTGCACCATGTAGAACATAGGCAATGTATTCTCTATGCAATATCGCGGCACACCTTGCAGCCGCCGAACGTCACGCCATGGCTCAAAGTTTACTTCCTTGATAAATAACACATTGTACATCTCATTGGTTGTGTCCGAGTGTAAACAAAATCTAGACCAATCAAGTATCACGAGACAAGTATTACTTGAAGTGAATTTGCGGGAATTATAAAATGATGTTGACTGCGGTATTTTGACGAAAATGTCAAAACGAAAGCGAGGAGAGACAAAGATTCAAGAGGAATGTGATAAATGGCTGACTACAATAGGAAAACAAAAGGTGCACGTTGATCAAAACTGTATAAAGTGTTGAAACAGATTAATTTAATGATATATGATGAGACGGTGTTAGACATTGTGTCAACTCAACGTCTCAGCAGTCAGTGAGTAGAGGCGATTCCCAGCCCCAGTGCCTTTCATACGCCGGAATCTTTTAGGCGAATTAAGGGCTCACAATGATTAAACCAACAAAGCTTGTTATAAGCAGGCCTATCTTTTGTTATAAACATGCAAAATTATTAATCATGTGACCAAAAAGCTGTGAACTTGCATGGTCTAAAGCCAAGGGACATTCTTAGCGAGAAAAATAATTTTACAGAAATCAGCAGATGCAGTCAAACGCTTTACCGCAGTTTACCGGTAAACCAAGTCCCAGACAATTTAAATTGAAGGTAGCAATTATTAACTCAAAAGTTATCGCTGTTCCTAGGGATGACTACTGATTAGCACAGTGGTGGATGGGGGAGGGGTCCATACTAATACTTTGCCCTGTGGCCCCGGCCCCCTTAACTCAAAATCATGGATCCGCTCCTGTAGTAAATAACTCCTGGTTATTTCCAACCCTAAGCAATGCGTTTGTCGCTGGGTCTATGACATGCCCTGTTGCCCTTTTACTCTTAGACCTTTTTGTATTTTATATTCCCAATAAGAAAAATGAATTGAAAATGAATTAATTAGGTTGTTTTTTAGATAGAAACGTACCAAGGTATGCGTGAGCGGGTGAGAATCAAATTTGTTAAAATCGTACCAAACCCAGTTTTGGCCTATAAACTGATACTAAAAATTAATTTCCATCCAGTACAAAATAATGCTCTGCAACCCTTGACAACCGTGACCCTCGAAGGTTTGGAGGAAAATCTGATAACTCCTTATAAGTCTGCTACACAGGCAGTGTGACCTACACTTTTAGCTAATTACACAGCAACTGTGGGAAAAGGCCACCCACCAAGGACCATGAATGTCCAATCTGTGACATAGGGAGTACTCCGTAGCTCTTTGTTGTTCCTGACTTTAACTTGGAAGTTGACAACATAGATGCATTGGTAGGTGGCAGAACGAGGGCTGGTTTAAATCATCAAAACCTGGTTTAGTATCCTGGCTTTTAACTCTTTAATTGCGATGCATCCAGGAGTATGACAATAAACCATGATATTATTCGGCTTATTTTACTTGAGATTAATAGGAAAGGATTTATTTTTGACATTTAACTACAGTAACTAGCATGTTCTGTTGTCTGGCGGTATGAAGTAAGTGGGCTCCAGTGTACCAGAAGAACTTGTGAGATTTGTGTCCCTGGGGCTTTTTTGTGAACTGATGAGATTTCACATAGCTATCTCAACATGACACCTTCCGAGGGAAGCTCAGGCGAAACAACAGAATTTTGTGGATATGTTCAAATCATATAAATGACAAACTTAACTTAATAGTTTTGGTATTAGTTAATTAAAACTAATGTGGATATGTGATTGGATTCGCTGTTACCTTTTAATGAGGAAGTATTGGCACCTCCGGGCCATACCAGAGTGCAACTATATATATTGCTTCAAGGGAAAGATTCACCAACAATAACTGAAGTTTACAATTTCGGTTGACTTAATTGGAGCGCTGCATGCTGTAAGCCCAGTCACAATAGGTAACTGACATACCTCAGGTTGTCATTGTTAGTCCGAGTCTATTATTACTCCCCTGTAACTGACTGTGTCTGTGTACCATTACTTGTCGTTGGGCATATATCTGGAAGGCCACTGTTTATGCTTCTGAGGATGGTGTTTCAATAAATGCCGAAACATATCAAACCAGTTTAAATCCAGCCTTGTTTTTATCAACTTTAAAATATCTGAATATGTATGTGTGATTTCTTATCAGTAATTTTTATGATAAGTGTTATGTAATTGTAGATTTCTGGCAACAAACAACGGAGATTTAAACCAATACCTTTCAAGCCAATGGGCCAGAAACCACTTCTGGAGCTGCAATTCACTCAAACCAAAGTTCCTGTCACAGCTACAAAGCAGTCAAAGATAGAGGCATTCTTCAAGACAAAAACAGGTAGGTTTGGGCACAGGGGCATATGCAGGGATCATTTTGGAAAAATGTGGCTCTGAGTCAACTGAACCGCATGACCTCAAATCTATGGGCCAAGTTTTAGGGTCTATGGGTCGAAAGTCCTTTTTGGATTAATTTTGGGGTTGTCATTTATATATTTCTTCATAAGACAATTAGTGATTGGTCTGAACGGCTAACTGCATTTCAATTTAACTTTAACACATAAGTCCACATTTAATTGGGATCTGCATTTTCGCAATATGCCACACGCGATATCTCTAGAAATTTGTTTTCACCTGCTGCTCTCATATCGTAGTTGTTTTAGACTTTGAATGTAATGCGTATTATTCAAGACTAATTCAGGTGATGATGTGACAGTTTTAGTGTGCCTGTTGGCCGTAGGAAAGCAATCATAGTGTCAGTGAATTTTTTATGCGCTGGGACACGTTCCTAAAATTATTCCTGCATAAGGTCTACTGTAAATGGAGAGAATGCTCTGTTCTATAGCCTAGTGTTCTTCTCTGTTGGACTTTTTCGCAGCATTGTTCATTGAAAGTCTCCCCTAAAGTTTAAACTTTAGCCTTCATGAACTGCACAAGGGTACTAAACTAACACTGACCATATCTTATGAACACATTTCTTTTCTTGCCAGCCATATTTCCTTTCTCACATGCTATAATTTGTTTTTTGAAAAAAAAAAAACATGGTTCTCACACTCAGACCACAGATATTTTCTTATGAAAAACTTATCTTCTGAATTAGCAGTGTTAAACTCACTATGACAGAGTGACGAAACTTTCTACTCAGTAACTGGACACCAGATGTTGTTCATGAGAACAGAATGTTGTTCGTGAGGCAGGAAATATGGTGCATGACAAATAAATTTTTTTGTGTGTGGGAAATGGTTATGTAGCTCGTGAGGACAAGGATGCTGATAATAAGAATGCCCGATAAGTGTATGGGAAGCAGACCAGTCCCAATAACTAGTGTTTACATTTGTTAGTGACGTACACACTCAACGTGGATGGAAAGGGAATTTCTATTTTGTCGAATAGTCGTCAGTAGTAATAACAAAATGTTACCGTAGTAATGCGCTAACTGCATCTGTCATAAAATGATTTTTGGTATAGTTTAGAATATTTGCAGTAAACGAGGAAGTCTTTAAATTGGAAATTTCAGCAATTATATTTGACCCAAAATTGAAGAATTTTCACCACTTCTTCATATTTTCAGAAGTTTCTGGTCCAAAATTGAAGAATTTTTGTAGTACCAGTATGCATTTACTTATTGCACCATGAGACAAGTTTGGCAATTGTTTTTTGGTCCAAAATTGAAGATCTTTCACATTACACATTTACTTATGACATCGTGTTCAATTATTATAGGTGAAGTCACAACAGTATCGTCAGGTCATGATGTAGTCCCACAACACAACAGCACCACTGGTTATGTGGACGTGAACTCCACTGAATACAGCCGCAAGGTGCAAAGCAGTGGTGGATTCATAGCTGAGCTTGAGAAAGAGAAAGAAAACGATCCCTGCCACCAGCCCTGCAAGGAGTACATAGGTCACACCGGAACATGTTCATTTGACGAGTGTAAAATGTATGATTCAGAACCCAAAACTGAATTACCTTCTCTGAACAAGACCTTGGGAGAATCCAAAGGTTCTCCAGGTTTACATTCTATGATGTTTAATGACTGTAATACAGAGCCTCATTCTGTTGCATCCAAAGAGTTTCTAGTTGAAACTGAGCTGCATTCTGTGCTATTTGACGAGTGTGCTGACAGGGTGACAAAAGTTGACGCTGGCAGTGACATCGATAACATGTTATGCATGCCACAAGATGATAAGGTGGATCCTTTGGGCACACGTCTTGAAATTGATCCGTGTTTATCTCTGATGCATTCTGAAGAAAGTAAGGAACTTTCCAGTGAAAGATCTGGTCGAAATTCTTTGCTCAGTTGCAGCTCAGAAAGTCAAATAGATGAAATGCCTGAATCGTTACTATGCAATTCTGATGACTATCCCGAGTTCACTTTCCATTCTGAAAAATGGAGCGATGATGAAAGGTACGACAGGTATAGAAATATGGGTGATTACAGGAATGTAACACAAGAGTTAAAGAATTCCACTCAAAGAAGAGACACGCCTCAACTCGTGGACACGAATGATGAATATAGTGAATTTACATTTCATTCTGAAAAATGGAAAGATGCCAAAAAGTATGACAAATACAGGCAGTGTTCAGCGGTTGTGCATTCGGGGAATGAGTGCAATATTTCTAGCCAGTCGCAAAATATAGTTGAACAATCTGAATTCACGTTCCATTCCCAGAAATGGAAGGACAAGGACAGTTATAAAAGGTACCGAGATTTAAAGTGACATCCATATTTATTTGCATTTTGTTGTTTTTACAATACTAGAGATATGACATAAGAGACATTTGTAAAGCAACTTAATTGCCAATTATTTAACAAGAAAATCAACATTAGGTTTTCTCTTTGTTAAAAATACAAATGATCAGTGATGTTGGACACCTTTGAATAATTATAATCCTGGTTTTAAGGTGATGTAGGACTTTATTGAGAAGTCTGCGTACTTAGTCTAATATCTACAAACTGTAGATTTTTTGAAATCTACATTTTGTAATATTTGTAGATAAAACTCCATGAAAGTATAATAATTGTTTCTGAAAGTAGAAAGCCTGTAGAATTTCAGTTTTGACTAATTACCAATCTATCATTCATAGGGTAATGTGACCATGTCTTTTAAGTAAAATTGAGCAAAAATGAGAGTCCTGTTTCTTTGATATCCGCCATGCAAAGTGGAACAGTTTAAAAATAATCTTTAGCAGCAATTATGCACTGATTAAGTTTCTATGGTAACAAAAGATTTGTATTTTCAATAAAAATAACCAAAAAATTAGCAGATACAGAAGAAAACAGTCTACGTTTTTACTTTTAGCTTCTTCATAAATTCTGTGTTCAGAGGCTCAGGTAGGTCGTAATACACTTGTCGTATATCTGTTTGATTTCGCACGAATACCATGTCATCAGCATCAACTCTATCATTAGCACCACTCCATATAGTCAACGTGTACCTATCTGACTGGTCCAACAACCATTTAATATGTGTCCATGATTGCCTTACCGCGGCAGCACGAACAGGAAATGTAACAGGCTGGGTTATTTTATTGCATATTCCCGCCATTTCTGTCACCATGGCACGAGTGTATCCTTTATCCGCAGCCGTATTGGTCCAATGAGTTGTCCATCCCAGAGATAGCGTACATTGGGGGAACCTTTCAATAACTGTCGGAACGAACAGGCTTGCGTTGGCTTTGGAGCTGTTAGTGTTTATACCCGTAAGTATATCCATGTTGAACCAGATGGGTTGGCGAATATCATCTCTTTTTGAGATTAAAATATCCAACACTGGTCCAAGAGCATCCATGCTTTTAAAATCTAGCTTCATTCCCTTAGTTGTTTTAAGAACTTCTGTCAGCCAGTCCTCAAAAGTATTATCACTGTCGACCAGGGGAGGGTGAGCCATAACTGGGATGTCTACTTGATTGGGGGTGCCCTGACCCCTGAGCAGAATGTCAGTCTCAAGCATCATAACATCACCTAAAACGGGATAAGACACGTTGAGAATTGCCAACTGGGGTAACACTGCATCCGCAATCCCAGGATTTGCAAAGACTATACATTTCCATCGGGTAAAAGTGGTCAGCGATAATATCATTGGCAAAACACCAAATCAGATCCCAACCGCCGTGGAATCGGGCATTCCAAATCTGGTACTGACAGATGAATAGCACATATCAAAAACATGTTTATTGTCATGAGTTTCTTTTGCTTAGAGATGGCAGTGGTCACACTGATTGCACTCCTTATTCACATTAGGTTGCCTAAGCCTCTTATCTACATCATCACAATATACATGAGAGCGTGCCATGTGGAAATGCCAAATAATTTCTAGGGGCATGTTTCACAACAAAATGGTAACTGCAGACGAACACCACTGTACCCTCAGTGTTCCTTTCAACACCTCTGATTACAAAAAATAACATTTCAGAGACAATGGGAAACTTTAAAGTATCAATGTGGCGACTGATAATGTGGGACTGGATACAAGTGACCTCCAGAGGAAACATCGCATCCAATCGCATACATTGTCACATGTTCCTCTGCCACCTCCTGCTTAGAATTCTACAACCAGATATTGTGATTAAGATTTAAGAATCACAGGTGCCACTCCCAATTGTGCCTTCCTGTAAGTTTCATTTATTAAATGCAGTGCAGCAGCAGCAGCAGCATACCTGGGTAGTTCATATTTATAGCCCCATGTAGCACCATCCTTGAAAACCATCCTTTTGGGTCGCGTTTGCCTTACACATGACAAAACCAATGATAATTCATTGACTACTTCAGCAGGACTATTCATCGCCACTGACTTAATTTATTCCAGTCTGAAGATTGCGGTTTGTACTTGACTCTAATTACAATGGTGCTGCTCTGCCTTTATTTCTATATAAACACCTACTTTTGAGAGCATCTTGCAGCTGAAACTTGTTGTTCACAGCGTGAGCCCATGTGATATCTAAGCCGTCGCTGACATTGAAGAACTCCAGGAGAGACATAGCAGCATAGTTAGCCTGTTTTTCTTTCCGAGAATCAGACAGTTGTACTGGAAAAAATAAAGCATGGTGATAGAGCTAAGGCAGATTTGTCATTCTATAACATAACCACTTTATGGGCAAGGGGGGCAGTACAGCAGAGTTGGACAATAACCCCTCCTGTTCTGGTAAATCGGCGATCATGGTATGCTGCAGGTTCCATCAGTTTATTCACCAATGAAAGGTCAACTGTAGTATTGGGTATTTTATGAATGAACTGTGTCAGTAGCGCTGCAACAGCACTCAGTCTAAGATATTTATTCCATGTGATGCCATTGTATCATGCCCATGATCTGTCAAATGCTATTGGGAACTGTTTTTAAAATGACCTATTTTTGCATAAGGGCTATCGAAAAATGATTTTCACAAACAATTCAAAAGTTGTACTTCTATAAAAATTTGGTCATGTCATGGATACTGCTGATTTGCTATCAATGTTATTCTCTGCAAATTTTACCAAAAATGCACAGCCACATAACCCAATTAATGGCACATTGAAAAAAGTCAACAATCAAAAAATACACACAGTTTAGATATTTAGTTAAATACAAAAACTTGTCAATAAGGTCCTACATAACCTTAAAATGATATTGCCTTCAATTATTAATAAATATATCAAATAGATGCTGGAATGCCGTGCAGTTACCGATGAATAATATAAAATAAAAATAGTAACAATGAAAACTACGAGCGTCGGTACTAAAATATATTTTAATACCGACGCTCGTTTTATTTATATGCGGCCACATATTTATATGTGTACACATTATGCCATCATCCCCGTCCGTCTGTCCAGCGTCTGCGACTATCTCCACAACCCCTTGACATATGTTCATGAAATTTTGCACGTGTTCCTTTCATGGATGAGGCGGTATGAGCGAACTTTCGGACGGACCCGACTACCGGTGTACTCCCTAGTGGCAATTTAAGTTTTGGGATGGATTTGACGTAGTTTGCACCACCTATTGGCCTTTTTTGGTGTTTTTTTCTATCAACTAAACCTTTCCAACGATGATTTTGAAAATTGCCTTCCTCAATGTGAAGAGGACGATTGACGATGACGACTTCAACTACTGTGGCGCCTCCTAGTGGAGGTTTTGTTTTGTTTTGACCCTATAGCTGTATCTCCTAAACCCACTGAAGGATCTTTATTAAATTTTAAGTGTACTTTATATGACGTTACCAGATGAGGACGACTTTCAGGAGGAACCAACAAATGCTGTGCCTCCAAGTGAAAATTTCATTTTTTTCCGTTTACCTTTGAATCTCTGAAGTTCCATGACAGATTTCTATGAAAATTGACAAATAGTTTTCTATTAAAGAAGCAATGGCATGTTCCCGTTCACGGATGGAATGGACATTTTTGCGCCATCTAGTGGCCATTTTATGATGCAAATAAACAACCCTAGAAGCGGTGCATTCACGGGCCCATTTCAACTCTCGCCTTGTTCTTGTTACTATTTTATATTGAAGACTCCATACAAATTTAGCATGACAACTATTCTACACTGAGTTACGGTAAAATCTCATGGGCAACCTGCCATTTTGGGACAGTGATTATTTGCAATGTTTTTTGTGGTCCATGAAATGCGTATACGGTCCAAAAATATTTCTCAGTTATCACAGCATTTTGGACGTCCTAAATATCGTATTTTTGCCCCATGATTTTTGGGAACAATGTGCAATGAACACTAAATTTGAAACTACGCAACTCTTAAATTTTGAACCCAGAGATTCCGCATCACTGGCTGTGTAATTTTTACCTTGTCATGATGCTCATATGCCTGAAGTTTTCAGGCACACGCTGTATAAAAATAGGAGGGCGCACAGTGCAAAAACCAGCCAGTTGCCGATTTGGGCAACTGAACGAAGGATTGCTTGAAAACATTTTTTGATTCCATGAATATTTGTTCAGGTTGGAAGGAATGAAAGACATCGACAGCCTCATCCCAAGGTGTCCCTCTAATATGCGCAGAAGTATAGCAACGTGACTTTGATATATATGTTTTAATCAGTGTGAGGCATAATTTGCCGAAAAGCTTCTGGTGCATGAAGCACCTATAGGAGCGTCACTGTCTCTACTAGGGCCAGTCGAGACAGTGGTACTGTCTAGCCTGGCCCTATCCCTAGGCTAGATCTAGAACTAGGTAACTGTTAGTTAGTAGTGTTGTACACATAGTGTACCAAAATATCAGACGTACCCTAAATATCGGACGTACCCTAAATATCGGACGTTGCATAAAATCTTAATTGAAACATAATCTGAGAAAGAAATGACATCAATTTTTGTTCTATTGTAATGCATTCAATGTTCGGCACTCTTGTTTTTTATAGCGTTGCCTCATTTTGATTTCACCGAGAAAGGGTGCAATTTAGACCCCATATTGGCCTAAAGTGGACGATCGCTTAAATCAGTTATCAAAGTTGAAAACAAAATCTTTTTCCACAAGGAAATCATCTCAATGAGCTGACAATACACCACTGTTCATTGGCGGCACAGCACTGAAAAAAGTGGAGGGGCTATACCCCACAGCCCACTGTGGTGCCCCACCCATAGACCATGGGCAGCGCATCACAGAAAAAATGGAGGGCAATAGCCCCCCCCCCAGTCCACTATAGTGGGTCGCCCATGCTGTTTCATTTTTTCCTTTGTTTTTAAACTCCGGTCAAACCCCAGCCGCTCATATGCAAGTGTCATATCAAGAAGGCAAAGAGGTACTAAAAACTGCAATGAGATTGCACATGCTTTAGTCGTTCTAAATGCACTAATTCATCAAAACAACTTTGTGGTGTCATCAGACATAGGCGGATTTAGGCGGGTTGCCTGCCACCAAAAAATAAAACAGGAAGACAGCAAGAGCGTGAGGAAATATTAAAGGAGCATGCCACCCAAAAAACAACCTAATTTGTATTAGATTAGATCGAGTAGTTCTACTCCATAACGACACATACGGTTGCGTTACCCGACACCTGACGGCAGACGGAGGTGTTGAAATTATCCAATGACGTCATCGGTTTCACACGCAGGCTGTTCAGCAGAGTTCACAACACGGGTTACTGGTGCCAGCTTATCGCTTGAAGTCATCGTTTAACACCAATAAATCATCAAACTTCGATGTAAAACCCTTAAAAATACACCGAGTTCTTATAAAAACGGGTTGTTTTATTTCGCTCTTACGGATTTATTGGTATTTGGACACACCGTAGCCTACAAAGTTCGGCAGGCCAATGTCCGTAGCAGGAGTTTGAGGTCTGTTCGAAGATAATTTTGAAGAATTTTTCGTGAGATACAGACAGGAGAACCTAGATCTGTGT
This sequence comes from Phoronis australis, assembly GCA_002633005.1. Lineage (NCBI taxonomy): Eukaryota > Metazoa > Phoronida > Phoronidae > Phoronis > Phoronis australis. The sequence goes on along the minus strand of NMRA01000042.1, from coordinate 850,592 downwards.
TGTTTGTTCTATTGTAATGCATTCAATGTTTGACTTGTGATTTTTTGAGTTCTAAACACAAAACGCTCGTTATCCTGGCCAGTGGCTCAGAGCCTGATCAGGCTCGTCACGGCAGGCCGTATTGACTCGTTATCCCAGCCAGTGGCTCGGAAACTGATCAGACATCACGAACATAAACCAGCCAAAGTTCAGTGGAAACTAAACTTCCAGTCAAGAAAATACTATACTTGTGAGCCAAAGTAATGTGCACGTGATTACGTTGGTGAATTAGCCACGAAACTGCAAATCTACTTAATCGTCCGGGGCCGCGAATTCACGTTCCGCTTTGGCCACATCACGGTCAGGGCAGAAGTTGTACATTGACAATCATTATTTGAGTAATGTAAATGTAAATAAAGATTCCCATAACACCTGGCCGTGGGATGGAAATCGAGTTGTTTCACAACAGTTTCTGCCAGCAAACACTAAATTAGCATGAGTTCACACGGCCTCGGTGTCTGGTCAATTAGTTTTATTGCACCTTAAGCCGGTAACGCAGTGATTTATTCATTCCTGGCTTCTCAAATCATTTGCACTCACGAAAACTCCAAAGGCAATACAAATTACATCTAATGAGGCAGACTTTGTTTCAGTTTTATAGGGTGAGAATAATTCATTTTGAAACAGAACGCTCACTCAGCTGTTATAATAAACGCCAACATGACAACTCACAGGCCCGACTTAGGACGAGCTAGAGCTCATCAGTCCCGACTTCGCAGGTGGTTCGTTAAGTTTTACAGGCTATCAATTCGAACAGGAATACAGTGATGAAGAAATACTAGACAGGCGCCGTGAACAAGCTCAGACAATGGAACGTATGGAGTTATTTGGTAAGCCGGCATTTGTCAGGCACTTTCGACGTCTGCAGGCCACAGACACGGAGATGTTTCACGGCCTCATACTTGCTCACTACCATGAGCCACTTCCTAAGCATTTCAGACTCTCGAGGAAGTAAAAAAAAACAATATACCCACTTTCCTTGTAGTTGCTTAATTAGTTCGGACAAGCGGGAACGATGCACTGCAACATAGCGGCATTCACTCTGCACATGAACCACTGACGTCGCTAGCGTCGTTTCTCACGTTTCTCACAGGTTAACGCGATACCTCTTGGCAAGGTAAGGTCGACCGTATACGAGGCGATGTGGATATAGACCGATTAAGACGGCAAAAAAAAACTTAATAAATCGGGTGGCATTCTCCTTTAATGTTATTAAAATTTTAACCCTGATAGAAGCGGCCAAAACGAGGTGTAGGAAGCGTCTCCCATTTTTAATTTTTTTTTTCTTTTTAGTCGTGCGGTTGCATTACAGCAAGGGGATTCACATTCTCAGAGGCTCAATTAGCCCTTGTTCATTTCAGGCTGGGTGCTTTACGCGATTGCGCGAGACAAAGTGTCGGGGCCCCCCTTACGGTATTCTAGATCCGCCACTGTCAGATTACATTTTATGGATAATTTTGCTGTGAACAGAGCTGTGTTCTAGCAGAATATATATCAAAACACATGAGCTGCAATTTGGCGACAAGGTGCCCGCGGCCATCACTTGGTTAGTCAGTTTTCCGCGGTGTGGCCTATGCCGCCTATGCAGTAACATGATGACCGACGTTTAGGTTCTCCGCGGAGGGTTTGCGAGTTGTCAGTTTTTTTAAGATCAGCCAGAACATAAATGTGGCTTTCGGTGACAAGATATAGCAATAGAACAATTCTGTAAAGGCAAGTCTTTATTTCAGTAAAGAATTTACAACAATCCGTAGTATTAACAACTAAATATAGTGTAAAATGTGCATAAACATCCGACATTTATTTAGGTCGCTTAACTAATCTAATGACGTACGTTGTACATTAATAGTATAGTCACCTGTTAGGCTTTGGAGCTTCTTATAGAGTTGGTAGAGCCATAGAACAACTGCTATCCCGATGAGCACCTTAAAAGAAACATGCCTCCGAAACATAACGAGTTAATCTTCTCACTGAATGTGTGAAAACAACAGATGTGAATCGAACCATATCGACGGGATCGATGTGTTACACCGTAGTATGTTACACCGGTGCAAGACACTTCCGGTTTCCGATTTGAGTGATTTGCTTATTCAACCGCCGGTCGATCGTCTGCAACGACTTTGAGTGTTTGCTAATGTTGTACTGCAACTTGGAATCCGGAAGTGAGTGTTGCGTGAACTCAGTGCCAAACCCCTTACGTAAACTTGGCTACAGCTGAATCGTTACTGAACGTACTGGTAGGCTACGGGGAGAAAAGATTTCTAAAAAATCGAGATAAAGCTTCCGTGGCCTGGTCATGAACACAGGTGTCCTCAGCTTCTGATCGTCCCCAATACACTACATATAATACTACACTTGTATGTTGTGTATTGGGAACGATCAGAAGCTGAGGACGCCTGTGGTCATGAATACTGGTTAGTACCGAGGGACTGGAATAAAAAAATTAAGGAATGTATCAGTTATGATTACGTGTCCATCAGTAATGCACCGGGCATTCAAGGTCATAGCCCCATGGCTACGGTGGTCATTTTAGTCGTATTATTTCTGTGTTGCTGCCTATTCCAATATAAATTAGTGCCTGTTTGACCTTTGATCAAGGGGTGAAGTAAACATTCTCTAACTGGCTGCTATACATTTTAAATGTTTTTTTTTTCTATTACCTTTAGAGCACTTCTGAGCGCATTTGCAGTTCTTTCTGCCTAGTTCCGAGTTTAAGCAAGCCACGCACTGGTTGCTTAAACTTGGAATAATTAAATTTCTTCTCTAAAAAATTCGCGATATGAACCAAACCTTCTCTTAATGGTTTCAATACAATATAAATGCACTTTCTATTACTTTCGAAACATGAATGCATTCGCAGTCATTTGTTTTCTACCCAATTCCAAGTTTGAGCAAGGGCGTGGCTCGCTTCAACTTGGAATAACTCAATTTCTGCTTCACAAAAACTCACGTGGTGAACCAAACATTCTCTGACTGGTTGCAATACATTTTAAATGCTTTTTTCTATTACCTTTAGAATACTTCTGAGAGCATTCGCAGTTTTTTAACCCCGTAAATTCAACGTTTAAGCAAGATACGCCCTTGCTTTAACTTGAAATAATTCACTTTCTGCTTTACAAAAAATCCCATAGTGAACCAAACATTCGGTAACTGGTTGCAAGACATTTTAAATGCATTTTATAATAATTTTGGAACACTTCTGAGCGCATTCGCAGTTTTTTCTACCCTATTCCAAGTTTAAGCAAGGGCGTGGCTCGCTTAAACTTGGAATAATTCAGTTTCCGCCTTACAAAAAATCACGTGGTTAAGCAAACATTCTTTCACTGGTAGCAATACATTGTAAATGCATTTTCTACTACTTTTGAAATACCCCTGAATGCATTTCGTAGTTTTTTTGTACCCAATTCCAAGTTTAAGCAAGCCACGCCCTGGCTTAAACTTGGAATAATTCAATTTCTTTTTTACAAAAAATCGTGTGGTGTAGCAAATATTCTCTGACCGGTTACAGTATGTCATAAATGCATTTTTTTCTATTACGTTTGGAACACCTCTGAATGCATTCTCAATTGTTTTCTACCCAATTCCAAGTTTAAGCAAGCCACACCCTTGCTTAAATTTGGAATGATTGTTTATTAGCTTTACAAAGTCACTTGGTGAACCAAACATTTTCTGGCGGGTTAAAATATGTTGTAAGCAGAACTTTTTTCTTATCTTGAGACTTTATTGAACACGTTAACAATTATATTCTTCCGAATTCCACGTTTAAACAGGCCATTCTATTTTCGCTTTACAAACCCTATGTTGTGAAGTAAGCATTCCCTGAAAGATTACAAGACATTATGAACAATTTTTTCTATCCCTGTAAATTATCGGCGATTAATTTTTACCCAATGCCAAGTTTAAAAGATGACTGTAGTAAAAATAATGCAGCAGTAAACCGGTTCCAACAAACACATAAAACTCACATTTGCCCGAGTTGCGCTCCAAACAAAACTGATTCACATTTTATTGTAAAAACACTAATGCTGACAGCATTCTCTGATTGGCTGATATGTCAGTGGTTGACAGGGCATCGACTGCTTATCACATATTTCTGCTCCATATTGGGGCATTGGGTGGACAAAGTTTACATCGCGTTTTATAATTGTATCACCGATTCTTATTATTTACTGTTAGCCAGTGTAGTAAAAAATTCTTCATGCCTTTTTGTATGGCACCTAGTTGTTCAAACTCTGCGAAAAAGGTGTCGTCCAAGAGGGCGGACATAGGACACCATCCGTTGCCCTTGTCTTGGTACAAAGCTGTATGCTAAATTAATTCAGAACAAAATACTGTTCCCTTTAATAAGAAAACTTGGAATCAATGTCTTTTCATTTCACAAAAAACTAAGTGGTGAAGCAAGCTTTCTCTCGCAGATTACAATAAACTGTAAACTCAATTCCTGTTCTTGATACTACTCTAACGCATTAGCAATCGTCTTCTACATAATTTCAAATTTAACCAGTACTTAAAACAGTATAGGGTTTCAAATTTTCGATTTTATAAAAAATTAATACCTTTAATGAGACACTTTCATAGACAAAAATGAAATCCTCGAGTTGGGCCTATTCCTTTTGGAAAGCTCAGGGGGTCACGGATAACATGTTCTCCATGTTAGTGCAGGTGGACCGGAGTCTCTCACTGGAGACGATGTATGTTACGACGAAAATGGTGGATAGTTTTTAAAGATATTTAAAAATAAGAATATGTCTTTGCTTTAACAATGTCTGCATGGACAGGTCTAAGTTTTTATTTTTTCCAACATACCACCAAATTATGATACAACATAAAACATACTCTGTAAAGGCACAAAGGCTGGCATACAGTATTTTTCAAACTAAACTACACAATGTCGTAATTTGACAAGGCTAATAAAATATTTGTTTCTTTTCCAATAGAATCCAATCCAATTCTAGCTTAATCTCAACAAAAACAATTTATTGCGCAAAAAATTAAGGACTAGACACAATGACGACATTCAACTCTGACGAAAGTTCGACTACGTAAACTAACAAATTACTCTGGCCAGAAGTTTATCCAAATTTGGCAGTCTTGGAGACTTCTGTTGAAGTCTGTCAATTTGTTGGCGTCAGGTGTTACATAGTTACACATAAAGTGCTTTCTGTCCCCACCAAGGTTTGAACCCAGGACTTTCTGCTTACCCGTTAGTCAACACCTGATGTGATCAACATATGGCGTATGTGAAGACCAACAGTTATACGACATCATTCACTGCGCGGTAAAAGAAAAGTGTTCAAGCATCCGGTAAAGGTTATGGGAGATCCTAGACAAATGTTTAAACTTGGTAAGGCGGAAAACATATCTTGCAAAGGGCTGATAGGATTTCAATAAAAACTTTCAGATCTTGTATTTTATGCACTGTTCCCCATCAGGCTTTTAGAGATTGTCTTTTGACTGATCTACCTTGGCATGGGAGGGCTAGTTAAAACAGGGACTTTCAGTAATTTCATGAAAAACTGACAAACATTGCTCAAACGAAAAGGTTTTACTAAAAACAGAATCGGCATATTTCAGATTCCATCTTAAAGAATATTTATATAAAAAGAAATTTGGTCATGTTATCGACTCCACTGTTTTGTTATGAATGTATTCCCTTTTCCCGAATCTTATTAAAAATATGGTCAAGGGACCCAATTAATGGCAGATTGATATATAAAGTCACTAAAAGAAAGAAAACCATCAAAGTTTTGTGAATTTGCACGGTTTTTGCGAGTCTACGTTTTTGTGATTTTAGGATTCGGGAAAGACGAGAACTACGCTAAAACCTGTTACAAGGCAATCCACGCCCCAACCAAGTAGCCGGAGGCAGCGCAGGCAGGCTCTGACGTAGGACATAGGCGGGCCTCAGCCAAGCAGCGCAGGCAGGCTCCGACGTAGCACTTAGGCGGGCCTCAGCCAAGCAGCCGGAGGCAGCACAGGCAAGCTCCGACGTAGCACTTAGGCGGGCCTCAGCCAAGCAGCCGGAGGCAGCGCAGGCAGGCTCCCACGTAGCACTTAGGCGGGCCTCAGCCAAGCAGCCGGAGGCAGCGCAGGCAGGCTCCCACGTAGCACTTAGGCGGGCCTCAGCCAAGCAGCCGGAGGCAGCGCAGGCAGGCTCCCACGTAGCACTTAGGCGGGCCTCAGCCAAGCAGCCGGAGGCAGCGCAGGCAGGCTCCAACGTAGCACTTAGGCGGGCCTCAGCCAAGCAGCCGGAGGCAGCGCAGGCAGGCTCCAACGTAGCACTTAGGCGGGCCTCAGCCAAGCAGCCGGAGGCTGCGCAGGCAGGCTCCGATGTAGCACTTAGGCGGGCCTCAGCCAAGCAGCCAGAGGCAGCGCAGGGAGGCTCCGACGTAGCGCATAGGCGGGCCTCAGCCAAGCAGCCGGTGGCAGCGCAGGCAGGCTCCGACGTAGCACTTAGGCGGGCCTCAGCCAAGCAGCCGGAGGCTTCGCAGGCAGGCTCCGACGTAGCACTTAGGCGGGCCTCAGTCAAGCAGCCTGAGGCAGCGCAGGAAGGCTCCGACGTAGCACTTAGGCGGGCCTCAGCCAAGCAGCCGGAGGCAGCGCAGGCAGGCTCAGACGTAGCACTTAGGCGGGCCTCAGCCAAGCAGCCGGAGGCAGCGCAGGCAGGCTCCGTTGTAGCACTTNCCGGAGGCAGCGCAGGCAGGCTCCCACGTAGCACTTAGGCGGGTCTCAGCCAAGCAGCCGGAGGCAGCGCAGGCAGGCTCCCACGTAGCACTTAGGCGTTCCTCAGCCAAGCAGCCGGAGGCAGCGCAGGCAGGCTCCAACGTAGCACTTAGGCGGGCCTCAGCCAAGCAGACAGAGGCAGCGCAGGCAGGCTCCAACGTAGCACTTAGGCGGGCCTCAGCCAAGCAGCCTGAGGCAGCGCAGGCAGGCTCCAACGTAGCACTTAGGCAGGCCTCAGCCAAGCAGCCGGAGGCAGCGCAGGCAGGCTCCGACCTAGCACTTAGGCGGGCCTCAGCCAAGCTGCCGGAGGCAGCGCAGGCAGGCCCGGGCGTAGCACTTAGGCGGGCCTCAGCCAAGCTGCCGGAGGCAGCGCAGGCAGGCCCGGGCGTAGCACTTAGGCGGGCCTCAGCCAAGCTGCCGGAGGCAGCGCAGGCAGGCCCGGGCGTAGCACTTAGGCGGGCCTCAGCCAAGCTGCCGGAGGCAGCGCAGGCAGGCCCGGGCGTAGCACTTAGGCGGGCCTCAGCCAAGCTGCCGGAGGCAGCGCAGGCAGGCCCGGGCGTAGCACTTAGGCGGGCCTCAGCCAAGCTGCCGGAGGCAGCGCAGGCAGGCCCGGGCGTAGCACTTAGGCGGGCCTCAGCCAAGCTGCCGGAGGCAGCGCAGGCAGGCCCGGGCGTAGCACTTAGGCGGGCCTCAGCCAAGCTGCCGGAGGCAGCGCAGGCAGGCCCGGGCGTAGCACTTAGGCGGGCCTCAGCCAAGCTGCCGGAGGCAGCGCAGGCAGGCCCGGGCGTAGCACTTAGGCGGGCCTCAGCCAAGCTGCCGGAGGCAGCGCAGGCAGGCCCGGGCGTAGCACTTAGGCGGGCCTCAGCCAAGCTGCCGGAGGCAGCGCAGGCAGGCCCGGGCGTAGCACTTAGGCGGGCCTCAGCCAAGCTGCCGGAGGCAGCGCAGGCAGGCCCGGGCGTAGCACTTAGGCGGGCCTCAGCCAAGCTGCCGGAGGCAGCGCAGGCAGGCCCGGGCGTAGCACTTAGGCGGGCCTCAGCCAAGCTGCCGGAGGCAGCGCAGGCAGGCCCGGGCGTAGCACTTAGGCGGGCCTCAGCCAAGCTGCCGGAGGCAGCGCAGGCAGGCCCGGGCGTAGCACTTAGGCGGGCCTCAGCCAAGCTGCCGGAGGCAGCGCAGGCAGGCCCGGGCGTAGCACTTAGGCGGGCCTCAGCCAAGCTGCCGGAGGCAGCGCAGGCAGGCCCGGGCGTAGCACTTAGGCGGGCCTCAGCCAAGCTGCCGGAGGCAGCGCAGGCAGGCCCGGGCGTAGCACTTAGGCGGGCCTCAGCCAAGCTGCCGGAGGCAGCGCAGGCAGGCCCGGGCGTAGCACTTAGGCGGGCCTCAGCCAAGCTGCCGGAGGCAGCGCAGGCAGGCCCGGGCGTAGCACTTAGGCGGGCCTCAGCCAAGCTGCCGGAGGCAGCGCAGGCAGGCCCGGGCGTAGCACTTAGGCGGGCCTCAGCCAAGCTGCCGGAGGCAGCGCAGGCAGGCCCGGGCGTAGCACTTAGGCGGGCCTCAGCCAAGCTGCCGGAGGCAGCGCAGGCAGGCCCGGGCGTAGCACTTAGGCGGGCCTCAGCCAAGCAGCCGGAGGCAGCGCAGGCAGGCTCCGACGTAGCACTTAGGCGGGCCTCAGCCAAGCAGCCGGAGGCAGCGCAGGGAGGCTCCGACGTAGCGCATAGGCGGGCCTCAGCCAAGCAGCCGGAGGCAGCGCAGGCAGGCTCCAACGTAGCACTTAGGCGGGCCTTAGCCAAGCAGCCGGATGCAGCGCAGGCAGGCTCCGACGTAGCACTTAGGCGGGCCTCAGCCAAGCAGTCGGAGGCATCGCAGGCAGGCTCCGACGTAGCACTTAGGCGGGCCTCAGCCAAGCAGCCCGAGGCAGCGCAGGAAGGCTCCGACGTAGCACTTAGGCCGGCCTCAGCCAAGCAGCCGGAGGCAGCGCAGGCAGGCTCAGACGTAGCACTTAGGCGGGCTTCAGCCAAGCAGCCGGAGGCAGCGCAGGCAGGCTCCGTTGTAGCACTTAGGCGGCCTCAGCCAAGCGGCCGGAGGCGGCGCAGGCAGGCTAAGACGTAGCACTTAGGCGGGCCTCAGCCAAGCTGCCGGATGCGGCGCAGGCAGGCTCCGACGTAGCACTTAGGCGGGCCTCAGTCAAGCCGCCGGAGGCCGTGCAGGCAGGCTCCGACGTAGCACTTAGGCGGGCCTCAGTCAAGCCGCCGGAGGCGGCGCAGGCAGGCTCCGACGTAGCACTTAGGTGGGCGTCAGCCAAGCCGCCGGAGGCGGCGCAGGCAGGGTCCGACGTAGCACTTAGGCGGGCCTCAGCCAAGCTGCCGGAGGCGGCGCAGGCAGGCTCCGACGTAGCTCTTAGGCTACTTTATTTTTTTTGCCAATAGTCGACAGGCACGTAGTTTTATGGCATAATGAGGTGTCATTAAAGGATTACGTACCTGACCAAGCAGCCCAGGCAGCTGGACTGAATTCAATGGGCTATTGTGTTCGCATTAGCAAACTCCAACCGTCGGACGAAGGCCGTCCGACGGTCAATTTTCAGCTGGAAAGGGTTCCTCATGCGCCCTCTAGTTATTGTAGATTTTCCGAATAGCCCCATTGGAACGTTTAATTTCTGGGTTAAGAGAATTCCATATTGTAGCAGCTGCATTAGATAAAAGATCTCTTGCTGGTCTCGGTTTTAATTTTTAGTGTTTATCTAGCATGGCCCTGAGTTTCGCCAGGTGAACTGGTGTATGAACCGTCTTTTCGTTGGACTTGGACAGTCTCCAACTGAGCAGTCTTGTCCTTCTTCCGAATCTGAACAAGTTTTGCTGTTGCTGACCAACTTGAAGATTGCTAACAAAAATTTCTCCTCGAGCTCCTTTTTGCCCTTTGTGTAGCAGACTTGAAGGTTCTGTTTGCCTGATGGTAGGCGTTCCAGTCCTCTTCAGTGTCTACTCGCTGAGCATTCCAATGAGATTTTCTTGTCTTCTTCTGAAGAGATGCAAGTTCTTTGGTCCACCATATTTGGCGATTAGGTTTACCAGTAAGCCTCACCATCCTCATTTGACAGGCAACATTGATGACATTAGTCAGCACAGCTGTGACATTATTTGCCAGCAAATCAACATCAGTAAAAGTGTTGAGTTTTCCACTGTCAAGGTTATCAAGTGAGTTGGAACAATCTTCATTGAAGATATGCCAATCAGCCTTTTTGATATCCCTGTACTCAGTGTAGAAGGGGATAGCAGAAAATGCCATCTCAAACCTGATATATCTGTGATCCGAGAGAGAGGACAAAGGTCAACTCTCCAGTTCTTCACCAGATCTGCTGCAGGTATACTAGTCAAAGTAAGATCTAGAATCTCTTGGCGATTCTGAACAACAAAAGTGGGTTTGTGACCTCTGTTGCAAATATTCAGTAGAGTGCTGACAATGAACTCTAACAGGGATTCACCTCTCGAGTTAGTGACAGTACTGTTCCACACGTTATGATGTGCATTAGCATCCGCGCAGCCAATTACAAGTGGAATGCCATTGCTGCTACAATGTTGTGTAATGTGCTGCACCATCTCAGGTGGAGGTTCCTCAACTGAGTCACCCGGCATGTATGCCGAAACCCACCAAACAGTGCGGGCAAGTCTATTTGGACGAGTAAGGTTCCATGTACAGCCATTCTGTCTCTGTCACAGAAGTCTGGCAGTGGTCTTGATGATATGTCTTTGGACACCAAAACAGCTGCTCTTGGCCTCAAATTGGTGTCAAGCCATGATGTATGTAATTTGGCTTTTCTAGGAACATCAATCATGGTGTTCCCCTTGCAGTGAGGCTCCTGAATCAAAGACAAACAACAAGTATCTTTATTCAGTCTGCTGCAGGAGAACAGATGATTTTTCTGGCATGATGCAGATTTATATGCCAAACTTGAGAAAAGGCAGCATAATTATAATGTAAAAATATTAACTGCTCCTCATCATGAAGCGTGCTAGTGTGTCACCAGTCACTCACATGCATCCCCTCACTAGAATCTCCCGACACTGCAAAAATTGCAGTGTGGTCGACCAAGTTGGGGGTGTTGGCACGCAGCTGATCACCTGTTACTACAACTGGATGAAGGCCAGAAATGACCATTTTGGCCACCACACGGCCTTTGTCAGCTTTGACGCCTTCTTCCACGTAGGTCAACTTGGTGTTATCCACATCTTCGGCACCAGTTTCTGTGGCTGACTCGACCACTGCACAAGGCCTAGTGGCCGTAGCAGCTACAACTTTCCAAGCTGCAGGCTTAGCCGTCTTGTTCCTAAAAGGGACCCTGCCAAGACCGCAGTAAGGCTTGAAGTCCACTGCCTTGAGCACTAGCCATGCAGATTCTTCTATGGCCATTACAAAGCTTAGACCCTTGGTAGGGCACTGTGCACTAGGTTTGTTCTCTCAAACTGATACATAGTGAACTTTTGTCACGTCCTGATCTGGATTGCTGATATCAAGGAGATTGAAATATTCCTCCTTGCTCACTGCAATGTCGACCGAGACATGACAGATGGCCTTATGCATGAGGGGCAGGACCCCGGGACTCATGACATGGTATGCAGACCTTGGGTCTGCCTCAGCTGGAGTCAAATTCTGGCACTCCTGCTTGAGATACTCAAAGGTAGCAGCATCTGCGCAGCTGATGCACATCATACCTTTGTTTAGACGAGCTGACTCAACACGACAGGGATGTCTGCTTTTCAGCATTGCCGCCTTAAAGGAGAATGCCACCCAAAAAACAACCTATTTTGTGTCAAATGAATGTAGGTTGAGTAGTTCCACTCGATAACAGCAAGTTCAGTTGTTTTACCTGACAACTGATGGCAGATGAAGGTGTTGAAATTAACCAATGACGTTATCGGTTCAAACGCAGTCTGTTCAGCCGTTCACAACATGACTCAGGTGTCAACTTATTGCTTGAATGCATCGTTTTACACCAATAAATCATCAGATTTCCATGTGAAACCCTTACAAATAGATCGAGTTCTTGAGCAAACGTGCTGTTTTATTTCACTGCTACAGATTTATAGGTATTTGAACGTACGGTAGCCTACAGAGTTCGGTCAAGGTCGATTGTGGGAGTTTGGGTCTGTTTGGTAAATTCGAATCATTCTTCCTTGAAATACAGACATGAAAGATAGCTGTGTGTTGTACTTTTAGACTTGCGATTTTTTCGTTTCTAAACACACCAAACGCTTGTTATCCCTGCCAGTGCCTCGCAACCCGATTGGGCCCGTCGCGGCAGCCGGGACTGAACATCACGAACATAAACTAAACCTCCAGTCACGAAAAGACAATACTAGAGAGCCAGAAAAATAATGTGTACGTCATAGACATCTTATACTATAGACTGGACGCACGCGCTACTGCAGCTGACAACTTGACGCCATATTGGAGAGTGTTACTAGTCACATGACACGGCTATTTGTCGTGTAAACAAACAGCGCAAATTGCCCTTTTCAAAGCGCAATATCTAACAAATAAAGAGACTGAAGAGTGATTTTTTCCAGAAACATAAAACAAACATGTGACGTAGTACTTATATGCATTTTTAAGAGTCATTCAGTCGATAGGGAGAATATCAAGCTAATGGAAGATCACAACCAGTGAGTAAGATTCTCGAGTTGCCTGAGCGGTTGCATGCTTGTCAATCCACTGCAAGCGTTTTATTTTTTCGTTTTTTCAAAAGAAACCAGTAAGATCGCGCAAATTTAACATTTAATTCATGTCGCTTGATGCAAATACATTATATCCGGGAGACGTATTATTCACTTGGGACGTACTTTTGTGGTGCCCCAATAGGAGACTTTTCAGTCTGAACAATGACCCCGGGTAACTTTCTAAAATTAAAATATGACCTGGGTCACTTTTAATGAGGGTCTAAATTTAATGGGAACTACTGTGAAAACTGACCTCATTGGGGTCATGTAAATAAGTGACATTGAAGTTTTTAAAGATCACGTTCAGTGACTTCACCAGACATACAACGGTTGCGGGCGTGTGATAACATCTAGCTCCTTTGTTAACTGCCAAGCACAGTCTTTTCTCTGGTATAACAGCATGTAGTTCAATTATCTACAAGACTTATTACCGATCACAGTCAAAACCAGTGCGTTGGTACGTTCGACAGAATAGATTTTTTTATCTTCAATGGTGTTTGGGCGATTTTGGTGATTCAAAAACTATAAGCATGATCTGAGCATTTGATGGGGAATTCAGAAATGTTATTGGTTTATGTTCAAACATGTACCATGTTATCGGAGATTAGACCAATTATCGAACAAAAGAGAGCTGACCCTTCTTCCCTAATTGCCAAATGGAATTCTGAATCGTCAGTGTACTAAGATATTGGCTACAGAGCATGAGCGGTGCACCATAGGGGTCTGGGGGAGCTATAGCTCCCCACTTTTTTCATTGCTGCGCCGCCCATGCACCGGTCATCCGCCCAACTTGTTGTGCTATACAACCTAGTTAGACTCAAGGGGAGAAGGTCGTGATGTAAAAAGCAAAGAACACTGACTCAGTTCTTTCCTGTGCATTACTCGGGATTTCCAACATACAAATATTCCTCTCTCATGGATCTGAAGTCCCCCCAATCAAGTGCCAGGCACTTGTTGGCATTTTGTAGTTTCCCCATACCGTTAAATTATGTGCTAACTAAGAGATCAGCCCCTCTCCGCCCTTAATCAGATATACGTACTGCACGTCCCTCAGCCGAGAAATTTAAAGTAAATTCTCTCATGCACGCTTGGCCTTCTCTCGGTATCAATTTTGACTTTGATAGTAAGAAAATTTGGCTGCGATCGGAAGATTCTTAACATGTGGCCAAGTATTTTGGATTGGTCTTCATGCAGTTCAGTAGCCAGATATATCCTGGCACGAGCAGTGCAAAAATGGCCAGAGTTGCTAATTTGGGCAACTGAATGAAGGCCTGTTAAAAAATAGTGATCGTTTTCGCTTCAGCGCAACTCTCCCACACCATATTCCTGGTCTGCACGCCGCTCAGTAATTTCACTCCCTAATTACAGCATATATTGAAAATGCAAGATTTCCCTTGCCGCGCGCCAACTCAGGTGACCCCCCATGATACCTAAACATCCTCGTATCGAACATTGTTGAAAGATCACCAATTGCGGGTACCATATCTGCTTATCCTAACCCCCTGTTGTGGAGGAGCTGTTGAATAATGACGAGACAGGTTTTCACGGACGTGAGGTAATTTTTATCATGGGCTGAAAATTTTTGACATTAAATTTAGACCTTGTGAAAAACTGAGAAAAGAGAAAGAAGAACCAACACCCGGGATGGGGGGTGGGGAAAAAATGCAGAGAACGAACGTAGGTCTTGTAGATGACGAGGTAGGTGGCTGAATGAGAGAGACCACGTTGAACTGAACAAAGGAAATACGGGCGACCAATCAGGTGTCGCATAGAGAAATGTATGAATACATAAGCAGGCCCTTGAGGCTATAAATAGAGATGAGTAATGCTTAATAAAACCTAAGGACTGATGTCAAAATAAAGAGACAAATGTCAAAATAATGACGATAAATGCATTTAACAACTTAAATTTAATTTCCACTTGGTTTCGAGTGGGAAATTCTGTGTTTTGGGTATACTATAGCTTGGTCGCGCAATTCAGTCATACAGGTCTGATATTTTGATTACTAGTATGCACTTTACTTTTTGCGCAAGTTTTGAATCGCAAAACAATTGAGCTCGTAAGAAAGCGGTGCAAATCTGCAAAATTTCCAACATCAACTTCGACATATAATAGTCTAGACGCATTTCCTGAAAAGAGCCCTGTATAAGGTTCTAGAAGCATTTTTTAGTAAAAGTTGGGAACAAGAGTTTTTCACACAATCAAGGTATGGCGAATTCAACTAACCCTGTTCCCAAGCCGAATTTTGCATTTTTGACCATCTAATTTGCATAAACAAAATGGCGGCCAAATTGTCAAGTTCAGATGTATTTTTGTAATAGAAATCACCATATACCATTTAAAATGGTGAAATGTCTCACCTGTACACTTCTTATAAATACTTCTTGAGCAATAATCACTTCTGAACACTAAAAAATGCAATTCTGAAAACTAATTATGCAAATTAGGTGCCGCCATTACCATACAATGTAATTTGTGTCTTAAGTTTGTGTTCCTGCAGGCTAACTTGAAAAATGAGTTGTTTATACTTATATTTTCATGGTCAACAAACATGCTAAAGACATTTTTTGGAACAATTTATTTCATATTTATTGGGTTATAGATGTATACTTTCAGAATGTGGAAAAAATAGTCATTAATCTGCAATGCTCGTCAAGCAAGGTGTCACTAGTTTGATGGAATATAGGACAAATGTTTACACTATCCCGTTATCTTCCATTCATAAAAAATCAATATAGTTATTGCTATTGAAGACATTAAATTCTCAGTTGCATGAATTATTTTCAGGCCTGCTGAACACAGTTTTAGCATTCACTTTTTGTTACTTTTTAACATGCCTAAAGCCAGGCAAAACAAACTGTGTGCATACAAGGAATGTGCTGCTGGCATGAGCATAATGATATGCATTGTCTGCTGTTGCGTTGTTTCTGGCATGCACACAATACCATCTTTAGGCAGCTGTCTGGGATAGAACTCTGTGTCATCAGTATGGGCTGCAAGCATAAGTTTGTGTGTCCCTCCCATATCAGAGGGTGCTGGGAGCTCAGGTATGGAATAATGATCATTTCGCCATACCTTGACCTGATAGTGCACTCTCATCAGATGGAAACGGTGGGCATTATGGGTTAGGGGGAAGGACTTCTGGGTTCACGGGGTTGGAGAATAGTAAATGGCGTGCTACATCTACAGGTCCTGTTGTATATTCTGCAGACAAATACTTCTGAAGCCACCGTAATTTGCTCAGTGATTTCACCAATGCAGGGGTTCTTAAGCAATCTGTGATGGTCCAGGAACACCTTCCATGATGATTGTTTCGTATGATTGGCAAAGTACGAGTTGGTGTCACGGCATGAAAAGCAAACAAGGATGTTGCTGAGTCTCTTAGTAGTTTGTTGAAAAGTGCTTCAGTATGTATATATCGACACTTCTTTGATGTGCCTGACATCATACAGATATGCTCACTTTGCATTTGTTGGAAGTGCGATACCAGAAGAAATAGAACATCGGGGGTCCCTGGAAATACGACTGACTGTGGACAGCATGCAGTACCAATCTTGCATCTGCTTCTTCATGTGTGGATTTCAGAGTCCTCAAATCAGCCATAACCTTAGATGATTTAATTTACTTCCAGCTCATCTTTGAACCCTCCTGCAACCATAAACTCTTTATCTTCAGGCGTCTACAAACACAGATCCCCTGATAAGAAATGTGCTAGGTCTTCTTTATTATCAGCCAGTGCCCGAAAATTTGACTAGTTTTGAGGAAGAGGTACACCACGGCCTTCCAAAAATCACCTGATTTTCTGTATTCCTTTATTACGCTGTTTTCCTGTTGTGTATTTCATAGTTTCTTGTCTGTATCTGTCAAATACAATGACAATTTTATGATATCGAAATCCAATGTTTAGCACTGTTTTCATGAATGAATCAGCCAGGTTCTCGAAGGTCACATCACCATCAAGCTTCCCAAGAGCTACCAGCAATGCTTCGCCATCAATAATGAGACAAGCGGGCGAGTCATGAAGTTGAATTGTTTCAGGACAGTCGATGTGTTAACTATTAATACTTCGGCAAGTGAAGATTTATCTCCAGTGCGCAANTTTGCTGTACGACTTTCCACTGAGGACCAGTTCCATAGGTCTTGACCAAGTATTGCACTCTCTATACACACCTCAGCTATTCCGGAATCACTCATGTGATCTTCTATGGCCTTGATAAAGTTCATTGATATGTGAAGAGCCACTAAACGAGGTACTGTATTAACATATTTTGGTATTCTGGGACCGACCACGTAAGCTCCATTAATCTGCAGCAGAGTGCTTGGTCGACTGTGAGGACGGTATGTTCCTGTCCAAAATGGGACGATATGGCCATGCATCTCTTTACAACAGTATTTAAAAGTCATGTTGTTATGTTTACAATACTTTTATGTCTTATCTAAATAGTGAGATGTTCGCAAAAAAGCATTGATGATTATGATTTCTAATTTAATTTTCAGACTTTATTAATGAGCATTTGTAACTTAGTGAAGATGAAATAAAAAGCTTCACATGTGTCATAATGATTTTTCTAGACCTTCAAAACATAGGTATAGACACCTTAGTTGTCATGTTTGCCTGCAAATTGATAAAGTTACATCGAAATTTGAATTTTTTGGTAATGGCAGAGGCTAATTAGCATAATTGGGGAATATAATGACGTTCATTAATATGCTCTTAAATTTAAGTGATCTAAACACACTTATAGTATGTTTTTGAAGCATAAATTTCCTAATTATTCATCTCGTATTGTACTCCTGAACTTACGAATGTTTCTTATCTTGTTGGTTTGGCGGCTATTTTGTTTATGCAAATTAGATGGTCAAAAACTCAAAATCCAGCTTGGGAACAGGCATAATCGAAATCAGCATACCATAATTATACTAAAAAGATAGGTTCTCCACTTTTACTAAAAAATGCCTCTAACATGCACATTTTCCAGAAATGCGTCTAGACTATAAGTACAGATTTTGCAGGTATTTGTTTTGATATAACAGAAAACATCTGATTTTGAAATACATGTTAAGAAATGAGTTTTTAAAGCAGTATATATTTCAATAAAGAACATTATTCATTTAGATGTACTGATTTTGAAGGCTGGTGAGAAAGTTCGGGGATGTTGTTTTTCAGTACGAGTAAAAATACTTATGATTTTCATTAATGCCAAATATTTACTTAATTACAATTAACAAACAGGATCATCATTGGATAACAGCATATGCTGGTCAATAATTGTCTTTTTAATTGATCTTGTATGTCCTCAATCACCAAGACTGATGTGGAAACAATGCATAGTTGCTCCGCTTAAACAATGGTGGCAGAACATAAAAACCTAGTTGCAGCACCACTAAGCTCCATGGCTGAACCAAAAAACCCATGACTCGAGGGCTGGACCAAAAAAATTAACTCTTTGGCTGCAGGCATAACACTACGAGCCCCCGCATTTTCTGATTGATGCCGTAGGGCTCCCATTGTTTTCCGCCATTTTTGTCATGTGTAACACTCTCCAATATGGCGTCATATTGACAACGTGAGCTTCATTTATCTGAGTGGCGTGCGCCCGGTCTATGTGATGTCTATGGTGCACGTAATTATTTTGGTGAATTAGCCACGAAACTGCAAAATTAATCTATTTACGTGTCGGGGGTCGTGAAGTCAAGTTGCCCTTTTACAGAACCATCAGGGCAAAAGTTGTATAGTAACAATGATGTGAATAATGTATTTGAATATCTAAATAAACATTCCTCTAACATGTGACCATAGCATATGAAATCGAGTTACTGTTTCACAACAGCTTTTTGTCAGCAAACACTGAATTAGCATGCGCTCACACGGCCTTGGTGCCCGGTCAGTTACCTTAAGTTTATTGAATCTTAATACAATGGAGTCTGAACCCGTACCATGAGCAATACAACACAGTACATGGACATAAAAATTTGGTGTTTAGGTTCCACGGAAAGGATTTGTGTTCGCATTAATAGTTACTGAGGTGCGTGGTCATTGTTTGTGGATACTTTTGGATTCCTCGTCTGTGGTCATCCACGGGAAATCTAGTCGCATAGAGAACAATAGATTAGCATCTTCATTGTTCCCGTTGTTATAATAAAGATAATTTATCGGAAACGGTCTGATGTATGCGAGGTTCTATATCCATGCGACCTGTGTCGTTATATCCAACAATGACACAACAAAGGAAAACCGCTGGGTGGACAGTGGAGTCTTGTCATTCCCATGTGCGCACCCAGCCTTTATTATGGGGGGCTCGAATTCGTGGCGTTGTGGACCTTTTGGTAACAAAAACCAGCAGACTAAAAAAAAGGTAACACCACTGTGAATTGCGCGTTTGTGCTTGTTTAATGGACTTTTATCTCATTTTCTCAGACTTGTTGTTTCTCAGAGGCGGACCTTTTTGCTCACTTCACCAAATGAGGCGGGGGGCTTGAACTCCCTCCCTGGGTGCACGCATGGTCATTCGAATGTTTTTAGAGAACTGCAAACCCGGTATTCCGTCAGGAAAATTTCTGCAGTCTTTTGTTTTAAGTCGTGGGAAAAACCGCGATTATGCCACCAAACTTATCATTCATTTGATATTACAATGCATCGCATGAACATTTGATCAACAAAAAATCTGACTTGAATATGTGTGAAGAAATACCCATGAAGAAATTGCAAACCATAACAACCGTAAATTATAATAACCTACATTTGTCGAGTTCGTGTCTAACCTTGTTCACTGTGGAGGACATAATCGGCTTTTTACAAAATGGAGCCATGTATGGTATCTAGGAGTACTGTAGCCCTAAGTGGTTAGTAGAAACACATTTAAAACACTCAGGAGGAACAAATTCGTTGCAAGATATCGAAAACATGAAGGACAATCTGATTTTACGTTCTCACGCATCGATCTCACATATTTGAAAATTTCTCATTTTAGTACATTTGAGGTGTCAAAATGAAAAACTAATAAACTGGCTGACAAAGTTTTTATTTTATGCAATGAAAGTAACATGTTTTGTCAACATTTTGGCCAAGTTTCAGTCTCATAGCAGTGGGGGCATATTTGGTACAGCAGGATACTGAACATAACCTCAAAATGGCATAACGGGGGGGCAGTGTAGTAAAACTACTAAATGAGGGTGGTCAATCGGAATCTTTTTTTCACGACATCAGTATAACAATCCATAGGCACCACTAAACAATTCCAAGTGAATAATAGTTCAGTAGCTTTCATTCAAGGAAAAATATAAAGAGTTAAAACTGGACAGTTTTTATGCCGTGAAAACATGACTGCGAAGCCATAAAATGTGTTTGAGCCTATAACTTTGGTAAAATGTAATATTTTGAGGAAATATTTTACCACTGTTAATGGATCCCATAGGACTACCTATGTGGCAAATTTGGTGAAAATTGGTTGACCCCCACCTTGCTGCTGGATGGCTGGTGCTCTCGTGGACTAGCACTTAAATCCTACTATTTAGTATTTTAAGCGAAGTTTCACTTGCAGATTAACTACCGGGGCTAGCCTCTCTCACTTACCGCAACTTCGTTAAAACTTTCACCTCGAATGGAAAAGCGATCAGTGGGCTGCAGTTGAAAATTGAGGAAAGCCAAGTGTCATCATACAGTTCTTGGAGTAGCACTTGTGCTACCATTTCTTGTTCTGACTATTGTTCTCGAGTTATTCACACTGTAGTGAATGGTGGCTATTTAGGTTCTTTTCAGGCTACTCACCCTTGTCCATTCCTTGACTTATACACGCTGTCAGAAATACGTCCTCTTTCCATGGAGGACAACACACGAGAGAGCGAAGATCCACACCAGCAGGCAACTCCCCAGTCACGTGACAATAACTATATCTGGACGACCATAACACTCATACGAACAAGGACGGACGACATTGAAACTGGACAACGAATACCTACCTAGGTTCACGACATTCCTCCCCTCTCTAAAAATGACTAAATGAACTGATTGGAAAAAGAAACAATGAGGAGTGAATGTGAACAGGAACTAAAAAAAACTATAACTATTCCCCCCTACCTACTAATTAGTGGACAAACAGCCTCAAGCATGAGACATGATAGTACAACAATGGCGCCCGGTAACTAAACTATAAAAAAAAATGTGACTGAGGATCCTAACTTACGACTAAAAATGTGAGGAAAAGTGCCAATTCTTGGCAAAAAGTCAAAACAACGAAAAAAACAAAATGAGCTAATAATAAAAAAAAACTGAACGTTGAGTACCCTAATTGTCAACTTAATTAACAAAGAAACTGATAATCAACTTAACACAACAGATAACAATAAGGTAGCATAGTTTGGTGAAACTGAACAGACCTACCCGCGAACGAGTATCCCTGGATCAGCCTCTTTTATTTTTTGTTTTGAAGTGACTGAAAAAAAACAAATTTTAAAAGGAATGTTAAAGGTAATAACTGGTAGCTTTTTGCTACTTCAAGTGAACTATTAAAATTTAACTAGCTATGCTACTACACAAAACAAAACCACGCTGGAATCACCGTCGACGAGCCTACAGCTTAATACTATCGGCGGGCGTTCCTAGCGGTCTGACGAAGGACTTGTGCAACAGTCGTGCCGCGATGTTTGGCCACCACCTCAGCCACCTCTCCAACGAACTGAGGATAATTTGGGCGTTCCTTCAATGACAAGTGAGGCGCGTCGGTCTCTAAAAGGAGACGATCTTCAGGTACCTTCCGCAAAGCATCAACCTGCCATCTTGTGAAGGTATTACAGTTGCCGGAGAACCCGAAATAGCAGTTCGGGAACTGTCGGCAAAAATTCACAACAGCATTGGTATCCCCCGTAAAAGTGTGAAGGTGGATCCTTTGGGTCGACGGAAGAATATCTGCAACGATGTTGAACACGGTTCGGAAGCCCCAGTCATAGTGGGAACCAGGGGAGGCCGAACGGATATGGAAAACCAAAGTCTTGTCCTTCACACTTCCATGGCGACGAGTAAGATTTGCGAAGTCCCGGAGCAGATCTTCAATGAACCGAGCCTGTTCACGTTCGTTACCCAGGGACTGTTCAAATCCTATTTCGCCAAGACCAGCGACGGAAGTTTCCCGGAGAAGCTGAAAGAGTGTTGTTCTGGCAGCCTCCGAGAAATTGCTTACTTGTTTTGGGTGCACACCTACCACCGCCTTGAACCCTTGAGGAAGAGCTCTTACATAATCCTTAATAGAGCGACGATGGTATTCCGCTGGATCGCAAAAAACAATGATGCCACCCACTAGTTTAATAGGATGCGACGACGAACGGTGAAGGGTCGCATCAGTAAGGTCCGGTATGGACAGGAAACGGTTGTTGCAAATATTGCCTTTTGAACGATAGGCTGCTGTTAAACGATCAATATGAAAATGGGAGTCTATGGCGGACTCTAATGCTTGAGGTACTGTAGCTGACGGAAGTACAGGAGCCTTCAATGGTGCTCGAGCGGCACTTGCATAAGTTTTTACAGCAGAAGACGCGGTCGATTGACTTACAAATGGCGGAGGTAAGGACTGTACATCTTTTGAACCACAGTCGAAAGACAGGGCCCACACCGAACGGTTCGGCTCCGGCACGCGTGCCATCAGATGTAGCACCACAAACCAGTGCATGCACAGGCCAGGATTAAGCAGTCTGCCAGAAATTGACAAAGGAGTAACTGGCATCGGCCACCCAAGTACCCGGCA
>NMRA01000042.1:801201-825647 GCA_002633005.1 Phoronis australis | reverse complement strand
TTTTTTACTATCAGGGAGGTCTTTGGTTTTGGTACGGACTGGGGTTAGACCTTGTCCCCCAGTCCTTACTCGTTTAAATCTTCATCACTGGGGAACGTACGTCGAGCTGCCACTGGAGAACTCCTACAATTCGACTGGTAATGCCCCAGCTTACCGCACCTGAAACATCTAGGAAGATTAGAAGGTCTCCCTGGAGATGAATCTGGCGAAGCTCTTGGTGAAGGTGGAGAAGGTCGCTTCGGCGACTGTGTCTGTAACATGGCAAACAACTTATTAAAATTGATTGATACTTCAGCACGAGATTCGGACAAGTCAGATTTCAACTCATCGACTTTCTTATGAAGTTTAATGTTATCAGTCTTGAGAAATGAAACTGACGTATCTAAATCATTACACCTACCCTCAAGAACATCTAATCGAGACTCCAAGGAGCCACGAGGAATGAACTTGAGAGTGGGTTTCTTACTTAGTTGACGAACCGAGACTTCTTCCTCCTCTTCACCTGAAAAAGTTTCTCTACAGAAGGAAACAGCTTTGGTAGGTCTCGGTGGTGTCATTAGGTCTTTGGTGGTTGAAAACCAACGAGTGGCGTTCAAAGCCTCCATGACTGATTCAGGTTTGCTATTGATTGTCCATTGAGCAACCTCTCTGTCTTTCAAACCCAAGCAGAAACGAAGGCCAGCCTGAGCTTTGTCAGAGTCCCTAGCATCTGGAAAAGCTAATAAAAATAAACTGGTTAAACGGTCAGCCCATAGCTCAAGCGACTCATCAGGAGCTTGTTTGGCTGACTGAAATATAAGCTGGTGTACCTTGTTACACTCTATTTCTGCACCAAAGCGATATATCATATCTTTGATGATCTGTTTATAAGTAGCATCTGGAAAGGCTCTAATATGGTTGGCGAACCAACGAGAAGCATCTCCCTCTAAGCACATACCTAATTCAGTACGACACGTTTGAGTAGACCAACAGTTGTCTCTGGCTATATTATCAAACTTCCAGAAAAAGTCTTCCCAAGTGCCTAGCTTACCACTGAAAGTTAGGTTGCGTGGAGCACGTTGCAAGTAGTTAGTTGAACCCCCCGCCGGTTTAGATGACATGCTAGTATGTGGAGATGAAGTTGTTTTTTCAAAAGCACCACTACTAGCCGTGCTGGTCTTGGACGGGGTAAATTTCATCGCCAATTTTGGGAATGATACAGGAGCTGAAACAGTTTTGGATGGTGTTTCCCTACCGTAACTGTCAACCAACTCTACAACTTTAGCTAAATCTTCTGGCAGACCAGACGGAATGGAGAAGTCGATGTGTTTCTGCATCGTCTTGGTCGGCTTCCAACCGGAATGTATTTTTGTTACATTCTCCGGTGTAATCGCTGACATTGCTCTGAAGTCGATAACTGCAGTAGCAACATCAGTAGTCATACCCGGAAGGTCTAATAATGTCGCAGCGTCACAAGAATTAATCAGAATCTTGGACGCCATGATGATTGGTGCTCAAAAGGCACTAACAACGTAGGAGAATTACTGAAATATACTAAATTATACCATGAACTATCTGGAAAAGAAAAAAAACAATAATGAAACAAGAAACTGATGATATATATAAAGAAAAATGTATACTCCTACAACACAACGAAAGCAAAACTGAAACCACGTGGCTTTCAGCTACCACCCTCCACGGGGCAGTACCGGGACGTATGGAAAATTTAGTAAACAAACTTTAAATTCCGTGCCACGGTGAAAGAAACAAGGGAAAGCGGCACGCAGTGACCGCCGACTGCGCCAAATGTAGTGAATGGTGGCTATTTAGGTTCTTTTGGGGCTACTCACCCTTGTCCATTCCTTGACTTATACACGCTGTCAGAAATACGTCCTCTTTCCATGGAGGACAACACACGACAGAGCGAAGATCCACACCAGCAGGCAGCTCCCCAGTCACATGACAATAACTATATCCGGACGACCATAACACTCATATGAACAAGGACGGACGACATTGAAACTGGACAACGAATACCTACCTAGGTTCACGTGAAAACAAATTAATTTGAAGTTAAAACATAATGAGATGTAACTCAACAGGCCAATTGTTTTTGGTTGAAGTCGAATGTAAGATGACAATGATTGTTATGATGATGTTGTCATCTTCAGTGACGTTGCTGAGATTGGCATCATTGTGCTTGGCCTGGTCTGTATCATGGGGCATGATGTGCAACTCGACGTCTTATGTTGCCATTGCATGCTTTATCAGTTTTGGTGTCATTGACGTGGTAAATACATATTTGTGGCTTTTAGATTGCTGTTGTTGTACCATCGTTGTCGTCACCTTCAGCGATAGTTGATGGTGTTTGTGGCAGAATTGTCAGATGTTCTTGAAATTATTATTGCAATCATCGTTGTTATCGTGGTCATTGTTGTTCTTGATGACGCTGCTATCGTGCCCCCTAAACATCATTCGCTTTTGCCAAGTGTTCCTGTGTCAGAGAGCTTTCATCTTGTTCCTTGCTCAGTTTAGAAGTAGTTTCTAGTCTTGGATAGCATTGTTATTTCTTCACAATAACCTGAAGAAACATCCTAATGAACAACAGAAAACCAATTTGGTGGCAGCATCTATGCCACTGTCATTGTCGGTATCAGTAGTGCCATTGATGTCATGGACTTCATCATCTGGTGACATTGCATAATTCACTGCCATCCTCATTCTTCGGTCAATTTTACCAAGTGCCGTTACTCTGACCTCTTTCCTTTATTAGTTAACATTTTATTATACATTGTATTTTCAGTAATGCTAAGATTGTACACTGGAAAGGAAATGGAGGCTATCAGAGAAGTTTTGAAGCATCCGGCAAAGCAAATTGAAGCAAATTTCTACAAACTTGCATCGGAAGTAAGTATTTTTCTTAGGAGGCGGTATGGCCTAGTTTTATTCGAGTACACGTCTTAATACTCAAGCTCATGTTTTCGACTCCCACTAAGGTACGCTTTTAGATCCTTAGCTCCTCAACCTGGTTTATCTATATATAAATAAATAAAGCATAAAAGTAGTTTCAGGTGATCAATGCAATGGGCCTACCTGAGTGGCCTGCGCACACCTGGTACCATATGTACCAGCTAGACCACCTGTCATATATATTTTTTCTTCGCACTTTTGTTCTGCTGGCAGACAATAATACTCATTGTGCATCTTGTAATGTATATGGTGACAATTCAAGTTAGTGTATATGTAACATGTTGCTTGAAATTAACGCTGTGGATATACAGTAGAAAATCCCCAATTTAAAATAGTGAAAAAATAAATAGTTTGAACCTGTCCTAAACTTTAGAAATAGGCAATATTGGCTATCAGAAATTCGAGCATTATGGGAAAGATGGCAAAATCAATGGTGTCTGAAATCTTAGAATATATGCAGTCGCGTGCTGACATTTCAATTTACGGTTTTAGACAAGTTTGAACATCCGCGCAGATTTGTGATTGTTCTTGCTCACACGATGTCTTTAAAAACATGAATAACGATGTTAAGGACTTTGAACATATTTGATTTACCAAACTTTGTGATTGGAAATATATCTGTTGTGTAACACGCCTTCACTGATTATTCACAATGTCCATAGGTGCTCAACATCTTCGCCATTAAACTGTTCGCAAACCAAACATGGACGATGCAACTGCAGTATATGTAACCCTGGTTTCTTTCTGGGGTACCACGGGCGACATACTTGTGAGTCACCTGTCACTCAAGTCTCAAACAGACCTTAGCGAAACAACGTTCCCGCCGAGATACATGTAAATAAGGTCCACGCGGTCTTAGCTCGATTACATATCCGGGCATTTATTTGACAACTATAAAACTGTTGCTTTATGTGACTGTGGTATAAGTAATCAATAAAAGTTGGGAATTGTTATTCAGAAACATAGCAGTTGGCCAGATCAAAATTTAACCGAGGTAGAGCCTACGTAGTTCTAACCGCAAAATGCCACCACGCGCAATTGGGTGTCCAAGTAATGGCTACAAGTACATTTACTTAGCTTTAATGTAAAAGCAGTTTGTCTTGATTATCTCAGCCCTTGCATTCCTGGTTCTGCTGTTGTAATGATTTTTATCTGTCCTATGTTCACTCCAGCCCTATAGCAGTGCCATCCGCTGGTGAATAAATTCAATTCATTTTTTGTGCGCGTATACAGATTTTGATTAATCTCCGCTACCGACCCAGGTTTCATTTTACAAATCACACGGCATGGGTCAAACGACCCATGACAGGGAGTGAAGACAGGTGACTAAAGCAGACCTGTGTACCATACGCAAAAATATGTATTTGTACAGAAACGAAGCCTTCAGTACGCAAGGCCAGATAAAAATATGCAAATTCAGCAAATTCAAGAGATTAATTAAATTCATTTATTTCTCACTAAACACGCCCATTTGTAGTCGAAATGGACGAGGAAGAAGATTTTGAAGTTAGAAATTAAAAAAATATTGTAAAAATCGTTATTTTAGCCAAAAAAAGTTGAGCAACGAACTCGGAAAACTCGCTTCGTGTCATTCTCGAAAAAGCTGATAACTGGCAAATCGCGAGGCCTCTTCTATCAGTATGTGTGTCACAGGCCTAACATATAAGTAACGAATCTGTGATTTGCTTACTTCGTCTAGTTTCGGCTATTTCCGGCTAAAGACGTACTGTTGTCAAAATAGCAAAGCATGAATGGCCGCACATTCCCAGCTGTGAAGAAAGTAGATTCTGAAAGAAGGGAACATTATGTTTTTGCCCCGTTGTTCCAAAGAATGACAATGTCTTATGAAAGGGACCATGGAATTTATACTGCAAGTTGTATAGCATGTTGCTTTTTGCGCACATGGTGACTGCACTGACTTCACAGTATATTGAGCTGACAGCTAGTAATACTCGAGGTTTTTTGCAGGCAGTACGGTGGCACATGTACATAGAAACTTGCGATGAATAATTATTCAAAATTTTTGTGAATGGTTTAGAAAATATCGTCTAATGCAAAACATTGCCAGTGCAGATTAACTCTTTTTTGCAGATATGTATTTGTGTTAAGAAATAAGGTGTATATGAAGCATGTATTAACATAACTTTTTAAGTTCAGTAAGGACCTTTTCTATCAATTAACTGGATCTTTTCAATAAGCGCCTTGTCCCTGAACTAAACACTTTAGATTATTATGAAAATTGGTGTATTTTAGGATTTGTTTCACAGGCAAGTTAGTAGGAAAAGTACCCATGCGTTTACCAAGGGCGGGCTCGAATGAGTCCCCTATTTGGCAAAGTGGGCAAAAAGGTCCACCCGAGGGAAACCAGAAGTCCAAGGAAATGAGACAAAAGTCCACTAAAAAGTGAAAAATTCATAGCACTGAACGACTCTTTTTTAGTGAAAAGTCCACTGAGAAAAATTTGAGCACCCCTATATTTTGGGGTATATTTGGTCTGTGCGCAAAAATCTGCAAATCTACACAAAAATCTGCAAATCTGGTGTTCAGATTACTCCAATGTACTTTTGGTGGTACACAGGTTTGCTAAAGATTAATAGTTCACACTCTGTTTGAAATGGTACGAAAGGGACCAAGCATGCCCATCTTGCAGAGTCTTATTTAGTTCTATCTATTTACGTCATAATAAATGACATTATTTGCAATCTTCCTCTTGTTTTACTCTGCAACATAGCCGGTGGCGTACCCCGGGCAAAATAGATTACGATAAATAGATATATTTACAACATGAACATTTTTATCATATACTGCATGACAAACTAGGACATTGATTTTTGCTATTCTTAAAGGAGCATACCACCCAAAAAACAACCTAATTTGTATCAATTTAGATCTAGTAGTTCTACTCCATAATGACACGTACGGTTGCGTTACCTGACACCTGACGGCAGACGGAGGTGTTGAAATTATCCAATGACGTAATTGGTTTCACAGGCAGTCTGTTAAGCAGTTCACAACATGGGTTACTGGGCTCAGCTTATCGCTTGAATTCATCGTTTCACACCTTGATGTAAAACCCTTAAAAATACACCAGGTTCTTATAAAAACGTGTTGTTTTATTTCGCTGTTACGGATTTATTGGTATTTGGACACACCGTAGCCTACAAAGTTCGGCAGGCCAATAATTAAGCCCCGTAGCAGGAGTTTGGGTTCTGTTCGGAGATAAATTCGAAGTATTTTCAGAGAGATACAGACTGGAGAACCTACATCTGTGTTGTTTAGACTTGCGATTTTTTGAGCTCTAAACACAAAACGCTTGTTATCCTGGCCTGTGGCTCGGAGCCCGATCAGGCCCGTCGCGGCCGGCCAGATTGGCTCGTTATCCCGGCCAGCCAGCTGGCTCGGAAACAGATCAGACATCATGAACATAAACCAGCCAAAGTTCAGTGGAAACTAGACCTCCAGTCAAGAAAATACTATACTAGTGAGCCAAAGTAATGTGCACGTGATTATGTTGGTGAATTAGCCACGAAACTGCAAATTAATCTACTTACTTGTTGGGGGCCGCGAATTCAGGTCCCGCTTTCATTGGCCACAGCACCGTCAGGGCAGAAGTTGTACATTGACAACCATTATTTGAATAATGTAAATGTAAATAAAGATTCCCCTAACACCTGGCTGTGGGATGGAAATCGAGTTGTTTCACAACAGTTTCTGGCAGCGGACACTAAATTAGCATGAGCTCACACGGCCTCGGTGTCCCGTCAATTAGTTTTATTGCACCTAAAGCCGGTAACGCAGTGATTTATTCATTGCTGGCTTTTCAAATCCTTTGCACTCACGAACACTCCAAAGGCATTACAAATTGCATCTAGTGAGACAGACTTTGTTTCAGTTTTTATAGAAGTATTGGTTGAAACAGAACGCTCAGTAATAAACTGTTGTTCGAACATGGCAACTCGCAATCCCGACATAGACGTGCTAGAGCTCATCAGTCCCGACGAAGACTTCGCAGGTGGATTGTTAAGTTCCACAGGCTATCAATTCGAACAGGAATACAGTGATGAAGAAATACTTGGAGAGGTGCTGTGAACAAGCTCAGATAATGGATAGTTATTTGGTAAGCCGGCATTCGTCAGGCACTGTTGACATCTGCAGGCCACAGACACGGAGATATTTCACGGCCTCATACTTGCTATTCACAAGGTACTTTTCATTCTGCACTACCACGGGCCACTTTGGGCTCTCGAGGAAGTCGAAAAAGGGATATACCCGCTTTCCTCACAGCTGCATAGTTCGGATAAGCGTGAATGATGCACCGCAACATAGCGGCTTTCACTCTGCAAATTAACCATTGACGTCGCTAGCGTCGTTTCTCACCTTCCTCACAGGTTAACGCGACACCTCTTGTCAAGTTAAGGTCGACCGTATGCGAGGCGATGTGGATAGACCGATTAAGACGACAAAAAAAGACTAATTAAATCAGGTGGCATTCTCCTTTAAAGTCTGTTTTAACTTGACACTGATCAACGTTGTTTTGCGGATTCGGGTGCATGGCATTAGCGCAGGTCAGGGGCGCTGGGAGGAAGATAAGTGGGCCTCAGGTTTGAAGCCGTGAACCCGGGATCTGACTTGGTAACACAACGGTCTCATCACCAGTATTTATTGATTAGCTGTCAATCCAAATACAACGCGTGACACTGGCAATTACGTGAAAGTCGGTGAACATACATTTTAATTGCATAGTGAAACAGCGATCAAGTGCGGTAAATATTTTGGGTCTGTGATAACGACTGTCAAGAAAATGAGAGATATACACAAACCGTCCTCATCGATAATGATAGACTGAGACATCAGTCAGTACATTACATTGTCGGCAGTTTTAAACATTGTGTCAATAATCACTGTTACTTGATGAACTTCCAGACTTACATTCAGCCCCCAATCATGCAAAAAGCGCACTGTCCAAATTGTGAGAATTACGACCAATGCCACTAAAACCGACGTGTTCGAAATTTGATAAACATGGTGAATGCTAAATTTAAGCCTTTTCCAAATTTGAAAATTAAAAAAAAGTCAGTTTGGGTTGGATTTAGGTATCAAGCTAGGAATTTTTACCATAAGTACATGATGTTCTTACAGTATTGTTGCTTGTCAATTGGATCTACTATGTCTCAAAGGGGTGCGCCATCATTGAGTATCCTTTGTACTCAATGCTAAAACGATAGCTAATGTGTTATGTCAACTTGCGTTCCTTATAGTTAGCCTATCGTTTCTGGGAATCTCAATTTTTGAGATTTAGTGTCGTATTGCTTTGCTGAGTATTTTCACCTGCCTTTCGGCATCATGAAAATATTTAGTGGTCACTTACTAAAATGTACAAACATGTACGGAAGTGGTTTAACATATATTTGTGTGGAGTGACTAAAGTGCCCTCGGCAAAGTGTTATTTGCAAATTAAAATGGGTGTTATCCACAAAAGTATCGAAATCTTGTCGCAAACAGAGGGCTGTTCCCATCACGAAATATATGTGGACATGATGAGAATTAGTTATGCTGCTTTGATTACTTGGCCTACATATATTACTACTGTGTTGTCTCCTAGTGGCATTTCGCCCAAGCCTGTGTCTCCTATGCCCTCTGCAGGATCTTTATTAAATTTAGTCTGTGTATTTATATGAAGTTAACAACGGAAGACAAAGACTTTCAGACGGATCCGACAAGCACTGGGTCCCCTAGTGGCAATTTCATTTTTTTCCGTTTTCGTTTGTTTCTCTGAAGTTCCTTGACAAATTTTCATGAAATTTGGTAAATACCATAGTTTCTTTTAAAGAAACAATGACATTTTCCGGTTTTCAAACGGATTCGACCAATGAGCTATATAATTATATATAGAGTTGAATTCGTGTGATTTTCATTGACCGGAGTGGTCCGCCATCTTGCTGATGAACCATGTTAGTGGAGATGCGTGTGTACTATCTGGTATCTAGGAACCAATATTGGTGACAATACAAGATTTCAAGTAAAAACTCATAGCTTTTATGTTAGGATCATCAAGAGCAAACTAAGATTTTTAGAAAATCATCCAAGAAAATCGTTGCATACTTGAGCACAGAATTAAAGAGTCTTTAGTTATAGCAAAAAACATAAAAAATAAAATTTGATTTCTACTATAAAGATCCAGAACCAATGATATAATGTTTTGATCTTTTGAGGTTTAAAAATTGAAACTGAGATAAATTGATTATGCGGCAGAGAATCCCATCGCAGAAACAATATTGTTCAACTTAATTTGGTCCCTGGAACACCATGTTTCATGCTCTTTTACTTGACTTTCCTTCTTAGTCCCATATGTCTTTAAGGGTTTAGTGACCAAGATATTTGTCGTTTTCTAGCAACGAAGAAACACAGAAAGTGACTACAAGATTAACAGTTGCGCATATTTACAGTGTGGACATCAATTTGAAGATTTATTAATATAGCCAGGTTGCTAGGAATAGGGCAGGATCGATGGAAGGGATACTCCACAATCAGGGCTTTATCCAGGATTTCGAAAATAGGGTGTCCAAAATGGGGTTTGCAATATTCCAGGGCGTCCATGATTCCAACGACGCATTGCCCCCATCCCCCACCGCCATTCACCAGTAACCCCCTCCCTCCACACACAAGGAGGTTGTCAGACGATAGTCNACCTGTTGCGAATAGGTGTGGCCTGTCAGGTCAACGACTTACTTGGTCAGTTGTGTATGAAGTATCCCATGGTTTTCAATGGTATTGGTAAGTTAAATGACTACCAACTTAAATTCCACATTGATGAAAGTGTTCAGCCAGTAATCCAGCCCTTGAGACGAGTGCCCTTCAGCCGACGTGAGAAAGTCACTGCTAAGTTGAAAGAACTAGAGGAGCTTGGAATCATTGAGAAGGTCAATACTCCCACTTCTTAGGTAAATCCTCTGGTTGTTGTAGAGAAGCCGAATGGCGATGTGAGAATTTGCGTGGATATGCGCAGGGCGAATGAGGCTATAGTGAGGGAGCGACACCCTGTCCCTACTGTCGAAGAGACACTTCAAGAGATTTCAGATGCACGTGTTTTTGCAAAACTTGATCTTAACATGGCGTTCCACCAGATTGAGTTGCATCCTGCCTCTAGGGATATCACAACTTTTGCAGCACCCTCTGGTCTTTATAGGTATAAGCGTCTCCTGTTTGGGGTAAACATGGCTACAGAAAAATTTCAGCACATTATCAGTCAGATTCTCAGTGGTCTCGACGGTGTCCACAACCTTCACGATGACATTAGGGTGGTGGCCAGTGATCACGAGCAACTTGCAGTGAGGGTGGAAAATGTAGTCCGTAGATTTGCCGACCATGGTCTTACTCTCAACAAGGCAAAGTGTGAAGTTGGCGTCGAGCAGATGAAGTTCATGGGTATAGTCCTAACAGGAAAGGGCATGGAACTGGACGACGATAAGAAGGCCATCCAAGGTGCACCAGTGCCTTCCAACAAGTCAGAACCCAGAAGTTTTCTTGGAACGGCACAGTTTTCTGCAAGGTTCGTAAAAGGGTTTGCCTCAGTAACTAGTTGTCTGTACGACTTGACCAAGCAGGACACTGAGTGGTGTTGGACTTCGAAGCATACGAAGGCATTCCTTACCCTAAAAAAATGCTCACTGAAGCCCCAACTATGGCATTTTTTCAACAAGGTGCCAATACAAGAGTGGTAACAGACGCTTCACCGGTTGGTTTAGGTGCTATCCTGGAACAGGAACAGGCTGATGGTCAGTATCAACCTGTCTATTATGCTAGCCGCAAGCTGACTCCAACTGAACAGCGATACTCACAGTTTGAACGCGAAGCACTGGGAGTCAGATGGGCATGTGAGAAGTTCTTACTGTACCTAAGCGGCATTGAATTTGAGGTGTGCACCGACCACAAGCCATTGATAGTCGTTTTGGGTTCTCGATCTTCAAAACCACCATCTGCTAGAATTGAGAGATGGCTGTTGTACCTTCAGCAGTTCAGGTTTACTGTCATGCACATCAGTGGCAGATTGAACAAAGCTGATGGTTTGAGCAGACTCCCAATAACTGATTCGCAGACTGCACGTAGAGATGATGATTTATTTGCTTATAGTGCTGTCCTTGACGCTTCACCAGGTGCGATAACTGCGAAGGAAATGGAGCGATGTTCAGCAGAAGATGCTATTCTCAATGAGCTGTCACTAGCCATTACTTCTGGTGATTTTTCTTCTGTAAAACAGCCTATTTTCAGAGCTGTAAAAGATGAGCTATGGCTTATGGGAAATGTTGTTATGCGAGGCAGTCGTATAGTTGTGCCTAAGGTATTGCAGCGTAGGGTTTTGAACTTGGCGCATGATGGACATCAGGGGATTGTTCGAACGAAATCCAGGCTCCGCAGCAAGGTTTGGTGGCCAGATATAGACAAACATGTAGAATCTCTAATTAAGAGTTGTCACCCGTGCCAGGTGCTTGGTAAAACCTCCCGTCCTGAACCAATCCGTTCAACAGAACTTCCCGAAGGGCCATGGATAGACCTAGCTGTCGACCTGTTGGAGATACCTACGGGACACCACTTGCTAGTTGTTGTAGATTATTTTTCCAGATGGCCGGAAGTGATCCAACTCCCTAAGACAGATGCTAGACACGTGACCAACGCTCTTACGGCTATATTCCAGACACATGGTCTACCATGGAGAATAAGAAGTGACAATGGCCCACCATTTGCTTCAAAAGAGTTCGACGATTTTTTGGAGAATGCAGCAATAGAGCATCTGAAGGGAATCCCATACTGGCCTTGCTCTAATGGTTCCGTGGAACGGTGCAATGAGACTATTTTGAAAGTCATCCGAACATCGCGTATTGAAAAGAAGTGCTGGAAAACAGAACTCTCCAATTTCCTTTTCCAGTATAGGGTGACACCCCACACAGTGACAGGAATGAGTCCAGCAGAACTCCTTATGAACCGAAAGTTACGTGATAAGTTGCCCTTGCTATACCCTGTATCAGACCACCCCCTTGTAGAGACCGAATGGAGATCATTACTGTATGACCGGGATGCCAAGGCAAAGCTGATGCAGAAGGAGTACGCTGACTCCAAAAGACATGCTGAGGCCTCTGACATAGTTGAAGGCGATTTCGTATTGTTAAAGCAGCACAGGCGTCAAGACAAACTGTCACCAAGTTTCGAATTGACTCCATACAAGGTGACTCAAAAGATTGGTAACTGTCATTATTGAGGGGGAAGATGGTGTCCAGAAGATGAGAAACTCTGCCCATTTGAAGAAGTATGTTCCTGATTCAGTGGAATCCAAGGTTCCTGAGGTTGCTTCCAATGAGAATTTGCCTATTATCGAGGTTGCTGTGGTACCTGAAAAGACCTCCATTTCCCCGTATCAATCAGAATCGTCTTCTGAGCAGGTGTCCTCTGACACTCCGACACTTCGTAGATCCTCCCGTGCCCCGTCTCAGTCAGAACCTTCTTCTGAGCAAGTGTCCTCTGACACTCCTACACTTCGTAGGTCATCCCGTGTCCCATCGATGCCAAAACACCTTAGTGACTATGTGTTTTCCTAGTTGAAGCTAAAAATGTTTCACGTTATAGTTCCAGTTGATTAGTCAGTTAACTACTGCATCTATTTTACAGACGATTTTAATTTCTGAAATATTTCCATCTCTTGCCAACTTGACTTTATAATCATAAAGTTTGTTTAAAAAGTCCATGTTAATGTTTTGTTGTTTGATAAGTTTCTGCTTTAAAGTATGAAGTGTTTTTCTTAAATAAGTTGGTGGGAGATGTAGTGTTTGTGACTACATCCGGGTTATTGTGAATCCTCGTTTTAGTAAAAATGTACTACGTGGCAAGATGGCTGAATAGAAAGTTCATTTTATCAGAGACTTGTTTTATTAGAGAATACGACACCAGTAAATGTCGGATTCAACTGAATTGAGGGGTTAACTTAAAGTTGGTTGAAATCTGACTTGCTGAAGTGGAGTGCATGTGCCAGTATGGTTCAGTAACTTTGTTTCAGCTAGACATTTCCCTTTTACTGTCTCGTGTGAGTTTACTGCGTGATGGTGATATTTTGAAATAAATATGTTTTGAAATAAATCAAAACTTTATTGTTTGAAATGGTTACAGTATCTCAATGTGTTGTTTCTGTGTGAACATTGTTCTTGTCCTTCTCGATGGAAGTGTGCTTGTTACTGACAAAGAATCGGCGACTACGCACATCATGGTCGGATAAAAGGGGTACATTGAGTGGTGTAAATATTGATATTGATAAAAAGTGATAATGCGAATACCTTAAAACTCATGTTCTGCGGCGTGTTGTTTTACTGCAGAGTCAATGACACAACTGCTTGAACTGTGAGACCATGCCGTTTCAAACTGTACAAATTACCAATTCACCACACTAAGATAAATTAGGTACTAGGATAAGTAATACTAGATAGTTAAAGAAAATTAGTGTATCACTAAAGTAATTTTCCTTGAGACACCTCAGCACCCTTAACATGCGTTTTATTTTTTGAAAAAACATCTGCATATTAATATAATTATTATTCCTTGGTATAACCTGAAGTAGACAATTCCATTCACCTTTTGGGAAATTGGGTCTGTGCAAATGCATACTTCGACCTCTGACTTCAGCTGCCCAAGCAGTGGTGTTCACAGGCACACGCGGGTAGCTGATGTATATGTGTGTGTCTTACCAACCATTACAGGGTGCTTTTGGTGTCATGCGTTCTTCTTTTTCCATTGAAATACTTAATGTTAACATATCAGTTTTTATAATTCTATCGTTTTGGAAAATTTCGCTCCCAACTTTTATTCAAACTGGCTTATGCTCTTAATTCCGAATACGCTCATGTCCACGCAAGCATTTACAGGTCCATAGGTCAATTATTGCATACAATATGACATGCATACTGCTGTTTGTATGCTCATTGATTTCCTTGGGTTTCCATTAATTTTTATTTCTACTTAGTGTTCAAGTGTTTCACGCGAACGCATGCCTCAAATCTTTTTGTTACAATATATCAAGTGGCATTGGGTCAAGAACTTTTTAGACCCAATGCAGTGATGTGATGGCATGCCGGAGAGTGGCCCCCTTGACAGCTGATTGTCTTATCGGTTTATAAACAACTGAAAAATAGGTATGATACAATTATAACGACGAAAAAGGTTAAGCACTGTATAATACCATTTTCTAAACATTATACATTTCTGTGATTGTCTTTTCGACTGAGCTGGCAAAATTTCCCAGGCCCTAGCAGCACTCCAGGAGAATTTCAGCCAAAGCATTATTAGGAATTTTGTCTTTGCAATGGCTTATATGACCGTTCAAGCAATGCGTGGGTCACAGGCTTTCATTGCTTTATGTTACCAATATTTTGGAATCTCATTAGTATTTAAAATTACAAATTTTATTCTGAAAATTCCCCGGCTTCCGTAATGCCACCATGCTTTTGTTTACATAGCGTTCATCTTCAATATGGCACACCACGTTCCACATACTAGTGGCTTGCGAGTATAGTTGTGTCGTCTTTAGCGATATTTAAATCATTGGATTCGACATATTTGGCGCCATCTTAGTGGCCATTTTTACTGTTTTCTAGTCTGTTTTTGGCATCCGCCCTCTGTCTACCAAAGCACTCTTTGGACGATTGTAAAAATTGGCTTATACCGGTATGTTCTTAGTGTGAAGAAGACGGTTGACACTGATTTTCCAATGTCAATTACTGTGGCACTTCCTAGTGGCAGTTTTTTTGTTTTTTTTTTTGCGCCCTTAGCTGTATCTGCTAAGCCCTCTGCAGGATCTTTATTTAATTTAGAAAGTGTATTTATATGAAGTTGACAACGGAAGATGACAACTTTCAGATGCTCTGCCCCCTTGTGGTAATTTCATTTTTTTTTCCTCTGTTTCTGTATAGTTCCTTGACGGATTTTCATGGAATCCGTATTTTGCACCACCTAGTTGCCATTTTTGTGATACAAGTAAACATCCCTATAGCACACCGTTTGCAGTGCATTCACGGGCGCATTTCAATGCTCCGCGTTGCTTTTGTTATTTTTGTATCTGTTTTGTGGTGTCCACCTCCATGTCTGCCGTACCGCTTAAAAGCTCATTATGAAAAATTACACGTCTTCCTGATGCGAAGGCCTCGACTGAAGTTGTTTTTTGAGCAGGTACCACTACTGCGTCGCCTCCTAGTGGTGATTTTGGTTTTTTTGCATCTGAGGCTGAATTTCCTAACCTTTTGAAGAAGCTTTTTTAAATTTGAAAGATGTGTTCCCATAGAGCTGATGAATAACGGTAATAAATGTCGAACTAATCCAAATACCATTGTTCCTTCTAGTAACAAAATGTTTTTTAGGTTTACCTTTGTATCTTCGAAGTTCATGAATGTATTTTCATTACATATGGCAAATAGGTTTCTATTAAGGAGACGACAAGGTCTTCCCAGTTTCGGACAGATTTGATGTTTTCTGCTCCACCTGGTGGCCATTTAAACATTTTCGCATTATGTTTTTGACTGCTGCATCTCTATCTGCCACACCACTCAAAGAACGATTTTGAAGATTGACGATTGTGTTCCTGATGCAAAGACCCTGGCTTATGTTGATTTTTGAAACGATGTTTTTGACTATTCTGGCACTCCTTAGGGGCAATTTTGGCTTATTTGCATGTATGGCAGTATTTCCTTAACACTTTGAAGGATCTTTGAGAACTTCTGTAGGTATGGCACCAGATGTCTGTGAGTTTCAGACCAATCGGATTATACCTGTGCCCTCTAGTGTCCATTGTTTTTTTATGTTTGCCTCTATACCTTAGTTGGGAGTACCTTGGCTTATTTTCATGAAATTTGGCAACTAGTGTTTTACAGAGAGGACGCCACCTTAATTCGGATGGGTTTGACGCATTATGTGCCATCTAATCGCCATTTTCATGAAACTATAAACACCCATCATAGAAGCACACCGTTTGCAGTGCTGTCGTGGACACATTTCCATGGTCGGTGTTGTTCTTGTTTTTCCATGCTGTAAAAATAAGATGTAACTCATTTTTGGGTTTTGAAAAGTATGCATGGTTTGAGAGAAACAACAAAGGAAATGCATGGATGGAAAGAAATACCACTCAATGTCTGTCAAACAGCTGGAGTTTTGTTTATTATTTTTAAACAGTCGCTTCTTTTGGTAAGAGTATGAGACCTGCCAATATTTGGAGGAATATCAGTGCACCATCTAGTGACAGTTTTAACTTTAAAAATTTATTAATGTTCAACCTCGTTGTTATGTTTGCAATAATGAGCATCTCTAATACCATTATTGCTGTTTGCAATAGTTTAAGTCAACATATTTCTGATATGCTTTTCAACTTTCTTGTATTTTGTAGGTGTGGAGCAATGCTGGCAAAAGTACACATAGACACTTTGTTCGTCTTGCAATATCTCTTGTTTCTCATGATTTGAAGAAGAGGAAGCTTGATGAAGTTTGTTCAGGTCTGAAGGTAATGGCAGAGTTCAACCTCTTCACTGGAATACTTAAAGATCTTGGATGCAGACTTTTGTGCATTCATTTATGACATTAGTTATTTTTAATCGTTATCCATATCCGTGTTGCCACTCAGTGATTTTTATGTGGGTGCATTATGCCGTCATCGTCCGTCCGTCTGCCGTTCGCTGCTCTATCTCCAAAACCCCTCGATGTATGTTCATGAAATTTTGCACATGTGTTCCTTCCGTGGATGGGACGGCATAAGCGAATTTTCGGATGGCTCTGACAACCGATGTGCCTCCTAGTGGCAATTTTAGTTTTTTACGCATACCTCTGTATCTTCAAAAGTCCTTAACGGATTTTAATGAAATTTGGTATGTAGGCACCTATTAGTGAGATGGTGACATCCTCTCGTTTTCGGATGGCTTCAACGTAGTTTGCACCACCTAGTGGTCGTTTTTACTGTTTTCGAGTCTGTTTTTTGAGTCCACCCCTCCAAACCGCTCAAAGGATGATTGTGAAAATTGGCATGTATGTTTTTACTATGAAGTTGACGTCTGACGATGATTTTCCGATGACTTTGACTACTTTGGCGCCTCCTTGTGGCAATTTTTTTTGCGCCTATGGCTGTTTCTCCTAAACTATATGCAGGATCTTTACGAAATTTAGGAAGTATATTTATATGATGTTAACAGCGGACGATGATGACTTTCGGACAGATCTGACTACTGGTGTGCCACCTAGTGGCATTTTTATGTTTCTACATTAACCTCTATATCTTCAAATGCCCTCAATGTATTTTCATAAAATTCGGCATACTGGCATCTGTTAATGAGGTGACGCTATTGCTCCGTTTTCAGATGAATTTGATCTTGTTTGCGCCACCTAGTGGCCATTTTTACTATTTCGAATTTTTTTTGGCATCCACTCATCTATCTACCAAACTGCTTTCAGGATAATTGTGAAAATTGGCATATATGTTTTTACTATGAAGTGGACGGCTGACGATGATTTTCTGACGACTTGTCTACTGGGGCGCCTCCTAGTGGCAGGTTTTTTTGCGCTCATGACTGTATCTCCTAAACTGTTTACAGGATCTTTACTTAATTTAGCAAGTGTATTTATATGATGTTGACTACGTGCGACGACGACTCTCGGAAAGATCTGGCTACTGGTGTGCCCCCTAGTGGCAATTTTAGTTTTAACGTTTAAGCAAGGAGTGTACTAGTACAGGAGAGTTCACTCCGCCATTTTACCATTCGCCGCAATGGTTACCGGTCGAAACATACTTTAATGACGTTCAACGTGCATTAAAATTACTGTGTGATTGAAAATGGTTAGAATACATAAACTTACATCCACTTATAATCGAATGAGAACGAAAATGTGTATTTTAATCAATATTAAAGTGTTTTTGTTTTTATTCTCTTGAAACTCCCTTCAAAATCCATCATGGTTTTTGTTTCATGCTTGAGTTCTTAACAAGGCAATTATCGTTCCTTATAACAGTTCATACCTCCATGGACTACATAATTTGAATGATTGTTCCTGGGGGTTCAGAGGGGAATTCCCCCCAGGTGCCAGCTAAGGGGGTACCAGGCAAAAACCAGGTGGGCACCAAATGGGTGTTGACCCCCTCCCAAGGGGGTTACATGGGAGGAGTGCTAAACAGGTAAAAACCAATGGGTATGTATGCCGCATGGGTGTTGAGCCCCTCCTATCGTCACACATTTTGGTTGCTCCCCTGACCATTGACAAACATGTTGCTCCCAGCTCACTGCTGGTTTCATCTCCACCCAACAATTTCGCATGTGTTCCCTATTCAATGGCACCAGGCTACTACCAATGCAGACAATTGTTTGTGCAGTGGGTGTTGCACAAGTGTGAAGAAGCAAGCAAGGCAATTCATCACTACCACAAAATCGTAATACAATTTTAGAACATTCCATTATTTCTTAGACATGTCTGTATAGGGTAAACTCAATCCCACTCTCCCACTCACCAGCAGTTACAAGTCAGTTGCTAATCTGTAGAATAGCTCACAACTTACAAAACGTAGTCACATTGGGTATATCATCAATCATAACTAGTCAAAGTTCAAAATGTTGCGACAAAAAATTGTACTGAACAGCAATCAAAGTATTCACTACCCACATAGCTTCATACAAAACTGAATCAGTAAAAAGACTTGGATGATAAAACCAAAATTTTATTTTATGTACCCACTGTTCCTATTATCAATAACAGTAAATATTTCATGTAAGTAAAGCCAGACCACAAGATCATATCTGATACCTAGCCACAACTGGAGCTTAAATTATCACTATCTCCAAAAACGTACAAAAAGGCAACACATACACCAACCAATACAATAAGAAAATCTGACCAACCTTGTCACTCTCTATTAATTCATTAGTAAACAACAGCACTTTTCGCCAAAGAAATGCGTTATAAATAAAGCTGGAAACTAATTTACTCACAGAGATGTTTGTCATCGAGAAGCATGATACGGATACTGAGCTTGGGTTTAACAAAATTTCAGCCCACCATTCAGACTCTGAATGATCCATTAGTTTTACTTTGGCTCTCTCCAAATCACAGGCTAACCATTCATAAAATGTTTCAATCTGATCAACCTTAGTAAAATACGAAAACCAGATTTTGACTAATTGTCCTTTCTACACGTGATGTTCCAGTACTTGGTTTGTGAGACGATAATCAGAAATGCATCTGTAATATTATTTCCGGAGAACCTTTTAACCCTGACATCTTCATTTTTGGTGGATTCGGGACATCAAATATTATTCGGGCACTGCAGTCAATACCAGCTTGTTCTTCATTCATGAAAATGGACTCCTCGAAGTGATGAGAGCATAACTTGCAGTTCTTGGACAAATAGGCTGCATCTCTATTCATAAGGTCAGCTCCCAGCGCTTGCACCTGAACAGAAATCAGTGACTGAGATACTCAGGAACAAACGTCATACTCACTAGGTTCACAGAAGACTGATAGCCTACACTAAAGTACACTACACTACAGAATTCCTGTCGTACTGTGATTGTGATAGAGACAAAAGCGTTTTGGTGTCAACTGAAAAAAACTGGGACTCAAATGTCGATACACGCATATTTTAACTAGGCCGCGCCCCCGCATCCATGACGGCGACATCCTGTTGCTCCCAACTTGTTCGATTCTATAGCTCAACAACAAGTTGGGAAGTTTACCCCCCTAGCCAATATCTTACATGACTGATTAACTCCGTTCTGGCATTTATGGTTGGAGGGTCTGCGCTCTTTTGTTCGATAATTGTTCTAATCTCCAATCAGATCTTATCTAGCCTGACTGGGCTGGGCTGATAAAAATGAAAACTAAGTTATAACATATTTGAGCTTAAACCAATAGAATTTCTGCATTCCTTGTCAAATGCTGATCATGTTCCATTTTTGAATCACCAAAATCGCCCAACTACAACAGAATTTAAGACAATCTATTCTGTCCAAACGGATTACCAATGTACTGGGTTTGACTTTGTTCTGAATACGCGTTGGGTGATAGCGTGCAACCACCATACGGTTCCTTTGAATCCTGGGAGATAATTGGCTTGCTTGTTATCATACGGGACAAAAGACTAAGCTGGGCAAACAAAAGAGCCAGAAGTTATCGCAAGTTCAGTTCAACACCCCTCACGTCTGGAAAAGTTACTGAATGACAGAAGGCTGTAATGCTTTGACACATAGAATTAAGTTTTCAATGACGCACTGCTTAACTTAACTGGTCCAACTGGCACATTAAAATTATGTTGATTTTTTCACCTTTTCACTGAGACCCACAGATTCTCTAACTTGACTCATGACAGACTTGTGGCTCTGTGATTATGCCATGGCGTGTCACCAGTTATTATTAACTATGGCCATGGGCATGGGTATGTTTTCCTAAAATTATCCCTGCAATTGTTTGGGTGACATTTTTATTTGGAATTCATGTACTGCAAGTATCCAAAAGCTGACGATCACACCGTGCGTTCATCATAGTCCTTCCGCTGGCAACCTGGCTGTACAGTAGGCCTAGCCTACACTGCAGACAACAGTGGCAACGGGACTGCGATTGACTTGTCTAACAACCGTGAACAGAACACACAAAATAAAAGCCAATGTATCATATTATTGAATAACAGATCATCATTACCTTTGTGGATCCTTAGGAAACCTAAAAAATGACACATCTGTGGTTTTCGTGGATGAATTCATGCAATTTATCGCACTGCAAAATGCGTCCTTACCCCATTGTTTTGGCGCTTCCTGGTTTCGACAGTTGCTTAGTCACCACTTGGTGGCGCTAGTAGTAGCGGTAACAGCGAACTCACAAGTGAACTCCTATTCTACTACACTCCTTGGTTTTAAGTCTGTATCTTCAAAGGTCCTCAACAGATTTTCATCAAATTTTAAATATAGGCA
Source organism: Phoronis australis (assembly GCA_002633005.1). Taxonomy (NCBI): domain Eukaryota; kingdom Metazoa; phylum Phoronida; family Phoronidae; genus Phoronis; species Phoronis australis. The sequence continues at coordinate 804,732 of NMRA01000042.1, read as the reverse complement.
TCTATTGGTGAGATGACGCTATTTTATGGTTTTTTTGGATGGAATCGAGGTATTTTGCACCATTTAGTAGCCATTTTTCTGTTTTCAAATCCTGTTTTTGGCGTCTAACCCTGTATCAACCAAATCATTTTAGGGATGGTTTTGAAAGTTGGCATGGTCTCAGTGTGAAGAGTACGTTTGATGATGGCCACTAACTACTGTGATGCCTCCTAGTGGTAGTTGTGTTTTGTTTTGTGCCCATAGTTGTAACTCCTAAACCCACTGCAAGTTTATTCATATGAAGTTGAGAACAGACGATGGCGACTTTCACATGCGTCTGACAAACGCTGTGCCCCTAGTGGCAAATTTTTCCTTTTTCCTTTGTTTCTCTGAAGTTTCTTGACAGATTTTTATGAAAATTGTTAAATAGCTTCTATTAAAGAAATGATGACATGTTTCCGTTTTTGGATGGATTTGACATATTTTACGCCATTTAGTAGCCATTTTCATGATACAGAGAAACATCTCTAGAAGAACACCATTTGCAGTGCATTCGCGGGCGCATTTCAACACTCTGCATTGCTCTTGTATTAGATAATAAGTATGAATATCATCGCATTGTATTCAACAACTTTGTAATCTGTCACGTTGCCACAGTTCATTCAGACACAGCGCTATAATTGATCATTTTATCAATGCTACTCAGCCTCATTTTAATCATCTGCTCATTACTACAACAGTCATGATCTCGATGTGACAAACTGTCACAACTTATCTGTTATTGACACACTGTCGCCATAGCACATCCACAGTATGATTCTAACTACTAAGCATTTATCATAGCGTTATGTTCGTAAACACATTTCCCAAAGTACTTACACTATCTCCTGGGCAGTGCACCATAAGGGGCTGGGGAAGGGCTATAGCCCCCCCCCCCACTTATTTCAGTGCCGCGCTGCTCATGTGTCTACACTTAAGTCACACACAGAACTGCACTGAGATATACATGCTAACAGTCTTTACTGAAATGGAGATTCACCCGCTGTCTTGTCTCGAAATTGCCATATACCCAAATTGGTCCTACTACAGATGTGTGCGCTGATATCCATGGTAACTTATACTAGACGCCTTTGATTAAAACATTTTCGCTCTCCATTTGCATACTGTGTTACTTTTTGATTTTTTCTTCCTCTGTATCCAATGAACTGCTCGGATATCATCATTGAACATTGGAAGATGTGTTTCTACTAACAAGAGCATGTCTTCCCAATCGTTGCAGTGCTCCTAGTAGCATTTTTTGCATGTACAGCTGTGTCTCCCACACCCTTATGCAAGATATCTTGTTAGCGAGTATATTCCTGTTAACTTGGTAACAGATGCACGAATCTGACTACCACTTACCTTGTAGTAGTAATTTGGTTTGTTTATGTTAACTTTGCCTCTGTATTTTTGGAGTTTCGTGATGGATTTGCATGAAATTTGGAAAATTAGTTTTTTATTTTTCAAATGACAAAACTGTTCAGTTTTTTGGGTTTGACATTATTCTCTACCATCTAATAGCCATTATTATGATACTTAATGCCCTAGATGCATGCCGTTTGCGTTGCTGTCATGGGCGCATGTTTGAATCCTTAATGTTGTTCTTCTGGTTATTGTTTTAGGGTTTAGTCACATTACTGGGACACTTTATAGGCCTTTTCATACTGACGGAGCGTTGACGTAAACTGCACGCTAAGGTTTTTTTAGTGTGACAGTCTGGGTTCATGCTGCATCTGCTAACATCAACGTGTCGTAGCTAGTATGAAAGGCCCTTATGTTGAAGTATTATGCATGTTGGAATTAAACTTTCAATATATGTGAAACATTGATTGAAGGAACTGTATCTCAAGTCAAGAGGTGAAGACTCTGCGTCCTTCTTTGATGACCAAGGGTACAATGATAGATGTGTCGCATGTTTGATGTATCCAAGAAGTAAGTTAGAAAGATGTCTTGCTTTGATTTCCTTTCTCATTGGTGGAACTTCAGTTAGTTGAAGTTTTGCCAAGTTGACAACTGCAAAGAAGTTGTATCGTTCTTAGTAACAACATCAGAGTTACACCAGATAGCATGATGCTGTATTTTATTGCGCGCACCAATACTCTTGTCAAATCAACCTCCAACAATAACTCCATGAGAGCTTAGTGGGACTACAATATCATTCGCGTCAAACGCCACAAAACTTCAAAACTTGCCTACATTGAGGCGCTGAGACAGCAGTGGCATTTTTTCATAATGTGTAAAATTCTATCAATTTGTGACTACTGCTATTCTGAGTTGGTTGTTTTTTTTTCTTGAGATGAGGCTACGGTAATCTCTGTCTACTCCAAGTTTTTTAATACAACTTCTATCAAGCTCATATGCGACAGTCAGAGTTTGTAGACAGTGGTCTAAAAGTTGTATTCGACTTCTCTTGGGTGGGTCGAAAATTGGAATAAAATTAGACATGACCTATAGAAATTAACGACTGGATGCCCTTATTAGCCGTATATTACATTCGACTGTTTCCATCCCAGCCATTGTAACCAGTGGTTGGTGTACAATGACTTACGGTCTCAATGACTAGAGGTACCCTTCTTAAGTGTCAAATTAACTGAGTTAGAGCTTAGAGACCTGCTCTAAATATTTCAGGGGTTCTTTAGCCAGAAATATAACCAAATTTTTTGTGGCCAGCATTATGCAACTGTTCTAGCTATGACCAAGCTTCACTGGTCCTAAAATGTAGATCCACCACTCATTGTTACATTGTATTTGGCTTTCATGATGTCATACACTGTAAAATAAATTGACTCTAACCTTGCTTTTTTCCTATTTTCTAGTGAAAATTTCTCTGTGCTGGGATGAACGTTGCTACTTCTACTGCAAGCAATGCTTGGCGAAAAAAGATTTGAATCCAGTTTTTTGTCCAAACCATGGATCTCGGGATGCTGAACCAATTGGTTTGTTGTCATCCTTTTTGTGTATACGTTATATGTATTTTATGAGTGTGCTGTAGTCTCACTTATTGGGTTCTTTAATAAAGGTGTGCCCTTGTCTAGTTGGAAATATTCGACATACTACACATTAGAGATGGAGAACATAAAAGCAAGTTCTGTTTGATCAAATTTCAAGACGAACTAAGTTAGTGAATATGCAGTATAATGAACTCTCTCATTCATTGAATTTTGGTGATGTACTTTCTATGTGAGTCATTTGTTTGTATCACACTGCAACAATGATGATTTGATGGTATGATAATGTCAAAATATTTAAATATGCTTTGCCAAATTTCACTGCTTTGAAATCTGTCCAACTTGCATGTAAACTGCAAATGAAATGTCATCATCTAACAATCCAGCAAATTTCAGTGTGTCACCATCACCACTATTTCATAATTTTCACTACAATTTTCTTTTGCATGATAGTGCATGTGGGGAGATTGGGAGTCTTTTGAAATTTTCAGAATTAAATCATATTATTATGGTGATTTCTGGGGCAATTTTCACTCTTTACGATTTCAGGGTGAAGCTTGTCATG
>NMRA01000042.1:765982-793133 GCA_002633005.1 Phoronis australis | reverse complement strand
CCCCCCCCCCCCCCCCCCCCCCGGCTGCCGCAAGCAAAATTGAAACAGCAAGAGCGTGAGGAGATACTGAGTTCAGTAAATAGGACTGGTAGCGGAAAAGGGGGGGCTCAGACCCCAGATCGTGGCGGAATCGTGTTACTGTTTTTTTAGTCCACCGATAGATTTTCTGTGCAGAAGGTCCAACGGTTTACATCCCTGGCCCCTGCAACTTTCGGTCCGCCTGTGCACATACAATCGCACTTTGCCCAATTCCACGAGGCAACATATGTTGGCGCCCCTGTGGTATCTTAGATACACCACTGAATTCCAGACATTAATTTTACTTAGACACAGCCCTAGACCTACCGGAGTTAACTGTTTGGCCAGGACGAGATGAGTGTGTACCTGCAGCTATGAACCTGAATTTTTTTATCAAAATATTTCGTAACAAAATTAGAAAAGCGTAAACAGTGCTATCCAGTCGACCTAGTCAGACACTATAGTGCGTGTGTTGTCCGTAATCTATGACCTACTTTACTCCAGGAGTCCCACCAGTTGTGACCTACTTTTCATTTGGCGAAATTTAGCAGACGACAGAATAAAGATATCGGTGAATCTTCAGATTTTATTCGAAATATCATGAAATCTATGGAATCGTACAGATAATTCGACCTTGAGGTACATACCCAGCTTTACATGAACATATCGTATCAGTGGCCTTGTCATTTGTCAGGTGAAGGTGGCCCCGAGGCTGAGGGGTTGTTCGGATTTTCGCTGGCTCCTCAAGCACTTATTTTTTCATCGTCACCTTTACAAATTTCCATATCATGAATTTACGATTCACTGTTGAAAAGCATCACCTCTTGTCTCTGTCGACGCGTTTTCAAATAGTACAAAAATACTCATCGATGATTCCACCAGGAACGTCGTTTAGCGACAGTGTATTTGCCTCTAACCTTTCGTTCGAATGTCGGGTATCACATGACTTTTCGCATAGGGGCGGAGCTTGCGATAGGTCAATTATGGGAAAGATAGAAGCTTGCACAGTTAGTTGAGTTTACATGACTGTGCAGCCTGCATGGCTAATTTTTAATACGCAGCTAGGAATCATTCAGTTAGTGAAATGTATACCGAAATGAAAAATCACTAGCTACTCGAAAGACATGGATTTTATGTAATTCCGTAACTGAATTGGCATTTACCTTTTTTGTTGTTTTGTTTAAAAAATGCAGTCTACTAGGCTTCACTGATTTACTGGCATCACTTTTCCAGCCACTTTTACACTAAAAGAAATATCTCAGATTTCAAAAGACCTTAAGTGTAACGCGTGCACCAGTGTTACATATGTTTTTGGTTATTGGGTTGTTTGGAAGGTGATGTGAATAAATAGACTAACTACTTTGCTGAAGCAGAAGTGCTTGGTTGGTTGGTATTTAGATACGTAGTTACTGAGAAATTACACCGAGTGAAAAATATTAGCTACGTGTTTGGTGGTCCACACCGCATTGTAAAAGGAGAATAATTTGTCGAAGATTCTTCACGAAAGTGTTGTACCTTCTTTTGACATTCTTTTGAGGTATTTAGGTCACTCAGGTGAGTTTTCTCTGCTTAGTGCGGGCAAGTCAACTTTCCCCTTGGTGTTGCCCAGGCAGGTTATACAATATAGGTTGGGACATATCAACAAATGAATAGCAGTTTTAATTCTCATTATTTCGTTTTTTGCGGCTGTAGTTAACCAATTTTTAATATTCAAACAATGAAAAAATTTAATTTTCAATGACGTATTTAGTTTTGTATGGTCCTTGGTTTCTTAAATGGTCAGGAAGGATTGTCATTGTTTAGTGAAATTTCCTCATATTGTCTGGTATAGGTAACAGACACCATTATTTGTTTGTCATTGGTGGAAAAGATGAGGCACGGCGCAATTACCACAGAGATGCTACTCGATTCAAAAACATCATGACAGATCCACGAATTGGAGGAATAAGGTAGGTAATATTTGTTTTGGTCCAGTTGACAGCTTACTCATTTCCATAGTGCTGTGGACGTGAAAAGAATCCTAATGGGTCGAGATTGGGCAACTTGACTGGTTTGCATACCTCAGAGTTTGGCGGCTTAAATCAAAGACACTGTGCTGTTGTAATTAATTATATGGCCTCGGGCTTCTGATGTTCTCAAGATAATGAGACCCATAATAAAAAATTAGGGTGACAGTAGTACTAATATTTTTAATTTTCATTTTGAAAGTTTGTACAGAGCAGGCCTTGGCTACCCTCAGTAATTCATTGTTTTCACCTATATTTTTTATCTAATAGTTCGAACAGTTGACTTCTATCTCTATTATTTGGAACACAAAACTGCCAAAGGAAAAATAGTTTGTACCATGCCATGAATAATTCGCTTACGCGGAAAAAACATTCCGGTAGTTGTAAAGGTATCCTGGAATTTTCATCGCTTACATCTCAGCCCATGGTCTGAGGGGTGATGTTGTCTGTAACCATCTGGTTTGACTACACATTGGCCTATCTGAAATAAGTTTCAATGATATGGCTGAAATTTGGACAGTTCTGCAGGTGCCCCAAAAATGTACTCACAATTCAAATGACAATGAATGCATTTTTGTTGACTTAGGAATAGGATTAGTGGTTTAAATTCAAACAGCAGATCAAAAAGGAATCAAGTCTTTAAATCACATTAACCTGATTGCTCATTTAAACTCTTGAAGATTGATGGTCTTCACTTCCTTGCGGGTATCATTTTACCAGCCACCAGAAAATTGGCAACTCATGTTTTAAGGGAATTTGAAACACCGCCAAAGGCAGTGTACCAGGGTCTCCGAAACTTCACCCTTTCAAAATATGCCTTCGAGGCAGTGACCCAAATAATTAGGAACCTATCCTAAAATGGACTATGATAAAGTGAGTCTTGACCTCCGCTAAAAATAAAAGTTAAGTTATAACATATTTGAACATAAACTAATAGCATTTCTGAAATCCTTATCAAATGGTGACCATGCTAAGCTTTTGAATTGCCAAAATCGCCCAACAACAACCAAAGTTACGACAATCTGTTCTTTCCGAATGTACCAATTTGCACTGGGTCATGTAATAAGCCTGGTAGATAATTGGCCTGCCTGTTGTCATAACAGACAAATGACTGTGTTTAGCAGTCAACAAAGAAGCGAGAAGTTATCACATGCTCACAACCCTCTACGTCTGATAAAGTCACTGAACGGAAAAACGCCATCATGGCATCTCCTGTTCGCCATTTTAGATGTGGGCCTGATTTTCAATGTCCATTGATTGTATTCAAAGAAGTTGTATTTTTGTTGACCTTGACAGAGAGGTGATAGGTGGTATATCATAGTGGACACAGTAGTCTGATAATGGTACATGAAAGCAATGAACACCCCTAGAAACATTCTCTTTGTGGTGCACTGTGAGCACATTTCAATGATGCCGTTCATTGCTATGCTCACTTGTCTACGAAGCAAACTTAGCTAATGGTGCCATATATTGTATGTATACATGAGCTCTTTTTAACTCATTCAGTGTCACTTGTGCATATGAGGAAAATCATTGTGAGAAGTTAATAATGTTGCACTTAAGTCTGAAATGAAATGGTATATGTTTAAGCTTGATTAATTTTGCTGTTTTGCCCGTAAGTATTACCAGTATTACAACTGAGTTCAATGAATTTGATGTGGTATAACTCGCTGAACACGGATTTTGTCATGTATTAGATGGCAAGAGAAAATTCTGGATTCTTTGAATTTAATTTTGTGAAGTCCTTCTAGCTGATAGCCTGAACCTGTTGGTGCTTACTCTTGTAAGTTTTTTTTTTCAGGGAATCAAATGTAACATTTCTGACGTGGGAAACTGAAAAGCAAAACCTTACTGCATCTCCCGTACAGGAAAAGCTGAAGCAAGTAATAAAGAAAATGAATGAGTTGGATTGCAGCAAACGAAAGAGACTGATATTCTTCTACTCAGGCCATGCTAATAAAAATCTTTTATTATTAGAAGATATCTTGCCACCAAATAAGTTACGAGACATAATGTCAAATACAAAGAATGCAGATGTTGTTCTATTTATGGACTGTTGTCGAGCTTTGCAACCTAAGTTGCAATTCAAGATAACCAAGACAAAGACCTCGTGCCGTATAATTGCAGCCAGCGATTTTGAACAAATGGCCTTCGGAGCAGGCTGTGGTGAGTACAACAGTCAATTCACCAACCATTTGATTAGGTGCCTTACACCTCAGGAAGGAGATGGCCTTGGTTATATAGGCTGGAATCAATTGTGTATCAAGCTGATGACGGCTGGCATAAGGCCAGCACCTGCTTGCTCTGGTGAAGTTGCCTGTGCAGAACTGCCATTGGTATATTCGTTTGGCCATATGTCAGACCACTTGGTTTATTTAGAAGTTCCAGCTGGTGAAGAAGAAGAAAAAACAGTAATGCATGAAGTCTATTTGAGGGAAGACAAGGCACAAAGCATCCAAAACGTAGATAAATTCATAAATGAAGTTCTGGAAAGCTACAAACATGACTGTAAGTATTTGTTTAGGTCAATGTAATCTGTGTGAGCATGGATGGATGCCAGGTAGTTGATTTAGGCCTACGAAATTGCAGGAGTTCCATTAAAAGAGTAGGAATTGGGAGCAGCTCACTCGTCCGAAAGTGCACTGGTCCAAAGAGGCACTGGTCTGAAGGCGCACTAGAGACTAAAGGTGTACAAACATGACGGAACTGACCCATAAAATGTTGATTTCAAAATTTGTTGGCATTCTACGAAGCTCACTGATGTGCCCGAAAATCATCACGAAAATCAAGTCAAATCAATGGCTTGATTTGAGATTTTTGGTGAAAGGGAACGTTCACCTCTGTGCGTCAGCTTTTGCGACTCAAATTTTTGCAAGTTTAATGATCGAGCCATAATTCATGGTCAACAATGATAACGTTATTCGTTTTGCTTCTTTTTTTCATGGCAAAAGCTTCTGATAGGTGTTAAGCACCAAGTACTGTCATCAATGTCACACGAGTTCAAACGCTGAGTTCATTCAGTGGCGCATGGAAGAATCATGTACACAGAAACATGCACTCCTTCGGACTAGTGCAACTTCAGACTTAGAGTACCTTTGGAGTACTGCCATGTAACCGTAGATAACCAATGAATCATATGTATTAATATCCAACTTTTGTAGTTCTAATTTGTTTTTCCTCTTGCATGTAAAACAAAAATTGATTTGTTGTGGTAACTGGACTTGTAAGTCAAACTTTTCTCCGTTATAAAACATTCAATAAGTAGTTTAAATGTTGATAACCGAGCATTGATTTCTGAAATGATTTGACTGATTTATTTTAGGAATATTAGGTTAATCTTAGATGTATTTTTATTTGACATAAAAACTTGTACTTGGATTTTATTTTAGATGGAGAATACAGTTGTTCTGAAAGATATATAGTAAAGGGCAACTTAGATATGGATCAAGTGAAAGAAGTGAGTTTTTGTTTTCCTGCGCCCAGATATGTGTGTGTATTTGTATGTGCACATTCGTGCGTCTGGTCACATATTGTTGTCGTCTTGTGCAGTTGTCTGCTTGAAATCATAAAACACACAGTTGAATATTAATGAAATTTGGGATATTGGTAAATAGCAACACAAGGATGGTGCCTGCCACTCTTTAATCTACCCTTCCCCCATGGCCAAGGGAGCAATATCCTTCTCAGTGTTGTATCGCATGAGAGCATTTAGGGTTGATTTCTAGATAATTGATGGAAAGATTTCAATTAAACATAAGACCAAATTTCAGTCTTAAATCGTAAGTCACTTTTCATGAAACAGACCCCAGTTGTCTGCTTGATATTTGATATCTTGAAAAAAACTGATGATATTTCGATGAAATTTGGCAATGGGGTGTTACTTGTCATTTGTCAATGTTCTCCTCCTAGTGCTAAGGTGTGGGGTATTTCAGTAATTTTTGGAAAAATTAGTTTCTAGAGAATTAACAGATTTTGAAAAATGTTACGGCAATTTCCATGCATAATTTGGTTTTTGGTCGAATTTTAGCACTGCTTTGTATTGCTCTTGTTCAGCTCCTTTGGGGGAACTATAATTAATGGATTTCAATGAAACTTGAAACAGAGGTATTTGACGTTAACCGCTGTCACAACAGGTCATTTTTTAGACAGATCGGCAAGTGTTTTTCGAAAGTTGTGTAAAAACGCCTTCTAGTAGGGGCTAAACTATTCATTTACTGCAGAACAAACACTCACAAGCCAAATGTATCTTCTTTCCGTGGCGTGCTAACATGATTTTAACACCCAAAAATGTCTTGTTGAAAAGCTGGTAGCATGTTGTTCGGTAGGTCGTCCAAAATGGTTCTATTACTGGAGATGAAACGATATCAGGTTCCAGACTATTCTCGGTATCCGCCCTGTGTCACGGGTCGGTGGGTATAGAAAGTGATCGATGTAATTGTCGGGTTTGTTGACTAATTTTGCCAGGAAATCGCTAGTTGTCTAGAACCGTTGCTCAAAAGTCTCACTTGATGAACAAAAATGTCAAAATGAAAATGAAGTTATGAAATTAGGCTTGATTTGATTACTACAACACTCCATCAAAACTCAGTTGAGCAGACTGCCAGAAATTCATACATTGAAAATTCTCGTGACTAGGATTCACAAGCTTTGACAATAAAATACATTGGTCATGTGCATGAGTTTGCATTCCTGGGCTAGAGTTCTATGATTTGTTTTGCAATTTTTACCCAAGCGATTTTACTTAGACAAGATTGCCCCATCTCTGCTTCTAATTTATATGCCAAAAAAAAATGAGCTAATCACTTTCCAAGAACTTGTTGCCCATTGTAACTGCACTGTTTGTCAAGTACTTCTCCATTTGTTTCGTTAACTCACAAATCATTCAATGCCTCTTCTTTTGACTTCCAACTTCCAGTCTGTATTTTTACTTACCAGGTATTTGTTCTATTTTGTATGTTTTCAGTTGTGGAAGTTGCATGGAGCTCCTAGAGTTGTTGTTGACAGAAGATAATCACAGACAACCGGTAAAAGGGTTATAGTTTATACAACCCAAAATGCTTGGAATTATTTATGAATGGGTTAGACTTTTTGAAGCTTTGACCAGAACTATGAAAAAACAAATCACCTAGTCTCCATTTTCTGCCAGACATTTGCTGAAATCAAGACTGGTGACTGTATCAGTTAAGTACATAAGTTAAAAATACAGTGTAATTTACATGTAGATTTAGCACCGGTAGTGGAACGTTTGTTTGCAAGCACAAAAGTTCTAGGTTCAAATACGCACTGGGTATAATCTTAGCAATCACTTTTCTTGCTGATAATGTGGCTTCCAGTGGCAGATTTAGCGGGGGGGCCAAGGGGGCCATGCCNCCCCCCCCCCTAAAATTCTCAGATTACATTTGGCAGTTCGGGGGTGTGAATGTCTGATGGGCAAAATCCTGGCTAATACTCTGCGCTGGCCCCCTAACTCAAAATCCTGGATCCACCCATGGCTTCAGGTCAAGGAAAGGTCATGCTTGAGACTATTTAATACAAACCCTGGAGCTGAGGCAGTATTGTCTCTACATTTTTGCAAAACCTTAGACGGGTTGTTTTTAAAAGAAAACTAAAAGGGGAGGTTGTCGTAGTTACATGTATACTGAAGTATTACAATCTTATAGAATATTTTGTTCTGTACAGGAAGTAATTATGTTTAAGTAAATGGGTTTTTATGCATTTGTCTCACTGTGCCACATTGCTTAACCCTTGAGTCAGGTTTCTAGCTCCTCAGCTCAGTTTTAACTATATGTTAATGAAGCATAAAAATGGTTCCAAGTGATAAGTGCTTGTGGGCTCACATGGGCGGTTTGCGCACGTCAGGTACAACCTGTGCCAGACCGCCTGCAGTTATTGAAAAAAAGGGTTTTGAAATACCTGCATATAGCTGACATTAAATAGGCCATACTGATCTCAGTCATTTGCTTTATGCTTTTCAAAACTTAGCTGGTGCATAATGGTTGCATTAATAAGCTTAACAAGCTTGCATTTGAAAGAACCGTCGATATACACCGAGTCAGGGCACACAAAGGAATTGCCAGGTGTTACGGTCAAAATTCTTCAATTTGGACAAAACTAATGGCTAAAGTTGACTTATTTCTATTTCTCGGAGGCTTACCACATTGTTGCAAATGCTCAATATTTTACCAAATGTTTGGTAATAACTACACCATACAAACCATGATAAAAGCAAATAAATTTTCCTGAAAAAGTAGTTTTGTTGAGAAATTTGACAAAAACGAAATTTCACCTGTGTGACATATTTCGTCCCGAACTGAAGCATTTTTGCCTTAGAATTCATAAGTTGCTCTCAAATGTTGGTGAGTAGTCATTTTTACCAATCTTAAAGCACCATAATGTAAGGGAGCATAGCTACAATTTTCCCTTTGTGCATTTTTATGTTATGCTGTTACTGGGTTTTCTTCTTTTTGCCCCATATTAAATGTGGATGCACTATAGGATGTCTCGTGTCGTGTGCTGTATCTCTGCAATCCTCGTGTTGCTCGTTTTAGAATGCAAGCGTTTGTATGAACTATCGGTATGTGTCATCATTTTGTAAACTTCTCTTTTGCCAATTTGGTTTTTGCTTATAGTTAGGAAGGATTACTGGGAGGCACAAAGAAATGCATCTGGTGCTTTCTACTTGTAATTGTATTTCAATTTCTCTCAAATGTAGATGTTGTGTCAATATATTCCCTTGAATGAGTGTTGTGTTATTATGTGTAGAGTTCATGAGCTGCTTGTGCGTTATTTTTACAACCTGAATGATGTATTTTACCTTTAATTGACTTGAATTTGCTGTTTGCATTACACTGTGAAAAATTTATTTTCATTGAAATCATGTTATCACTTCGTAGATTGAAAATATGTTGTATTAGTGCCATAGCCAGGCTTTGCCTTGGCTGTTCAGGACTATTGAACAATTTTTGATTCTCTCAACATTGTGTTATTGCAGTCACAATGCCATGGAAGTGTCGCACATTTCTTTTCCAAGTTTTGCTGACTGGTGATTGCACTCACTTATTATGTGACTACATATATATATATATATATATATATCACTGTCTGTCCGGATGTCGGGCGTCTACTAGTGTATATCTCCTAAACCCCTCACAGGATCTTGAGGAGATTTTGCAGATGTGTTGCTATGTGAAGCTGACGGAAGATGACAAATTTCAGACAGACCTGACTACTGGTGTGCCACCTAGTGGCAATTTTAGTTTTTTATGTTTACCTCTGTATCTTCAAAGGTCCCCAACAGATTTTCACGAAACTTGGCTTATAGGCATCTATTTATGAGATGACCGTGACGCTATCATCCTGTTTTTGAATGGATTCATATTTTTGAGCTACCTAGTGGCCATTTTTACTGTTTTGTGTCTGTTTTTTGGCATCCACCCTTCTATCAACCAAACCACGCTAAGGATGGTTTTTAAAGTTCTCGTGTATGTTCTTACTGTAAAGAAGGCGGCTGACGATGATTTTCGGACGACTTTGACTACTATGGCGCCTCCTAGTGATACTTTTGTTTGATTTTTGCGCCTATGGCTATGTCTGGTAAAAGCTCTGCAGGATATCTATTAAATTTAGTAAGAGTATTTATATGAAGTTGACAAAGGATGATGATGACTTCAATGGATTGGACTACTGGCGTACCACCTAGTGGCAATTTTAGGTTTTTACGTTTACCTCTGTATCTTAAAACTTCCTCATCAGATTTTCATAAAATTTTCACAGGTAAGCATTTATTTGAGAGATAACGATTTCAATTTCTTTTTCACCACCTAGTGTCCACTTTTGCTGTTTTTTGGCATTCATCCCTTTGCCAACCGAACCACTTTAAGGATGATTTTGAAAATTGGCATGTATGTTCTTACTGTGAATATGACGGTTGAGGGTGCAATTTCTTTTGTGCCACATAATGGCCATTTTGCTGTTTTTGGCATTCACCCCTCTGTCAACTGAACCACTCTATGGATGATTTTAAAAATTGGCATATATGTTTTTATTGTGAAGATGACGGCTGACGGTGATTTTCGGATAACTGACTATTTTGGCGCCTCCTTGTGATACGTTTTTGCGCCCATAGCTGTATCTCCTAAATCCACTGCAGGTGCTTTATTAAATTTAGGAAGAGTAATTATATGAAGTTGACAACGGGCAACGACTTTGAAAAATATCCGACGATCGCTGTGCCCCCTAGTGGCAATTGTATTATTTTCCTCTGTTTTTCTGAAACTTAATAAATAGCTTTCTAGTAAAGAAGTGATGACATATTCCAGTTTTTGGATGGATTCGACGTATTTTGCACCATCTAGTGGCCACTTTACTGTTTTTGAGTCTGCTTTTTGTCGTTCGCCCCTCAATGGACCGTACTGCCCTAAGGATGATTATGAAAATTGGCATATTTGTTATTAGTGTGAAGAGGATGGTTGACGGTGATTTTGCAATGACTTTGACTACTGTGGCACCTCCTAGTTGCAGTTTTGTTTTTTTTTGCTTCCATAGCTGTATCTCCTAAACCCACTGCAGGATCTTTGTTAAATTTAGCACGTGTATAAGTCGACAACGGACAACGACTTTCAAATGGATCCGACGAACTCTGCCCCCTAGTGGCAATTTTTTCTATTTTCCCCTGTTGCTCTGAAGCTCCTTAACGGATTTTTATGAGCTTTGGTAAATAGCTTTCTATTAAAGAAACCATGACGTGCTTTCGCTTTCATATGGATTTGACTTATTTTGCTCCATGTAGTGGCCATTTTTAGGATAGTGTAAGTAAACACCCCTGTTTTTGGATTAATTGTTTTTGTGCCATCTAGTGGCCATTTTTATGATACAAATAGATAACCCTAAAAGCACACCATTTGCAATGCATTCGTGGGCGCATTTCAATGCTCTGCGTTGCTCTTGTTTTAATTGCTTGTCAGCTTTTATTTTTAGATGTTTCGTATTTTCATGTTGCCAAATTATGTGAGTGCATATTGTTATCAATGTACAACGTCTGACAGACAATGTCTGACGTCCGTAGTTGTATTTCCTATAAACCCCTTTTGGATCTTTTTGAAATTCGTGTGTTCTTTCTAATATCACAAGGATGTTGACCACTTTCTAACAGATCCGCTTAGTTTTTATGCCCCCACATATTTATATGTGGACGCATTATGCCGTCATCTCTGTATAGCTGCTCTATCTCCAAAATCGTTTAGCGTATCATTCATGAAATTTCGCACATGTATTTCTTTCACGAATGGAACGGCATGAGCAAGCTTTTGGACGGATCCAACTACCGGTGTGCCCCCTAGTGGCAATTTTATTTTTTTACGTTTACCTCTGTCTTCAAAGGTACTCATCCTATTTTCATAAAATTTGACATATAGGCATCTATTAGAAAGATGACACTATCTTCCCGTTTTCGGATGGATTTGATGTAGTTGCGCCACCTAATGGCCATTTTTACTGTTATCAAGTCTGTTATTTTGGCGTCCACCCCTCTATCAATCAAACCGTTGAAAGAGTAATAAAAAATTGGCATGTTTGTTTTTACTATGAAGAAGATGGCAGACAATGATTTTCCGATAACTTCGACTACTGTGGCGCCTCGTTGTGGCAGTTTTGTTTTTTGCGCCCATGACTGTGTCTCCTTAACTGTTTGCAGGATCTTTACTAAATTTAGCAGGTATGTTTATATGATTTTGAAAACGGACAATGACGATGTTTCAGCGGATCTGACTACTGGTGAGTCCCCTAGTGGCAATTTTTATATTTTTTTTTACCCCTGTGTCTACAAAGGTCTTCAACATGGCTGACGATGATTTTCCGACCATTTTGACTACTGTGGCGCCTCCTAGTCGCAGTTTGTTTTTTGCGCCCATGCCTATCTACCCTAAACCGTTAGCAAGTGTTATGATGTTGACAACGGACTACGACAACTTACAGACGGATCTGACTACTGGTGTGCCCCCTACAGGCAATTTTAGGGCTTTTTTACGTTTAGGTCAGTCTGTAATTTCAAAGGTCCTCAACGGATTTTCATAAAATTTTGACTAGAGGCTTCTATTGGTGAGATGACGCTATCCTTTTGATTTTGGATGGAATCGAGGTATTTTGTACCACCTAGTGGCCATTTTTTTCTGTTTTCAGTCTGTCCACATCTCTATATCAACCAAACCATTCTAAAGACAGTTTTGAAAATTGGCGTATATGTTCTCAGTGTGAAGACGACAGTTGGCGATGAAGACTTCGATTACTGTGGCGCCTCCTAGTGGTAGTTTTGTTTTGTTTTGCACTCATAGCTGTATCTCCTAAGCCCACTGCAGGACCTTTATTAAATTTAGTAAGTGTATTTATATGAAACTAATAACAGACAGCAAGGACTTTCAGCCCGATCCAACAAACGCTGTGCCTCCTGGCGGCAATTTCATTTTGTTTGGTCTTTGTTTCTCTGAAGTTCCTTGACAGATTTTATGAAATTTGGTAAATAGCTTTGTGTCAAGGAAGCAATAGCATGTTCCCGTTTTTGGATGGATTGGATGTTTCTGCACCATTTTTATGATACAAATAAACAAAAGCACACCATTTGTGGTGCATTTGTGGACGCATTTCAAAACTCGGCGTTACATTTCTTGTAGGGCAACCACGCCCTTTCAATTGCAGATAAATTCTTTGTATTGTGCACCCCTAAGTTTTTGGCATCTTCTGTAGGTGCCAAAGTTCTTAATGGACCATTATGAAATTTGGCACAAACTGCTGTAGAAGAGAATCTGACTTGATGAAGTTTATGTTTCTCTTACTGAATCATTTTGCGATATTGGAATTCTTGGGAGTTCTTTGAGTGAATCATTTGGTTATCTCACGTGCGCTGCACAACAGTGGTATTTTGATGACTGATTGGAAAAAGTGGCAATAGTCACTTGCAGGGTCCCCTTCTTGTCACTCAGTGGGAAATGGATGTAAAAATGTGGCATCTCTGTAAGTCTAACTTTCCATCCAACTCGTCCTACTAGCTTGAAGGCTTAATTCAGTGGTGCTGCTCTGTCAGAACATAGCTATGTCATGGTGACAAATAAAAGGAAATGTAGCTCCTGAGGAAAAAATATGTTTGAAGAAATTAAGAACAATTGCTACCATGGAAAAGGACACTATAAACTCAGGTTACATTGATAAGGTATTTATAAATTTGTTGGATCAAATTTTTGCTATGTGTATGTGATATATTTTATCAGTTCTATTGATTGTTGTACAATGGGGTGTTAAAATTTTGATCATGAAACTGAGGTATATGGTGAATTTTAATTTTTTTGTAATGTATTGGGAAACATTCCAAACACAAAGTTTAGTTTCTCTACATACGGGTATTACAATACAGTTAAAATTGTTCTGATATCCTTGTTGTTAGATCATCTGGGCTGAGTTGCATAAAACTTCAAAGTTATCCCCTGAATAAGTTTGATTGTTGCATGAGGTCAGTTACATTGTTCAACCATAACAACTGGTGCCCCATTATTGTTGCTATACAGGGGATAACTTTTATGCAACTGGGCCCCGATTCTTAGGAGTGTCACGAATGATTATTGCATAATGGCCTTGGCTTATATTGCAATTTACAATACAACTTTAGAAAAGCTCTGTTCATTAGGAATGTACTGTAGAATGTTTTAGGTGTGATGATTGTAATAAATTTCTTCCACTAGAAGCTTTTTCTTGTTTTCCGCCAATGAATCCAACACTGTGAGTTTGCTGACTGCCGCCATCGTTGCGTGTTGGAACCGTCTGGTGTGGCTTCTCTGTCTCCATGACTGATATTCCTGAAATTTTTGGAGACATGTTTCTAGTATGTAGACGACAACAGTGCTAATATTCGGGCAGAGAACCGCTTGTTGGCAGCTGCGGCTGCTGCCACCGCTGCCTCCCCCGCTGCTAAGAATACTTTTTGGTGTTTGGGATTACAATAGGCACTTACCATAGCGCCTGGATTCAGATGCAAGGATAATATTTTGATCTTTCACTTTGGCGCAAAACGTTCAAGAAATTCTTTTTCTTGGAATTCAAACTTTTGGCTTATTTCTGAAGATTATGTTAAATGAATTTGTTTTGATACCCGAGTCAGTGTCATGGGAGATACACCAACATGAACAACTAAAGCTGGTGTATAAAAGCTGCTTTTTCTGTGCCTTTTGACAAGAGTCGACAGTCGGGGTCAGCAAAAAATGCGAATAGGTGCGGCCAGACCATTTCACAAGGCCTACGAATCGTGACCGAAAACTGAAAAGGTTACCCAAGACTCTTCAGTTGAAAAATGCCCACATCAAAATCTCACTCAAAATTTGCGAAATTCACCCACCCGTTCACTTCTCATTAAAACTTCCTGTAGTAGCCAAAACTGATGTTTGTACTTCTTTCAAAGGAATTTCACTTGTACATGACACTGCTTGTGCAGACCCCCCTCCACGCCTTGTGTTTTTTTGTAATTATAATTGTCGGAGTAGTATACGTGTAAGGCCGACGGTGAAGCCAAGACTTGTGATTGATTTTCTTTGCTTAATATTATCGTGAGCACGCCTGTACTGACTATGGTAATCATTGCATTCTTCACATGTATTCACTGGAAAGGGACGACTTACGACTGTGAAGAAAGGACTTCCGCAGTTAACTAAAATGTAAAGCCAAGATTGTGCGAGTTTCAAGGCAGGTCCGTGCGGGGCACTGGCAAGGAAGCCTAGCTGCCTTGATACTTGTGTTTACGGAAAGCACCCCAGGATGTCGTGACTGAATGTCTTGGGAATCCTGCCAAAGCAGGGATCTAGGATTTCTGTCGAACATACCTGTGGTCACCTAAAACTAGTTGGCAAAATAAAAAGTACCCTATTAGTTATTGGTAACTTCAATCATAATGAAGTATAGAAAAATAATTATAACCGACGCAAGACGTTTGTTCATCATAATGTGCCTACACCCAGGGGGTTGGAAGCGGACCAAACCCGCACTTCAATCATCAATGTAAACTGCTACCCTCGTCACATGAAAATCCCCCGTACTTCACGAGACGTTCCATGAGTTTATTATGCTTTGGCCCAAACTATCCATAACTGGAAATGAAGGAAAAAGAAAAATACCTGATTTTTGTGTGGCTAGGGGCAGTGTTCAAGGTAGTTTGTTAGGCTGTGGCTTCTTGTCTCTCGTTTTACCCGGAAGACTCATTTTCAAAGCTAAAAATATACATGCAATGTGTGTTGAAGAAATTGGCAGTCGGGTAACTCAGGATCGAAACTTTAATAGTTCACTGAAATCGCCATTTCTGAGTTACAATGCAGAATACAATGACAAAATCTAAGGAAATTGACATGTGTCTATAATAAAGCAGCTAGCTTACTGTCCTCAGAGATGCAGAGCGAGTTAAGTTGAACAAATGCATGCATTAGGAAAAAGAATAGCTAATTGGCTACAAAATACCACTACTTTTCTTAAAATATCAGGCACGCAAAGTTCTTGTCAAACGTTTAGAAAAATGGCCAAATTTGGCTAATTTTGAAACATCGTATTTCGGATGTGGCCGATCGGTTAATTTAAAACTTTCAGATACTATTTTTTGTGCACTGTTCTCCAAAGTGCAGTTAAGAATCGTTTTTAAAATGATCCACTTTTTTATTAGAAACTATCCAAAATTAGGACCTTTGTGTTTTTATGAAAAATTTAAAAGTTGGATAAAACAAAAATGAAGCGGTGATAATTCACAAAACGTAACACTGTTTTTGAGGTTCTATCGTGAAAATTTAAATCGAGCAAAATTTGGACATTTTATTGTTACCGTAACCGTCGTTTAGGTTTGATAGATACTGACTCAGAAATCTGATAATAAAATCAAACGTCGTGGTAGCCGATAGCAGTGAACAGTCTGTCAGCAATTTGTACCCCATCTGTCCGCAAATTCTGGGTAATATAGAATGCTGTTTGTCTGTGGGCAACAGTGTCAAAGGCTTTCACCGTGTAAAAACACTTCTGTTGGAAATGGCGAAAGCCACTGTGTCGCGCTGCCCATCTTGCTTTACAGGGCCTCTCAGTTGTTGCCGTTGGACGTGTCGGACTGATTCACAATAGTTGCCAACAACTTTGCCCTTTTGAGCATTTCAGGACGACCCATCTGATTGTTGTGTGTCGGACTGCTGTGTATCTTCTCAGTTTATATAACGCGCGTGCCCAGGGTTAATATGACGTGCCGCGAGCGCCCACAGGAATGAACCCCTCCCATCTCACACGTCTTGTTTGTATTTTGAGCTGCACACAAAGCTTTCGGAAATACTAACATCATAGATTTGCCAGGTTTGCTATTAGCTGACAACCATTCTCGTGTACTTTAATGACAGCTGACAAATATTCGTTTGCAGTGGAAAGAGTTTTTAGTAAAAGAGCATTACTGATGTAAGTGAGAAAGTGCAGGGTAGGTCTACTGGTAATATGAATCACATTTCGGCTTGCTGAGGCGGACCTCAAATCCGGTGGGGAGTGCGTTCGCAACCGTCGCACGAAGGGTAAGTCCAGTTTTGTAACTGTGAAGTGTTTAAACAATTTTTATGGACCATTATTGTCCACAAAATTGAATGAAGCTAAATTTCATTTTCATAAATTTCCGAAATCTGAAAATTAGTTTTACCTTTTGAATTTTGGTCGTACACAAGTCAATGAGAGAGGCAAATATCATTTTCACGTTTCATTTCTCAAAAAATGATAGTAAATCCCAAATGCATGCAAGGTTGTAATAGAAAACGCTCTTCTTGTTTTAGAGACATCTTGTATTGATGAAACTTATCACGTACTTTAGATTTTGTGAAAGGGAAGTGAATAGTGTATTTTAACACCGAATTAGTTCAACTTTTGAAACACTTTAGACTGGCGCAACTCTAATTCAAATCACCTTGTCGATGGCTAAAATCATGGCCGTTCGTGGTGGAGGATCTGATAGCGAAATGGATTAATCTATTTGTTTTCCTGGTATCGTCGATTGAATCATTTTAATCATATTATGTGTGGTGTCAGAAGCGTACAAGTATGCATGTGCATCTTAGACAATGCTGTATTTCACAAAGCTTAGCTGGCTAAAATACAAAAATCAAATTTAGTTGGAAACTCCAGGTAAGATTCTACAGAAATCATTATAATTCGAATTCTCAGTATCCAAATTCAAAATCAAGTGTTCCATATTTCTTATACAGATCCTTGAATTTAGATTGACAATACAGAACCAATATTACACTCATTGGTATCAAAACTCAGCTTTTATTCGGTCGGGTAGCTCTATTTTGATTTTGATGTACGTCAATCAGTTGGCCGTGCAAGTCCGAAAATCTCATAAACTATGTGGTGTCACTGAGACTCCACTTCTAAAGTAGCATTACGTAGTTTATAGCGGCTTTTAACTGAATATACAATAATTTGTTTCATTAGAGTAAATTAATCCAAAAAACCGCAGATTCGCATTTACGTATCACTTGAAAATCTTTTTTCATTGAGTTTGATATCGTAAACCGCAGGAGTACCATCCGTTTGTAAATTGAACGGCGTGGCGCATTGTTTATTCTTACAATGAAATGGTGAATTCCGTATGAACTCATCCCAGCAGGCAAGTATGACGTCCGTGCGACGTCTCTTTTAGGTCGCGACGTCGGCGAGAATAAATCACGATATCAAAAATAAACGTTTTTCAAAGTTGGTACGCAGCTAACGTCTTCCCGGAGTTCACGTGGCTGGCAACGTTATCAAATGTTCATTCAATGTCTGAATTCCGACGTCACATCGACGTTACTTTTTGGCCGAGCAATTCCAAAGTAATTTCCCAAAACACTGACTGTGCATGATTTTATGTGCATGTAAGCGTGCGTTCCATTGTGAGTGAAAACGGTCAGTTTTTTCTTCGTTGTTTTACTATATTTATTACAGCGGTAAGCCTACATAAATGCTGCACCCACTCTAAGTCGGGCCCGTGGCAAGGAGGCAATTTTGTCACTGCGCATGTGCAAAGACCAGGTGAATCCATCGTCATCAATCACAACAAGCTCATTTGAACATGGACCGCGATACTGTAGAGAAGCGCGGTGCCTTGACCATGGCTACAAAACGTGACACGAGTAACGCATCAGATCACGTTTTGTTGGCATCGAAATGTCTCGCAATCTCAGTAGACATTCTCAACAGGACTAAGTCGTCAACCGCGGCAAATCAAGAAGAAATTCGACTGGATCACCATGCCGTGAATCACGGGAAGTCAGGTGCTAAAAACAATGTCAAACACACGGTAGGAGATCTCGAGGAAGCGTGTTCGTCTAATTTTGACGGGTTTAAAACTTTTAAGCGTATCCAGGCATGTAACTCTCAGTGTTACTGGAATGCTAGTCTTTTGGACGCTGTGAGGAATCTGCAATATTGTGGATGTTTAGCGGATGAGACCATCCTCGCCAGTGGACAAAGCGAACATGTTGAAGCTTTCAAGTCTGCTTGGAGTAAAAGACTACTGAAATCACCAGACGGAATCTCAATCAAGAGCATAGGTAACATCTTACACATCTCTGATTCAGTATGCAGAGCTGTTTTCTGGTACCCTAGACCTTTGAGTTGAGCAGTTTACACGTTTTTGTTTCAATTGCATTTCAATCAAGGGGGGTTTGTAGGCCTATTCATTGAGAATGTATGAAGTTGTTTCCTGTCGAAGTTATTCATCGACTTCCATTCTATGTGTGTCAAAAAGAATGGTTTTCGGGATTCAATGTTATTGCCAGTAAATATTAACTGGCCATACATTTGTCGATTTTGAAATAATTAATTCTTGCCACATTTAGCACTACATTGAATACTGTGTAGATAACTGTTAAGTTTCACTGAATTTTTGTATGAATTCAGTGGTCACATGCAGTGTCTCTTGTGCTTCAGAATTTTATTTACAAATTTGTGCTGCAATCATTCATAATAACATGATTATTCTTGATTGCACAATACCCTGTTTCTCCTTTCTCTATTGAATAAGCAAGTTTGTATTTATTTCTGCTTTGTTATATTCAGGTAAGCTGGATTAGCTTGTCTAAACACTGAGGGATGGTTGGTTGGCTTATATCCTGTGGCTGAATAACTTAATGAATTAGGTTTTCTATGAACTAGTTTCCTGGCCCAAATGCACAATTTGGGCGTTTGTGTTGTTGATTTGCGATGCTGAAATTTTACAGTATGTATCACATCATGGAAGTGTTAGTCCAGTTACTGCCTTTTTGGTAAATTTTGTTTTTTGTACTTGAACACTAAAAAGTTCGGGATGCAAAATGCAATGGGGAAAGTAGGGGTGAATTGTGTGAAATGGCACAAAATCATACAATAATGTGTAATTTTTGAAAGCGGAATATTCTGATGTTGTGGGATGTGGTACAAAGCTTCAAACAACAGGACTGTCCTGTCAAAAGCGTAGAGTTGGCAAGCAGACTGTGTCAGATGTATCATACAAAGTACACTAGAATTTGGAGCTGCATTAGGCTACACCCTGCTTCAGTGCTAACAAGCGAAAAAGGAATTCGGCCTTTGACACGTAAATAAAATTGGTCTTATAGTATTGTGATTTGCTCTGTCCTACCAACAAGAACATCGAAACCGCGAGTGACCAGAGTTTATTGGCATTGGCCAGCAACTTTAAAATTGCGAATTTGAAAAAGGTACATGTATGCATTGCTTGTCAAGATAACTTAAGTTGCTGGCTTCTTCAACAATAATTCATGATCTGACAAGCGTGGTAATGTTTTTAAACTGCAAAGCTGTTCCATTGAAAATTGAATATGAGCACCTTAACAATGGCGAAATACTAAGCCGAAGAGTCCAGCTTATATTGGCTAACACTTGTAATTGAAAAAAATGTTTATTGGTTATAATTTAAACTTGATTTTAGTGGCTTTTAAGCAAAGGTGTGTAGTTTGTAATTTTCTCTGGGGTAACAAAAATTATAGTTTTTTAGAAATTACAAAAATTTTCGTATGCGATTGGAACTCCATATTCATAGTGCGTTGTAATTGTTTGTAAAACCTGTTAATCAATGTTGAATTGGTGCCAAATGTTCAAAGTGCCTAACTTTGCTAAATGTATTTCCTATGAGTTCAAACTTACTGCATTGTTTTTCAAATTTGACACAGCTGAGCCAAACTTGATACAAGGCAAAATCCATAAGATTGCCACAAGTCAAAATGGGTTGGGAAGTACACTGTAAGTGTTAACTCATATTGGCAATATTGCACTTTTCTGACCAGAAACACATGAACACATCTCCAGTTAACTACAGTCAAGTGAAGTCCAAAGGGGTACTGTAGTACGGTCTGTAGGTACAAAACACCAGACGTGAAAACATGCCTATGTACCCCACCAGTGAATGCTATTGACAAGCTTTTTTAGTAGGTGAAGTGTCTATTGTTTGTTATTTTTATTCAAGTATGTCAAAGGACTGCACATGAAAAGTGATTGCCTTTGGGCATCAAAGATATCGGCTAGTGGAAGCAACACTAAACCTATAGTATCTGGTTAATGGGTTTTCATGATTATTCCAGAGTTTTTTTACTAGTTATTTATGCTCTGTTGATTTTAGTCTAAAAGTGTTTCTGGAAAAAAATGAGCAAGGAATTTTATAGTGAGTCTAAAACATTGTGGATATTACAGTGTGTCTGGGAAATTTGAAACTGCAGGTTTAAATTTGTCATTGGCAAAGGGATGTTTTTGGTAGTTTTGCCTACGTCAAAGCTAACATAGATAAGTGATGTACCTTCAAAGAAAATGTTTAACTTGAGGGCAAGCAGATCACATGTTACATTCAGTGGAAAGATTATCTCAGGTAATATGTGGCCTGTGTTTACTTACACCCTATGAAGTAAAACCGCACTCTCAACAGTGGTCTTCATAACTGACTGGGGATGAATGGGATCCTATGGGGTCCAGAACAGATATTGGATTTCTGGGAAGCAAACAGTTTGGGTAGTAAATGAATGGTTTACCTTTTCAAGGGGATTTAGTTTGTTGTTGAACCTGTTGACTTCATATAATTTGAGTTCTGTATACCAGTATGTGAGATGAGATTCCAATTTCCCTCCCACCAAACTATATTCTTCTTCTCTAGTTTCCTCTCTTTGTGTGTATGCAATCCTGCTTTGGTTGACAAACATCTGGGAGTAATAGTCCTGATACATGTAGTAAACATGATCAAAAGCAATCGGAATTGTTTGTTTTTGGCGTACTTGTTTAAAAAGTATTTAAACATTATTCTTACTGAAGCACTTGTTTGGAATTTATACTGAGGCGCTCAATAGACACATCTTTTTTCAAATCATGACGGCGACATCCCGTTGCTCCCAACTTGTTTGATTCTATAGCCCAACAACAAGTTGGGAAGTTTACCCCCATAGCCAATATCTTTCACGACTGATTTACTCCATTCTGGCATTTATGGTTGGAGGGCCTCCGCTCTTGTTCGATAATTGCTCTAATCTCCAATCAGATCGTATCTAGTCTGAGTGGGCTGGTCTGATAAAAATGAAAGTTAAGTTGTAACATATTTGAGCTTAAACCAATAGCATTTCTGAATTCCTCGTGAAATGCTAATCCTCCCATTTTCAGATGGATTTGACGTAGTTTGCGCCACCTAGTGGCCATTTTTACTGTTTTCGGTTTTTTTTGCGTCCACCCCTCTATCAACCAAACCGCTCAAATGATGGTTGTGAAAATTGGCATGTATGTCGTTACTATGAAGTGGACGGCTGGCGATGATTTTCAAACGACTTTGACTACTGTGGTGCCTCCTAGTGGCAGTTTTGTTTTTTTGCGCCTATGGCTATATCCCCTAAACCGTTCGCAGGATCTTTACTAAATTTAGTAAGTATATTTATATGATGTTAACTAGGGAGGACGACGACTTTCAGACGGATCTGAGTACTGGTGTGCCACCGAGTGGCAATTCTAGTTTTTTTACGTTTAACTCTGTATGTTCAGAGGTCCTCAACGTATTTTCATAGAATATGGCATAGAGGCATATGTTAATGAGATGACGCTATCTCTCCGTTTTCAGATGGATTCGACCTAGTTTGCGCCACCTAGGGGCCATTTTAACTTTTTTCGAGTCTTTTTTGGCGTCCACTCGTCTATCAACCAAACCACTTTTAGGATAATTGTGAAAATTTGCATGTATGATTTTGCTATGAAGTAGACGGCTGACGACGATTTTCCGACAAGTTCGACTACTTTGGCGCCTCCGCTCATGGCTGTATCTATTAAACCGTTTGCAGGATCTTT
Source organism: Phoronis australis (assembly GCA_002633005.1). NCBI lineage: Eukaryota > Metazoa > Phoronida > Phoronidae > Phoronis > Phoronis australis. The sequence goes on along the minus strand of NMRA01000042.1, from coordinate 770,778 downwards.
ACTTAATTTAGCAAGTGTATTTATATGATGTTGTCAATGGATGACGATGACTTTCGGACGGATCTGACTAGTGGTGTGCCTCTTCGTGGCTATTTTAGTTTTTTACGTCTACCAGTCTGTATCTTCAAAGGTCCTCAACAGATTTTCATAAAATTTTGAATATATAGGCATCTGTTACTGAGATGATGCTATCATCTTGTTTTTGGATGAATCGAGGTATTTTGCGCCACCTCGTGGCCATTTTTTTTGCTGTTTTCAAATCTTGTTTTTTGGCGTCCACCCCTCGATCAACCAAATCATTTTAGGTATGGTTTTGAAAATTGGGATATATGTTTTCAGTGTGAAGAGGGCGTTTGATGATGGCGACTGACTACTGTGGCGCCTCCTTGTGGTAGTTTTATTTTGTTTTGCGCCCATAATTATATCTCCAAAGCCCACTGCAGTTTCTTCATTAAATTTAGTAAGTGAATTTATATGAAGATAACAACAGACAGCGACTTTCGGGCAGATGGAACGGACGCTGTGCCCACAAGTGGCAATTTCATTTTGTTCTGTTTTCCTTTATTTCTCTGAAGTTCTTGACAATTTTATGAAATGTGGCATGTTATCGTTTTTTGATGGATTGTACATTTTTGCACCATCTAGTGGCTATTTTTATGATACAAATAAATAACCCCAAAAGCACACCATTTGCGATGCATTCGTGGGTGCATTTCAACGCTCTGCGTTGCTCTTGTTATTACTTGGCGAAATGAATTTCGGCAAGTATGTTGCTTTGACATCAAGTTTTTTTTTGTTCATGCTCTACAGGTCGCATTTTTCGTCAGATTCCTACAAAATTCACACACAACCCATAGTCCCAGAAGTACTGGAAGTCTATTGTTTTTCGTCATGATTCGATCCAAGATGGCGGACGTGGTGGCCATTTTGTTTCGGATTTCAGATTCAAATGCTCATAGAGTCTGCAATTTTTTACGTACACCACTGAAAATCAGTAGGATTATAGCAATAGGCATATACTATATATTTGCTGGGTATCATTAACTTCCAGTCAAAGATGTCGGTAATATCGACCAGTGCTCAATTTTGGGACAAAAGCGTTTTGTCCTGTTGAGGGCACATTGTTGGACCAACTGCTTTGAAGTTTTTCATGTGTTAGTTTCTTATGAGTTGCTTATATTATTTGATACTTAACCGGTAGTTGATGTCAAGATGGCGGATCTGGCGCATTTTCACTCATTTTCAATCGTGCTCTGGTGCCATTTTTAAGGGGAGGAGCAAATGACGTGAATTTTTGCATGTGGACTCTTCGAGGTATACTCTTTCAAATGACATTTAACAATTTTTTTCTCAGACTTCCCGTTTTTGAGTTCTTTGCCTTTGAATTTCAGAAAAATGCAAAAGTTTAAAATTTTTCGAAAAAATTACAGAATTTCAAAACACTGAATTGTTAGATAGACTTTTGAATGGGTTTTTTAGAAGGTATTTTCCACTTTTCGCTAAGGTGTTTTCTTTTTGAATTCTTTGAGATTTTGTGATTATGCTGTTCCGATTTTGCTACACTGTTGTTGGTTTACCTTCTGTTGAACAAGACTATAGCCTATTTCTTACTCATTTGTGACATCTTGGTTGGTTCGTAATATGAATGTTATCATGTTCATCATCGCTTCCATAATCATCGTCGTCATCATGTCCATCGTCATCTTTTCAATTAATTTTGCCAAGTGTCGCTCAGGGGCTCATATGAGCTGTCACTCAGAGGCAGTCCTCTGAGCGCTTATCAAAATGCATTTCTCAAAACTTGTGTCTTGTGCCATTTTGAGCACATAATGGATTTCTGTCTTATGACTGTCAGACTTAGCCTGATTTTAGTGAAACTAGTTGACTTCCAGTCTGACCATTTTGTGAAACTCGGCTAAAAACCAGTATAAGGATGGCTTGGCCTGTTACAGAAAATCTGTCTGCAATTCAAAGTCAAAAGACAAAAATACAACCGTAGTCTGATTGAATATACAGAAGATCAAACATTTCAAGAAATGCAAAAGATAAAAAGTCAACTTTTTTCCATTTGTAGTCGAATTTCTGATTTTTAACTGAAGTCAGAAGCCAATAGACTCTTCGACAAATACTTTATTCGCCTTAATAACCGCCCACGCTCCTATAACGACCCCACGTGTTTTCGGATTTTGCTAAACTAAGTGCTCAGCCCATGAACGTGTACATGCGAAAAATGCCTTACCTACAGTCCTAAAATTCTACAGTAACGTCTTCAATTTATCAATAATATCCAACAGTCCTAAAAAAATCATTGTGTGCGGAATTTGTTGACCACGAGCCTAGCTGCTATGTCGGTATTTCGCCATGACTACCATATACACTTCATACTTCTGCCGTGCCTCAAAATGAACGCAAAAGTTTTGCTGATCTTGCGAGGAATGTGTCCCACTATGGTCTGGCCTTTCAGAACAGGCGTAGTGTACTTATTGAATTTTATTGTCAATGTGGATATTTCCCGCCCTCAACAGTAATCCAAATTTCTTATACGCGTGAAAACTACGAATCAAAGACTAATAAAATAACTTGGTCAGTGTTAAAAGCACGTGACGTGGCCAGAAAGCGCGCACTGCATACATGTTCCTGTTATCAAAGACATTGGTCGGGAACTATCCATTCATGAAACAAGTAGCATAGCATTGGCAAGAGTTGAATATTGGCACTAATTTTCGATAGTTCCAAATACTATAAAAAATATTTTTAGAGGGATTGTTTGATTAATCATAATTGGTGTTTTTAAGCCAAATATCCGATAAAATGACCACTGACAGAGTGACAGTGAATGCTTACATACCCTTACACCGAAAAATAACTGTCAGATTGTCACGTACGAATCCAGCCACACGGTGACTAATACGGGCCTTACTGAGACAAATGTTGAATGTTTTTAGCACACAAGACTGACAAGTGCTCAATGAAACAGGTTCTGCTTTATAATGGTCTACTGATGTGCAAATTTCTTTAGATACAATGCACATCTAGCTCCTTAGATTGCGTTTACTCTGGCAAATGAACTCTGGTGACATGCATGCGCTCGTTTACTCACACAAGCTGAGGAACTTCAAAACAAACATCACGTGACAACAACATGTGTGTTTGTCCATAGATTTTTCTCTTGTTGCCGATCATAGATGGTACGACGTAGCACAGATTTGTACTTTACCTGCCGTTAATCCCGACTCCACAAGAACTTAAAAATCATAGGGACGCTATTTGGAAAATTTGGAGGATTTCAGGTAATTTGCTTGAGTCGAAACTGTATGTTTATTCAAGCATTCAAGTCGCCATATCGACGATTGCGAGGCAGTCAGTCGGCGAATTTTCGCCTTGGGATTTCAGTACAATTTCCTGCAAAATGATCGTAATTTAACTGCAAAGTTTGATAGCAATGCACCACAATTTTGTAGAAAGTCTGTCATAGGTTACAGATACGTTGTGGAGCGTAATTATGATGAATCTTAGCTTCCGATTTCACTTGTTTCGGAGACCGGGTTTCAACTGCCTTGTGTTACAATAAGTGCCCCCCTGAAATGAACATTTCTGAGCGCCTGGGCAGTTATTGGGCAAACACGGTAGATGATTGCATCAGGTTTTCATAGTTCAGCTTATTTTTCGGACATCGCACATTCGCCTTGACTGTGGTAGCTGGTTTGCCCTCTGAACACTATAACAGGATATTTTTCTGTAACCAGCTCCTTTTCAAAACAAACAAGAGATGCACCCACTGACCTCAGTGCATTATGTCCTCTTGTTTAGGTGCCTTTAGATTACTACCAAACCATACTACCCTGGTAGTCTACTCTGTAGAAATCACTGAAGTATAAAGTCTTTTCAATGTTTTCGTAAAGATAATACTTATGTATTTTATAAATGGATTACAACTTCTGTGCCATTGCATTTACATTTGAATATTTTTTGTCAGATTATTGTAAAAAAAGTGAATATTGATGTGAAAAATTAAAGTCCTGAGGAAATAACTTATGAGCCTGGTATCCTAACTGGATTTCGGGCGCTTTTTTAGCCAACAAACATGAAGTAGGTGTTGGATTGTATTTCATTTTGAAAATTTACAACAGAATGGATACAACATGATCAGGGCTCGACGCTAATAAAATCGCCAGGTCGCATTTTGCGACCTAGCCAAAATCCCAGGTCGCATTTTCAAAATCCAGCTCGCATTTGTAAATGCCAGGTCGCAAAATTTTCCCGCCATTTTTACGCGCCAAAATAGATTTTTTAGATCATCGGGAAAATGTTTAGATTATGCTCTTACCTGCAGCGTTAAATACTCACAAATTTCGGATTTCAAAATTGACTTTATTCATGCGGGTACGGCCTTACTGTTCTTCATGACCGCTTTTGAAAGTCTCTAGAGCGCAAGGCAAGTTGCCGGCGTGAAAGTTGAATCAGTGCTCTCTAACTGACTCGTGCATTCGAGTAGCTAAATTTGCGATGTGAAAAGGGAGAAAATGCCCGTTGAAAAAGTATCCGGGATTTTGTTAGATCTGGTCTTCTACTGGCCGTCATCAAAGTCGTTAACGATTCAAACTAACTCGGGTAATCGCGAGTTTGCTCTTCAATACCTTCCAAGTACGGGAAAAATAGGTCAGTCGCAAAACGACACGCATGTCACTAGTGTTAATTTTCTTTCCGAGGTATAAAACAAAGCCGGGATTTGGTTTTTACATGTTGTGAAAAGACGTTTTTGAAAACTGAAGTTGTGTAAAATGAAAGTGACACAC
>NMRA01000042.1:708421-765816 GCA_002633005.1 Phoronis australis | reverse complement strand
ATTAGTTAAATCTGCTAACCAGTTTGACTGAGATGCAATAAGTGAAAAACAAAATTTGACTAGCCGTTTTTTATTACTTCAAGATCATACACAAACATACATTATTGCCAACGTTTGAATTCAGAAATCGACAGGCAGCAACGAAAGGCACTTGTACTGTCCCTTCGGTCACCCCACATCCTCTATAATCCGCAGTTATATTCATCGAAATATTGAGAATTTGACATCTTTCCGTGAGTTGTGAGATTTGTTCAAAATACGAGAGCTTCCCACCTTAATAGAATTTGGAGGGTTGGCAAAACCATTGTCACATTTCTCTGGCCTGATTTTTTCGAATATATGTTTTATCTAGTGCACTGCAGACGGAAACTCAGCGCGGCAGACTAAGTCGCTGAAAGCGGAGGTTTTGACGCCGGCGGCGTTCTTAAATTTAGGAAACAAGGGAAGAAAATAACGTGACAAAAAGGTTCAAGTATTATATTTTGAAGTGAGTTCATGACCCAAGACAATAACTCGTTACCTGTATTGTAATTCAGATTGCTAAACCACCGTCTCGGAGTCCCGGCGTCGTTGCACTCGTTGTGATCATCGATCTTTTTCTAAAAGTCGGGGAATCGCGCGTTTCCTTAGCACTAGGCGCTAAATCTTCATTCTTTAAAAGTCGGGGATGGGCGCTTAACCGAGAGGTGGGCGCTTAACTGGAAATCTTCAAAAATCGCTGGGGGGCGCTTAACTGAGTAGTGGGCGGTTAAATCGAAAATCCACTTGAAGTCGGGGGTTGGCGGTTAACTGAGCATGGGCGTTAACCCGAACGATTACGGTAAGTAAGCATGCTCTGGTTGTCAGTAATAAGTAAGCATGCTCTTAGTTGACATCAGTTGTCACCTCTGTAGGCTAAAATGCTAGCGCTTTTGCCACTGAAAAATGGCTAGTGTTTCTGCCACAGATGTGGACCTAGTGTAAATTCCGTCCATGCACAGACTTATCCTAGAACAACTTATACTAGGGCATCTAGTGCACCACTTTTGAATGCTTAAAATCACTAGTTTCATATAACCCCCCCCCAAAAAAAAAACAACCCACTGTCAAATTAAAACCCCTGCAAACTCCATCTGACAATATGTTAATTAAGTCATCTTAAGTTAGAGCATTTATTGGTCAATGTATACTACATAGATTTGGGACAATCAATCGTCGGAATTGCCGCTCATTCCCCCCCCCCCGTGGTTTATGGCACATGATAAAGAATTTATATACAGCCTTTCATACTGACATCCAAGTGTCAATGTTTTGTGGAGTTGTGGTCAATATGAATGCTTAACTTTGGTCCTGGATTGAACAGGGAGATTTTAAGAGCGAGTGTCGAGTTGACGCTGCGGTGCAGTATGAACGGTCAACTTTGGTCCCATCAAAGTTATCGCCAGATGCCACTGTTATCATCAACAATTACAGGGTAGTGCTGTGGCTAATAGTTGCTTATATTTTGCTCTAGTAATCACCCATCAAATTAAAAATAAGTTTTGTGTCAATTAGCACATGTAAATGTTCCCAAATTGTCTTTTTTAAAAAATCTTAGCGTGCAGCGCTACCTTGCGATTACTTTGATGACAGCAATGTCACCTACCATTTACTTCAAAGTCCGTTAACTACCGAAGCCAGTATGAACGGTTTAGTTAACTTCGCAGTCGACACTCCGCTCAGACCAGAGTTAAGTCTGTACAAAAATATCTTATGTATTGTATTGATTGTGACAACTCAGTATTTGACCACGTTGTGGGTTTTTTGACTTTCCCTCGGGACATCAGAGAAGCGCTAATATGTTTTGACACAAAACTCTCGTGTTGATGAACACGGCACACTGGTGCTAGGTATATTCATGGGTCACATTGATGTCCGTTAAGCAAAGAAACTTTCGCTTTTCTCCTATTTTTCTTGTTTTTTTGAATGTTGAATTCATGATTGTGATGTAAAGGAAGGATTAGATAAATTAGATAAATGGTGGTTTTATACATATCTGATAACTAGCGCAAAGCTTAAGTTTTTGCTCACGCGTTCAGCCAGTGACACTTTGACTATGAACAGCTTAAGCACAGTTCACTGGTTGTAATAAACTAAAAAGTGATTAATGTAACAACAATGCCCTGTTTATGTGTGTCTTGAAGTAAACCTGTACCTGCATTATGCTGACTGCCTACAAAGTGCCAGCAAATTTGACTCTTGCAACTCATCAACTGTCATTTTCACGACAAGCCAAAGTGCTAGCGAGCGCCGAGCATAACAGCCAGAACGAGCTATAATGACTGCCTTTTGTACGAAAATGCATGTTGACTGATACATTGCCAATCATGAACCCCACTGAAACCTGGGCAATAGCTACCTGCAGCGCCCTCTCTTATTGTGGCATTTATGCAGAATCTTGCATATCCATAGGATGCTTGTCCTTCAGTTGAACACTGCTGTGGTGCTAATCACTATTTTGCATTCGTTGATTTAGTCATTTGCTCTTTTGATGGTGATTAAGTTTCATTGTTGGATGGTGAGTTGCCATGGAGACGTAAGCATTAAAAAGCTAGTGAGGTGAGATCAATCATTGTTCACTTGTCCAACTTCGTTCAGTGGTATTTTAGCAACCATACCTTTTGAAAACTAGGTCACTCATGAAATAATTTTTCTACCTCACTAAGAGAGAGAATTTAATCTGGGATGTTGATCTTACCAGGTCCATTATCCAGTCATTTCCTTTTTCAATCACATCAGAATACTGTTCAAGGCATGGCTTATACTGTGAGTTATTATTCAGAGATTCAAATTGCTCATTTCATACTTCTTGTTCTAATTTGAGTAAGCAGTAAGGGAGATAGGGAATTAGCGTGCAAGTTCCACTTTAAGAGCTCTCACTACATGGATACTACCTTTGCAGGTGAAATTGGTGATATACTGATGCAGCCAGTCACTCAGAGCCAGTTCATTCCACTGCCGGATGCACTGTGTATCGTCATCCATGATTTGGCGAGCTCTCAGGAACCACCCACACTGGATGGGATCAGAAATAGGTTGAAATCCTCTTACAAAGAGATGTGTACCCCACCGGATCAAATCATTTATGAGACACTCGAGCAGCTTGTCAGAGAGCGTAAGATTATCCATACAGGTAAGGATGAAAATTTCGAGTGCTTTTTCTGCTTGGTTTGTAATTGGCTGATCTCTCTGCCTTCTAACCAGGTATTCATCTTAATCAGCTATTTTCTGGTGTTTTGTTCAAGAAGAATTTTTTTATTTTTCAAATCACTTAGTGATACAAAACTGACCACAGTTTGGTTAGTTTGTAGAATGTGATATCTGGACTTGAAAGGAACTGGCAGTTCCTTTCTTTGATTAATTAAGCGCATAAGACTTGGTGACAAGTCGTCTGTAGAGCCTTGTCTCCAACAGTAATGAACTGTCACTCCTTTCAAAGCCTTAAAAGCATCTTCAATAGGCCATTCTTAATATAGAACTCAGGAATACTTTCTCTTGGAAACTGGGCTTCTACAGCGTGACGGATTGTTTACATTCTAATTGTTACCACCAAGCCAAGTTCATGGTCATTTTGCGTTTCTGTAGAAGAAATCTAGTTGGTGCAAGCATGTATCTCAATAGCCAGCCAGCTGCATAATTGAATCCGGGAGCTGTAAACGAGGACTCGGTCTCAAAAGTGATGTTCGTTCAGTCCACTAAAATTCTAATTTGCGGTGAAACAAACACGAAGCTTATACACGTAACCCTCTGGGACACCGGGTCTGAAAGGTGTTCTAACTTTTTCATTTCTTTGGCACTCATCTTGTCCTGTGTAAGGAACGATTAAAAGAAACACCTAATAGTTCAAAAGTGGGACCAATTTGGATAACTTTGTGAAGAGAGGACTTTATTGAAGAATCAGCTGGCTCAGAGCTAACTCAAACAATGGCTCCACAAATTTAAATGCAGAATAACAGAAAGAAGCAGCATTGTTTTTGCACAAGTTAGGACTTTTTCTAATGATTGATTATATATTAGTGTCAAAATTTTTGGGAAGTGATTCCAGTGAAAGCAACTCAGGCAAGTTCTATATCTAGCAATATGTTTTATCATATCTGAACAAACTTTGTTATTGTCGATGTACCAATGCGCTCTCATATCTGTATTTGCAAGTTAACTTTGACACTGACAATGCTTTTTGCTTACTGTACTTGGACGTCCAAATGCTGAACACAGCTTGGGCAAAGCATGGGTGTCTGCATTTGAGTCATGATGTCCATTTTGACAATCTGACGCCCTCTAGATGAAGGCCTGCACCTGACTATTAGAATATGAATAAACCATACGGGATTGCTTATCTCGTCACCTGCATATCGAAGTTACACGACTTCTAATTTGAATCTGAATAAACCGTGCTGGAACACTTTTCCTGCAACACTTGAAATCTGAAAAAGGGTTCTTTTTCCTTTTAATTACCTTTTTTGGCTAAAAGGTAAACAAATCGTATAAAAAGCATTGTTTAATTTATTATTTCAAAAGCCCTATTCCATCATGTGTCGCATCAATTTTGTGGACTGGAACAACAATTTGAAACCAATTTCATTGGCTAGGAAGTCTATGGTTTTTGTGGTGGAAGGTGGGTTGCCAGCTTCTTATAGTGACAGTCTTTCTATATAGGGTGATTCACTGGGCTTAAAAGCTACTGCAGAATCCCAACCAAAGAAAAAAGTAACGCCCTTGGCACAACAGCAGTGCGGCATGTGCGGTATAAACTCCAGTCAATAAAATTACAGATTTGTACCAACACTTGAATGCGTCCAAGGTGATGTACACTAATGACTAGGAGTGGGAAGATATACATTTTTGGAAATTGGATTCAATTCATTTTGAACGGAATTTGATTGTTTATGATTGGATTCATGGTTACCAAGTTAATTCTTTTTTTTCTCAAACATAAGTAGTTAACAAATTACTAAATAAGATGAAATTCCAACTAATGAACGATCCTGATTTGTTTATTTGTTCAATATCTCAATGACACTATTCAAAAGACACCTAATGGTGAAAATTGTAATTGGGATTCGAAATCAGGATCAAAATCGAAATCAATATCGAAATTGATCAAAACTGCTTTGCGATTTGATTACAATTCGAAAAATCGTTGCACCATTACTAATGGGAACATTCAACCATTTAGGAGACATTCAAGTTATTAGAAAATGTGTTTGTTATTAGCACTTTACTTTTCTGTTTCAGCATTAGATTTTCCAGCTCTATATGGTTTGGCCAAATTAGTATTTTTGTAGGAACCTCTTTTGTATTGCTGTAATTATGCCACCACAATGCGTCAAACTGTTTAATTTGTTGGGAGACTCTATATTCCTAAATGTGGTTGATGCCGGGTGAGGTTTGGATTTTGGAGTCTTTTATATTTTTGAGAACTGACACCACCAATTACATTTAAAGATATGGTTGAGTAAGAGTTTTTTTAGAAGAGTTGCGAGAACTCATTGAGGAAAGATTCAGTATTAGTAAAAATCTGGAGGCCTGCTTCAGGCGGTGATATTAATTGATATAAATTACCCAAAGACTTGAGGGTCTTATCCCATGCAGCTGTTGTTGTCAATATATTCTCAAGTCTGCTTTGATAGTGAAAAAGAATGATACTTAGACTTGGGGTGTGCACATAAGTCTGACATGATGATGCCATAGATAGGTTGAAATCCTCAAAACAAACATACCAGAATCTGATCCCAAATAGTAGATTATCATATGAACAGCAATTCTGTGTTCCTTGCAACACTTAGCTAAAAAGAGCAAATTTGAACAGCTTTGAGAAAAGCCCAAGAGCATTTCTATTGGTTTATGTTTTAGGTGCAAGTGATAATCGCGTTGTTACTGTGCTGGGATGGGGGTTATCTTGTACAGAGGAGGGGTCATATAAAGTGTATCTACATGTTCAATGATGGGTGTAGAGTGTGTCAAAGAATGATAACAGTGGGCTCATCTGGTGATTTACTGATACAATATCTGAGCTAGTATTGAAATTAGTTCAGCTGTAATGTACGTTCATTCAGCTTTTATCAGAAAAGTTTTAAAACAAAATAATGAGCTTGTGTGTGTGATAGCACTTTCATGACCTTTTGGTCTTTTCATAGGCTTGGTTAACTTTGAAATAGATTTGAGGGATAGTACATACCAGCTGGAATAAGACGTACTGTCCACGAATGAAAACCGGTCTTGGTTTGCTGTGTGTAGCTGTTCTGACTTAAAGTGAAGTTGATAAGTTTTTGATCATATAGTGAATACAGGAAGTCTTTTGAAAAGTAGAAAAGTTGTAATTTTGGCAGATGTTTTTGTCATGTGGGCTTGAATAGAGTTAACCACAAGAAAATTAGTTAAGGATATTTCAAACCTTATTTGCAAAAATTGGTTACTTTTACAATATTTCACGTGTGTCTGGCAAAATGCCTTACCCTCATTCTCGGGGAACTTCAAATAAAAAATATATACAGCGTAGAGAGAAAAAAGATCTAGCAGAAACACCTTGGATCCGCACAACCACGTGATATTTGTTTACTACTTATCCGAGGTCAAATGTTAAAGGGCTTTCAGTCAAATCGAATCTACCGCCAGNCAAATTTGAACAGCTTTGAGAAAAGCCCAAGAGCATTTCTATTGGTTTATGTTTTAGGTGCAAGTGATAATCGGCGTTGTTACTGTGCTGGGATGGGGGTTATCTTGTACAGAGGAGGGGTCATATAAAGTGTGTCTACATGTTCAATGATGGGTGTAGAGTGTGTCAAAGAATGATAACAGTGGGCTCATCTGGTGATTTACTGATACAATATCTGAGCTAGTATTGAAATTAGTTCAGCTGTAATGTACGTTCATTCAGCTTTTATCAGAAAAGTTTTAAAACAAAATAATGAGCTTGTGTGTGTGATAGCACTTTCATGACCTTTTGGTCTTTTCATAGGCTTGGTTAACTTTGAAATAGATTTAGGGATAGTACATACCAGCTGGAATAAGACGTACTGTCCACGAATGAAAACCGGTCTTGGTTTGCTGTGTGTAGCTGTTCTGACTTAAAGTGAAGTTGATAAGTTTTTGATCATATAGTCAATACAGGAAGTCTTTTGAAAAGTAGAAAAGTTGTAATTTTGGCAGATGTTTTTGTCATGTGGGCTTGAATAGAGTTAACCACAAGAAAATTAGTTAAGGATATTTCAAAACTTATTTGCAAAAATTGGTTGCTTTTACAATATTTCACGTGTGTCTGGCAAAATGCCTTACCCTCATTCTCGGGGAACTTCAAATACAAAATATACACAGCGTAGAGAGAAAAAAAGATTAAGCAGAAACACCTTGGATCCGCACAACCACGTGATATTTGTTTACTACTTATCCGAGGTCAAATATTAAAGGGCTTTCAGTCAAATCGAATCTCCCGCCAGGTACAGAACAGCTTGGTATACCCTCAGTTCTTTCATTCACAAAGTTGCCAAAACATTGAATCAACAAGTGTACTTATGGTAGAATGGTGCTGGGGAAACAAAGACAAAACGTAGTTTTGATCTTAAGGGAGTTGTGGGTCTCATAGGCGGATTTAGGGGGGGGCCCAGGGGGCCCGGGCCCCCCCTTGGCTGCCGCAAAAAAAAACAAACAATAAGAGCGTAGGGAAATGTTTATTAATTAACCCCGGTAATTAAAATTATATGAATGAAAAAGATTTAAATGTGTGCAGTTTTAGTGTTGGGGGGGCTCAAATCCAATTTCAAGTGTCAAATTCGGAACACGGCGCATTCGTAACGGAACTATGGCTAAGTATAGCCTTTCCCGCTATATCCCAGGCGACCGGCAGTGGCGCTGCGCACTACGACTCGGTTTCCGTCGTCTGCTCCACTGTGCAATGAAGAAAATTTACTTCATTTTTTAAAGAAAATGGAACCTGAGTGACGATGAAAAAACAGAAGCTGCTGGAAAGATGTGAATTTTAATCGAAGCCTTTGTGAATCACTCAGAAACTCGCAATACTCTCTTTGTCAAACCTTATGTTAAGACGACTTCCAAAGCAATCCCGTCATTATTGCCAACACGAAAAACGGATTTGGTCTTTTGGGCATTCGAAGACTATTTTAAATACGACAAATGTGTTAAGAATCGATGGCATAAAACGTGTAATAAGCATTACAAAAAGAAGTAGGTTTCGCGCGCAAACGCTGTGGACCATAAACAGGTAGGTCTCTTAAAATAAGATTAGTTGTTAAATCGTGGTGGTGTAGCGGTAACGCTCGCGCTCACTATGCTCAAGGTCGAGAGTTCGAGTCTTTGGAATTAGCAGTTTTTCCTGTTTGACACGTTCTCTTTTTTTGCCTTTTTTCTTGGATAATACTTCAGGAATGAAGGAAATGCTTGATTTTTAGAGGTAAAAACAGAAAAATTTCCTTTGCAAACCCCCCTCCCGACCTCCCCCCATTCGGTGCTATGCGCATCTACAATCGTTGTTCAGTTTGCGCAAATGTTTTCAGCCAGACAAAATGTTGGCCCCCCCTTGTGATATCCTAGATCCGCCACTGGGTCTACATGCATACGACCGTTGACGTTGAAAACAAGTGCTACGAGTCGCCTCAGGCCTCTGTGGTCATGAACACTGCAAATTGTGAAAAGAGATAAATCCTCGCCCTAATTCCTTAATTCAATTAATGAATTGACATTTCGTCGTTTCTTTCTCATGCTAACGACAGGGTGTAACCACCAATTTGATTTTTGTTATCCATTTCTTACATAGTTTCATATCAGTCTCCCAAAATGTAATGTGTACAGGCTATGTGTATAACAATGAACTGTGACCTACTTAAAAAGTAAATCACAGCGTAGCTGCAAACAACAGTAACTGTTGGCTGGGAACGATACGTTATAATGATAATTAAGTTAATTACGCACTGCAAAATCAGTTGACATTGTGAGTGAATGTTGAAATAGCAAACATGGTTAAGACATGTATAGGTTATGTTGACTGAAAACAAGTTATCACCAACTTTTGAGATTTCATCTCGTCCCAGTCGGCTTTTTCTCAGCTTTGGCAAATCCACTTTATTTGAACTTGACTTAAAAAGGTGTTTACGTAAAAATAATAATGGTACATAAATACACAAAGCATTTTCTTGTATTTTCTGACCCTTTTTCTTTCAGAAAAAATATATCTTTATTAGTTGATTGACAAAGCTAAGTTTTTTGATATACGAGTTAGAATGGAGGCCGCTAAATAAGGTTTGAGATAACCTTAAAATATTCCATAAAACAGTCTTACAGTGTTTTAGAAGGTCAAATTGATTGAATACAAAGTTAGCTTGAAATGTGGTAGAAATGATGCACAAAATGGATGACGGATCACCACTTGCATATCAGCCAATGTACGTACCGTACCGCAACATTTTAACATAACAGTTCTTGTGTATTTAGTACAACTTGTGTGCAGTAAACTTTTTGTGAAAATTTGTGTAAAAACTTGCAAAATTGTGTTCATAATCACTTCAGCTTTTGTCAAGTAGCGTAGCACATATTTCTGATTTCGCCCTGACTCATCTCAAAAAATTATGTCCATATGGTAGGGCTATAAATATCAGTGTTACACTGCTGTCTTATGTGTGATGAGTTAGCCAAGTTTGACACAAAGTGTGCATTACGGTATCTATCGACAGACCTTCCATAATTCTGTCTTTGAAAACTACTGATTGTTATACAATATGGCCATGCAAGGATTAGTTTATAGCTTTTTTGTTGTATTAAAAACTGGACTGTGTATTCCTGGATGATATTTTGTGATTTAATGTTGGTGATTGGTGACCCCAACATACTGGTATTATGTATTTTACACCTAAATCATTTAAGTGTCATTCCTTCACACTGTGCTGTGCGTCAGTAAAATTAGGGCAGGTCTTCACCTATTTAGCGCACAGTGTACCAGACAAATAAATTTTTGTTTTGCTAAATTAAAACATCCAGCCTTTTGAAAAGTAGAAAAATGTCAATTTTATCAGTTATTTCTCTGAGAAGTAATTGAAGAATTCTCGTTACTTCGGAAGTTAAAGCCGCATTCCATCATATTAAGATGGAAAATAGAATTGGCCTTTTACTTTCATAATATCAGTGAATTCTTGTTCCGTTATCAACAAGAACTTCTAAACGATCATCAACCTAAGAAAACAAGTGCTGCAGAGTTAATTGGTGTGAAGTCAAAATTGTGAATTCAAAAATGGTGCACACACATTACCTGTGACTTGTGTTGCTGGCTCATTCAGCAACAGTCTGAGTTCAGACGAGTGTGGCAATGTTTTTAAACCCCAAAATGTCTGGATTAAGAATCCAACATTGACTGCGGTGAAATGCCTCTTTATTATGATACTGTTTCTGTACTGCATATGGATGTGAAGATCATATGCATTGCATTGCTTCATTATGTTGAGGAACCCTGCAGTAGGTTCAGTTGCTCTGGTTTGGCTTTTGAGTGCTGGTTCCAAGTTGTTAGCACCTATGGATGAAAATGTTCAGTCTGATGTTCACAACTGATGCTTGGAAATGTTTTTAAAAAATAGTATCCCTTATGTCTGCCAATTGCGATGTGATGCGTACAGTGGACGCTATTATCAACACTTTGCATTGCTGGGTCGCCAACTATGTGAGCATATGGGCATTAATCAATCCACTTTGAGCAAGTTTCATTCAGACCTTGTTACAAAGAGGTCTGGTAATCTGTCTTCCCATATATCTGGTGAACTGTTATCACACCTTGAGGTGGGTGAGGCCTGCATTTGGTCATGCCCAAAGTATCCAGCATTCTGACAAAGGGTGTATTGTTCCGGTTTCAATCCTATACTATGACTTTTAATGTAATATTTGATCAAATGTTTTGTTTGGATTTATGCATGTATTGAGTTCAGAATATCCTGTAACATGATAATTTACTTATGCAGTGGTTTATCCTGGTCATTTGAATGTCCAGTTGTGTGGACACATCCAAATGGCTCTTTTCAATTTTATTAGATGTCTCAGTATTATGAAATGATGTCTGGACATTCCAGCTGAGATAAAATCACTTTATGTTGACTATCATAAAGATATTATTAAATTACATGGTACCTGCTTGTTTGCAAAGTAGAATTTTCCACCTTGATATTTAAATAGTAAGACTGTAGGGCCCTTACTCACCTGACAGGAAAGGTGTTTGTAAATCTTTAAGGGGGAATATTTACAGCGTATTTTGCTTAGAGGGAAATTTTCGCACTGTTTTTAGGGACATTTTCAATAGGTTTATTTGCTGCATTGCTTTTTATGACAATGTTATATATTATATTTTTTTGGTCATTTAGAGATGTTTTTGACTTGATATGGGGAATTTTGCATGATTTTTGAATATTTTTGAGAGAAAAGGGGGCGGATATATGCGGCCCAAATATTGAAGAACCGAGGGCCCTGGACACCATGGTCACCATGATTTATTTTCCTGTGGTAGCTTGGAGAACTGTTTTAAGACTGCCTGAGTGCACAGTACTTAGTCATATTTGATTAGTCTTTGGAGATTTAATTTTTTGTCTGCTAGCATTTAAACTGAATTTGGGTTGCCATTGTAATTACTTTAATTGAATAATGTCCTTATGGTTAATGTAAAAGCTGTTCTCTTCCTGCTGTAGTGCTTTGATTTTGCTCAGGGATAGAAGTAGAACACAATGCTATGTGATTTTAATTGAATGTCAGCCACTGTGTGAAAGAGAGATAAAAACGGAAAGGGGTTAGGAACTTAGGACCTGATAGTTCAACCTCTTGTGGACTCAAAAGAAAACCGTGTCAAGATGGTGACCGATATTCACTTTTATAATTTTCGTTGATGTTGGAACCAATAAAGAATGTGTCAATACCTGGAAGGCAGCTGTGGCTTAGCATACGAAATGCATTTTTAAATGCTGTTAAAGGTGATAACGAGCAATTCTTCAGCAGTAAGTTGTAGCTCCATTGTAACTCTTACTGGTCCTCCACTCCAGCCAGTGTAGGAGTGGTTTATCTGCTATACCTTATGTCTCGCATTCCTTCAATTTCTTGCTAGACCATATATTATGCCCTGCTTTGTGTGATCAATTGTCTACAGTTAAACTAGAAGTATCCCAACAAATCTTCATTTAGATGAAAGCATTTGTGTATTAATTAGTTAATCGTGAAGTATCAGTCATGTAGTTGTTGTCTACAGAGCTGTCACTTTGTTTATCTAAATGGCAAGAAAAGTCCTTTTAGCAAGATGGAGGTTCTCCATTAGTGCCTACAATTATCTCAAACAATATACACATTCAATGTACCATAAAAATTAATGTCTCTGAGGATGGGTTAGGAGCATTGATATCAAGCTGTTTCATTGAATATTCATTTTATTGTACCTCCATTCAGTGAGAGGTGGTTTTAGAAATGAGAATATAATTATGCTACAACTGGGGAATACTTTCTTACCTAACATGCAGTTTTGTCAGATGGTCATATGTGATAGATGGGGTGTTAGTGGGTTAATAATTTCATTAACTGGTCATTATTTTTTATATTGATATGACACTATACAGATGTCTTGCTGATACCCGTTTCTAGCAACTTGACATTTGCTGGAGTTGAATTTATTTGTTTCCTGGTTAAGTTATGGCTGCTGCTGTATCTAGAAAATCTACTTTCTGCAGTTGAAAATTGTATTTGTTGGTATTATGTCTAATGTGAAGTAGATCTGTGTTATTAAAGATAACACCTTCCCAGTTATCAAAAGAATCTTTCACTGTATTAGACCTGTTTGAAAATCCCAGGTGTTAATTGTAAGCAGGCCTTTGAAGCTTCACTCATTCATAGCTCCTGAATTTGACAATGAAGATTGTTTGCATGGGTAATGGGATTTTCACTGTATAGTGCACACATTTGATACTTGTGTGAAGAGGTGTTCTGTTGTTCAGTGTCTGGGATAGTTGAAGTAAGGCTCAGGGTGACACCTGGTGGTGAGTTAATTAATGTTCAAGTTGTTATGAATCTAACCATTAAGGTTATGCAGGACCAGAAAAAAATGTTCAAATTTTGTCTAACTTCAGACATCATACCTCAGATATGGCTGTTTGGATTCTTATGAAACTTTAAGATGCTATGCTTAATGCACTGTTTTACAAAACATTGCTAGAAATTTCCTTTAAAATGTTCCACTTTTTGCATGAGAGGCTATAAAAAATTAGAGGTAGGATTATTATGAAAAATATTGAAATTGCATAAAACGAAAACAAAATGATAATTTAGAAAGCTAGATTTTACCTTCAATATTCATATCAGACGTTATGTTTTGCTATGAAAAATACCTTTCTTTTTTTGCTGAATTTACTAAAATTAGGCAGTTTCATGCTACCCAATTAATGACAGATTGGTGTAAAGTCAATTCTTGCAGACTTTCTTCTTTCAGAAAATATGTACTTTTACTAAAAAGTTTAAAGCAACACTTATATAGATAGTTGGCTAAATGCACAAACTTGTTGATAATGTCCTTCTGATCGTAACCTAAATGTAGTTATATTAGACTGTAACTTGTTGATAATGTCCTTCTGATCACAACCTGAATGTAGTTATATTAGACTGTAACTTGTTGATAATGTCCTTCTTATCACAACCTAAATGTAGTTATATTAGACTGTAACTTGTTGATAATGTCCTTCTGATCACAACCTAAATGTAGTTATATTAGACTGTAACTTGTTGATAATGTCCTTCTGATCACAACCTGAATGTAGTTATATTAGACTGTAACTTGTTGATAATGTCCTTCTGATCACAACCTGAATGTAGTTATATTAGACTGTAACTTGTTGATAATGTCCTTCTGATCACAACCTAAATGTAGTTATATTAGACTTTAACTTGTTGATAATGTCCTTCTGATCACTACCTAAATGTAGTTATATTAGACTGTAACTTGTTGATAATGTCCTTCTGATCACAACCTATGTCCTTCTGATCACAACCTATGTCCTTCTGATCACAACCTAAATGTAGTTATATTAGACTGTAACTTTAGCTAAAGCAAACATGAATTCGTTATTAAGTCAAAATTAACACCCATGAACCCAATTACGATGACAGTACATTATAACCATGAGAAGTGCTCTAAAGGGCCTTTCATACTAACGTCGACGGGTCGATGGTTTGGGGAGTTGCGGTCAGTATGAACGCTTAACTCCGGTCCTGGATCGTAGGTAACAGCTCCAGTTAACATCGCAGTTAACAGGTGGATTTAATAGCGCACCGTCGACACTACAGTGCAGTATGAACGCTTAACTTCGGTCCAGTCGAAGTTACCGCCAGGTGCCACTATTATCGTCAACAGTTATATGGTAGTGCTGTCACTAATAGCTGCTTATATTTTGCTCTAATAACAACTAATCAATTTAAAAGTAAGTTTAATGTCATTTAGCACATGTAAAGGTTCTCAAACTGTCTTATTGAAAAAAGTCTTTGCGTGCAGCGCTACCTTGCGATAACTTCGACGACGACAGCATCACCAACCGTTTACTTCGATCTTCATTAACTACCGAAGCCAGTATGAACGGTCCAGTTAACTGCGCTGTTTACGTCGACGCTCCGCTCGGACCGGAGTTAAATCAATATGAAAGGGCCTTTAGACTTGCTTTATTTCACGACTTCATTAGGTCATAACTTCAGACATTTGCAATCATGTGAAATGGGATGTCCAAGACCATTAGTCCTATCTCAATGTCTCAATATATGTTTTAATGCATTGGTTTCTTTTCAATCTCGTGTGTATTTGTTTAAATAAATCTGTACTGTTGAAGGTATGGAATATTTTGGGAGGATTTCCGCAACAGTGTTAACATGGTTTTTATCTTTCAGCCAATGGGTATTTCATCGTCACGCCAAATCCCTGTGCCTCAGCCTATCCTCTCAACCACCAGGAGTCACCAGCACTGTGCTCTTGTCATCAGTTTTGTGCATACTCTGATCATTTCCCAAGTCATGGGGCATTCCCGTTACATGGTGGTCTAACCACCAATTCGCCTTTGTGTCCAACTTTGCCTCCAAAAGTACACACTACCTCCAGGTCATGTCAGACTCATCGGCAGAAGAGTTCAGAATCCAAGGAGAAACACAAGGATCGGGTGAAAGAGATTAAGAGTGAAAGAAAGAGTTGTGGTCGAAGGTTGGAACGGAGTCAGAGTGTGGAGAGGGACTATGGTAAGGGTGCTGAGCAGTGTGAGAACATGGAGACTTTTAAACGGAGCGCATCAGTCCGTTACGACTGTGAGGAGAAATCAAAGGGTGTGATGAAAGATGTGAATTCACAGCACAGCAATATACACCAAGACAAGGACAAGGGTATGTTTCACTGTTGATTCCATTAATCTTGCTATTTTGGTAACTTAACCAATTAAATAACATTACTCTTTCATTTAAGAAGAGGGGTTTAACTCTCTGCAAAGCCTGAGGTTGTGAGTTCCATTCTGCCTTGGGGCTGATCTTAGAATACCACATTTCTTGTCAATAATATAATCACTTGAAGTTAAATTCCATAGCTACCATCAGACAAAATATTGCGAAGTCGTGGGCATTTACATATGTAAGAAACCTTTGAAAATCAGAAATGATCAATTTTAACAATACTTTTTGTTCAAAATTGGTGAGATTTTATGAAAAAAAATGTTTGATCAGTTTGCAATCTCACAGCTGAAAAGCTTAACTTCTCTAATTTTTATTTCAAAGGTGAAAAAGGTTGGCTTCTGAGCAAACTCTTTAGCAAGGGAAAGAAATCAAAGCCAGTCAATGAAGTTGATGAGAAAGCCAAGACTGTGCAATGTGTGACATTCTCAGCACAATTCCCACCTCCAGAGTGGGAGTGGTATAGCAAGGAGCATTTGGTTT
The DNA here is from genome assembly GCA_002633005.1 of Phoronis australis. Lineage (NCBI taxonomy): Eukaryota > Metazoa > Phoronida > Phoronidae > Phoronis > Phoronis australis. The sequence goes on along the minus strand of NMRA01000042.1, from coordinate 749,880 downwards.
CAAAAGTCCAGAAGTCAGCCACCTGGCACTGCATGCAACCGCCGCCATATTGTAAGAATGACACAAATAATCAAAACAAAAGAAGCGGAAAAAACGAGAGGAGCAGACGCAAAGAAGACGATGTGTTGACTAGGGACATAATTAAGAAACAGGGAAGGCATCAAAAGGCCATGACACTTCCTGCTGAAATTGATGGAATATGTAAAGAAAATGATAGCTGCTATGTGGTACCTGCAGGTAAAAGTCATGAAAAAAGTCAAAAAGCCTTGATGCTGCCTGTTGGAATTGATGGGACAGGTGTAGGAAAAAGTGGTGACAATGAGATGCATGCCATCACAAATTGTGTGAAGAAGGGTAAAACAAAGTCTAAAAGGAAATCGAGGCTCCATGCTAAAGGCAGTGGTTACCATGTGCAAGGCTCTGAGCTGAGGCAAACTTCTAAATTGTCTAGAAGCAAAAGTATGCCATCTGGTGAGAAGTGCAAAAATAGACTGATGGGACCAAAAGAACAAGAAGATCTACTTCCTGTGACTGGATCACAAGCTCTATTGCATGTGGAAAAGGGTGACATTTGTAATGTGTATAGCTCGAAAAATGGCTACTGCGCTGAGATGAGCAATGGCTTACAGATGAGTAAGGCTAGAGTTGTTGAGAAGACAGCGGAGTGCAGTGGTCATAACATGTTATTGGACTGTGTGGATGACTTGACAAGTTTAGATGACGAACAATATGAGCTGCAGTGTAGGAGCTCAACAAGTAGTGAATGCACCCTGCAGAGTGTCGTCAGGAACTACACATCAGAGTTGTCACGTCTGGACAGAGGAGATAATCACCAAACAGCATCGGATGTGGAGGTCTGTAATATCATGGAGGAGAAAGGAAATCTCGACGGTAAACATGGGATGCATTTTGTTGCAATTCAAAATGAATGTGAACGGCCAACAGTGGCTGTACTTACGGAGAATGTGTTTAGCGATGAGTCTCACTACTGTGCACCTGTTGTTAAAGGACAGCCTGCTTTACTTGATCCAAACACTGACTCATTGTCTTTAGCTCATGACCTGAGTAAAAGCTGTGTAGAGTCTGAAAGAGTATGTGATGAAAATACAGTTCCATACTCTCCCAAACATGAATCTCGATTCTCGTGCAAAAGCAACAAAGCCCGCAAGAAAATGGACGGTGTGGTAAAGGATAAGAATCAAAATGAGGCTAGCAAAATTGGTGTTCAGAACAATCTCGGTGACAGTGGATTCAACTCACCTCTAACGAATCCTGCACCAGTCACGAGTAAAGAAGAAAAACTTCAAAACAACCTAAGTATGAGTCATCAAATGATGGGTAGTCAGTTGTCTATTGAAGGAAATACATTAAGAAGTAGTGAATACTACCCCAGCAACCCTCATCTTAAGTTCATTCGCGAGACAGATTTAGATGAAGACTTGTACTTAAATGACAATGGGCCAAAAGGAGACTTTGGGCAAGATTTTGAGGTTGTTGGAATGGTATAAAATGAGTGTTTCTGGTTGACGTTTCTCATGTTTTAGAGCCATTACAAACTGCACCAGCAATGAATTAGGTAATAAATCAAAGTTGCCAACTTCAAAATAGGAAACCAGCAAACAGTAACCCTTATTCATAAAATTAAAAATCAAAAACTGTATTTCGGACAAAAGCAGAAATTTCGATACTTTTCCAGTTACTAGAATATTTTTTTAAATACCAAAAGAAATTTGTTTTTGTGCCTCGTAATATCTGATTTTGTCAAATGTTGTTTTATTTTTTCATGCAGCGATCCATTATGTTGAATTCTTTATTGTAAATTTAAATTGTTAAACATTGAAGAGAATCTATGCTTTTGGTATTGGTGATTTATCATGTACTGTCATAAGGAACTGGACATCTTCCTGAAAACTGCTTTGAAGTGGTCATGGAGTAACAGCATTTCTATTAACTATTGATTTATTTATCCACCTTTAGCCTTATAAATAGGTTCGGGGCTGATGTAATTAGACCCAATAGTTTTTAGAAATGATGTTAATGAACACGACATCCTCACAGAATTTAGTGCTTAACTGTTAAACACGATGCTCATTTGAATGTGGAATACTGTCTGGTTTAATACATTTGATGTAGGGCTGGTAAAAATTCACTTTCTTCGAACTTCGTATTAAGTAAATTTTACCTGCTCGACATCGTAAAAAATTACTTTATCGCACATTCGATGTACTTTCGTTATTATTTCTAATATTTAGAAAATTATTGGTCTTGGTTGATTTCTGATTTCTGAAAAATTCATTGATTTTGTTTCAGGTGTTACAAATAGCTCCCAACTATGTGCATTGATTATACAGTAAATTAATGAAGTTTTTGTGTCCTAGTAGCGTAACAGCAGTCTGTTTGCTCTGAAAAAAGATGAGATGTGTAACCTTAATTTGTGCCGAAGGTACCGGTACTAATTAAAAGCCTTCCTCGAATTAATTTTTGTAATTCTGTATGTAGTCTTAGCAATGCTTTAGCAACATTAGAAAACACAATTTAAACACTTAAACGTGGGCAAGTTAAATGATATGCAAATTTATCATGAGAAAACAGCAAAGAATGCCCGATTACATTAGTTTCGAACATTGGCCATTACCCGTGTTAGATGTAAGTACGTATCTGCTCTGGGTACCGTAGTATGTTGAGTAGTGATTAGAAAGTGTGTGCGTCATTGATAGCTGTTTGAATTACTTGGGGATTCTCACATTAATATAGATGAAAGTTGGACAAAAAGTCTAAGCATTCATGTTATTGGACAATTCATAACTTAAGTGTGGTGAGAGTAATATTTATAGCATGCTGAAGGGACTAAATTTACATGCGTTAATGGTCAAGGACGTCTAAGGCAATTTTGGTGCATTGTGCAACTACATGGTGCCATCTGTTGGTGATATTACAAGTATTCTGTATGGAAAGACAAGTGTAATAACTGATTAATATGCATTACGATTAATTTTCCATATTTCAGACCTAAGAGGTTTGTCTAAATGATTGTGCAATGCGATGGTGCTTTTGAAATCAGTTTATACCATGTATGTAAATAATTTTACCAATTTAAAATAAGCTTCTGTGCATGTAGTTAGGGTATTTTCCTAAAAGCAGCCTGCTAATTTCTTAATCCCAGTGACCGAGGAAGACTGGGTGTCAGTGTTATTTGCCATTTCACTTCTTGGTATCATGGTAACACATGCATTATTGTTGATGCATATTCTTTTTCACTGTTGACACTGGAAGTGCCATGATAAAATAAAAAGTGTTTGAAAAGTTTTGCCATAGTTTAAAACACTAGCATATCTTGTTCTATGAAGCTGTTTATGTATACAATGAATGACTTTAAGGTAACTGGCTACTTTTGTTACCAAGGATTGTATTTCTTAAATAAGTTTTAAGTATCAATAGCAGACCCATGAAACTATGTTCTAAAATCTTTAATGATCTCAAAACCTTTGTGCACTTAAGCTATGTTTGTAATCACTTTGTTACAGGTGTTTTTTCTAAAAAAATCATTTCATTATGGAGATTGCCATATTTTCCAGGAAGACGATTTTTGGAATGAAACTTGCAAATTCCATGGTAACAAAAATACCTTACTACCTTAACCCATTCAAATTCCTTAGCAATGTTCATTGCTTTGAAAATTGCAACTTCAATAGTGCAAACTTCTAAGCGTGCCATTCTGCAAGGAAAAACATCAGTCATGCAATGCATGTTTTTGTGTTTGCCCCAAGCACTGCTCTCTAGTTCGCGATTTATTTCAATTTATTTTGACATTAAATACATACACGTTAAAGGTCATACAAATGTATTTTTCATTCCTCACTAAGATACATACAATTTATGCTCAGAAGCATAGTCTAGAAAGCATTTTGCAATGACCATTCAGGAATCAACAATTTACTGAATGTAATAACATAACAAAGTAAGTCCAGTGTTTACAATAAAGTCCTGCGTATAATGCCATGACCTTAAGTTTAAATATATGACTATTCAGGGGAGTGTCATAGAATCAACTTTTCCTGGGAATCCCATTGTCTTAACTATCGAGTTGTGTGCATCATTTAGAAGATACCAACATGCACTGTTTGGTTAAGCATAGAATGTTTATAGCTAGTGAATATTTTATCCATTTTGACTGGCTTGCATTTATCATTATGTAGGCACGGCTGATTGGAAAAAAAAACAAAAAAAAAGAACGATTAGTTTCAGAATCCAAAGAAATTGTTTGGCCTTTGATTTGAATATAAAGCCATAAAGACCGATTCGTTTTAAATATAAGAAGAAAGTGTATTTACCTATTAAGACCATGGCTTCATATACAAGATTTTATGGTAAAAGCAAGATTTTGAACTCTTCAATTGATTGAATACATGCTCAGTGCTAACGCTTTATCATCATTTCTGTTCAAATGTTCAACAAAAGAACCCGTTGGTAGTCAAATAAACGCGATAAATATTGCAATTGCTCTTTAAATGCTGAATGTTCTGCACCATTATCTTTCTTCAAATCACACATTACTTCTAAAATGCGTGTAGAAACATGATTCACTCCACACCCTTAACACTGGATGTCTTACAATGCAGCATACTGCAAGGTTACATGTCACATGTTTAGTGTCCTCGCCAGATCATACATTCTCAGAACATTCAAACTGCCTCATCCTAAAAGCTAATAAAATGGGCTGGGGATAGGCGAAGACCGATAATTGTCCAAAAACTTGCATTGAAAGTGACACCTAGATTCTTGCTCAGATACTAATGAATGTTTCCAACTTATATTTCATTACCACTTAGTTTTAACCTAACGTGTCAAAATTCTTGAAAACAGCGCTTGTGAGAACCACCTTGCTGCAACACTGGGTCCCACGTGGCATAAGATATAGTACAGCACAAAATTGCCACAAATCAATTTTGGGAGCTTCAGTACCTATAAACTGGAATATGGTACTATTATCAACAATTTGGGTAGGCTTGTCCATAAAAAAAACAAAAAACATTCATTAAGCAACTCTTACCAGCTTCAAGTGTATGGGTGCTGAACGAAGACTTAAGATTTGCTTGGCAATCTTATGTATACACAGTAGGTAAGCTGGCTACGCGAGATGGTATATTGAGACAAAATTGTGTTCATGGTATGAACATTAGTGAACACAAAAGAGAAACATCTACATGTAAATATAGTCATTGTAATTTACACACAACACTGATGGCAAGGATGGTGCATGCACAGAGCATGTTCACAAAATTAAAAGCAAAAAATTTGTTCGCTCAACAAAACTATATAATACTAACAGATTAGGGCTCAAGACTGTATGCCAAACCTCTCTGATGCTCGGTGACTTAAAACAGCAAATATTGTAATAGAAAATTAGAGCATTTGCCTGAGGCCCGTAGACTGTTTACATGTCTTGTGCAATGATCCCAAACAAGGCTTGGCATAAAAATGAATTCTGCGGAAACAAGCTTTGTAGACTGCAATTTTGCAGCAAAGCAACTGTGATTAAGCCGACATGGCAAACTTCAAACTGGAATAATTAAGTTAGCAGTGGTGATAATGAATTTTCCCATTGAACCAGTCAAGGAATTGTATATCATACACAATTAAGATTGCTAACTCACCATATTAAAAACAAAACAAGGCTCCAATGGTGGAGGGAGGCAGGGGCAGCTAGTTGTAATGTAATGGGGGTGTGCTGCTGAGATGGGATGCATTTTTCAATTTTCTGATGTAGGTTTTAACCATTTTTTCTATAAATTAGACGTGTCAGTTCAAATTAAATGAGTACAATAATGTGAGCACTATTTTTGGTTGACATAAGTTTTGATCTGATAATAGTTTTGCACTTTATGAATAATGGCAAGATTTTAAAGTTGTTACACAGGGGGATAGGATATAATTTGGGTAGACTTTTTCAGACAAGATAAAACTTTGACTCAATCCATGTTTTCAGCTTTCTTTCAAGATGTATAGACATGGTCTAGCTCTCACGGTATAAACATGGATAGGATTTTTTCATTTTGGCCTGGTATAAAATATTGCCCCTGATGTGGAAGTCTAGCTGCACTCTCCTAATGTAAAGATATAACTGCCCCTTGGAGTTCTATCCTCAGTAAAATCATGAACCAAAACACATGAATAAAATCCTACAATGATACCCTCACCGGTTTGCGTACCTCAGAATCTGCTGCCGTGATCAAAGACACCATGCTGTTGTACTAATTACATCGCCTCGGGCATTTGATGTTATTATTCTCTATAAAATCATACCAACCATAAACACACTGGAAGCGGCAATAGCATTCAAATTTTCATTTTGAGAGTTTTTAATGGCACATTTGAATAGCTCGTGAAAAGTACACGTGCCTAGGTTTTTGAATTTTGAAAATCTGATGATAAATGTGACTTTTAAAACCTAAAATGTTTGAACAATGTTGCCAGTTAATTCTGCTTCTCACTAATTCTGCTGGTTGTGCAACATAATTGGGCCATTTACCACACCAGCAGGCAGCACTTGGAACCTGAAGTACGTCAAGTGTCATGATCGTAAAGTTCTTGGCATGCAATAATTACCATTGGGCTTTAATATAAAAATGGTGTTGATAAGTGCCTCTTGTGGACACATCGAATTAAAGCAGTAATATCTAGAAATATGGCACAATTAAGAATCCTTTTAGTTTGCATTAAGGCAACAGCAACATAGCAGTGTCCAACAGCAGGCCAGCAAACAACAGTCTTCGGCCATCTCTCTGTCGCGACGATCTTGGTCATCCACATAACTGAAAAGACAAAGAAAGAATGAGTTAGATAGCACTACACAAGTCTATAAGGCACACTCCCAACAGGTGAAAAACCAAAAATGACACCCATCTGGGTTGTAGGGGGGAGGAGGGCAAACACTAAAAACTTTACCGTGCCCATGCTTCAAAAGCGGCATTTTCAAACGGTACTAAGGCAATGTATATTCCTTAAACCATGACCTTAATGCCATTGAACTTGCACCCAAGTAAAGCAATTTTTCCAGAATATGGACTGAGTCTTTGGGTAATGATCATGACAAAGTGTTTTTTGTGATGAAGGCAGCTGGTTTATTACAACTTGAAGAATGCATCCAACGTAAAGCATGCTTGAGCTCAAACCATCTTTTTTAATTTAATTTTTATCAAATTATGTAAAAATGCAGCATCAAGTGGACATAATGCACATGACTTAACACCTGCAACAGTGCTCTGCACATAATACTCTACGTGAGTGTCTATACCTTGAGAGTTGATGTCATCAGCTGATGCTCTTGCAGGCACTGGACAATGTACAGGCACCTTTACCATTTTAAAGACAAACACCAACCAGACACTACCGACGTACACTCACACAATTTTTGTTCTTTCTGTTACAGGCTGTACATATGTTGGTTGAGGATAGTATGCCCCGGCGGGCGGCTGATATGCTCCTGCTGGGGGTTGGTAAGACCCTGGTGGTGGCTGGTATGCCCCTGCAGGGGCTTGATAGGCTCCAGCTGGCATTCCTGATGGAGGTGGGCCATAAGGGTCAACAGCCCCTGCTGGGCGGGGTCCATAGGGGTCAGCAGCTCCGTAAGCAGGTCCAGACATGACTCTTTAAAACAGACATTGATGAAGGTTAAAAGGATACAAAACCCTGCATTAGCCAACTAATATGATGGAAGGCGTAGCCTTGGTTATGGGCAAAAGCCAACAATTAGTGTTAAAAACTCTGACCATTTTCATAAGTAATAAATAAGGTAACTAAAGCACAACTCGGCAATGATGATAGGCTAAAGGTATTTGCCATAAAGGTTTGCCACACCATTGAAACCCAGTGGACTTGTCTCAAACAACTCGCAGATTATGCGCACACAAGGTTGCATGGATCCTTAGAACTCCACACAGCGACGTTTCAGAGGTCAGATTCAAACTGAAATAAGCGGGCTGTGCATGGAAGAATGGAATCCCAAAAATTACCGTATCCACTTTCATTTGTTTCCCATTCCTATTTTTGTGGTTTGTTATACGGGAATTACATTGTATCTAAAAATAAACAAAACACAGATCTCCAGAATGAACTTCAGTACTGACACGATCATAAAGACATCGGTGGTATATGCCCTTTTCATTGCCTTTAGACCGATCTGCTGCTCCACTTTGTAATCCAGTCATTACGGTTTGTATATGGCGGCAGGGTGTTACGGTACTTTATAAATACTTACTTTTCAAAAGCCTTCTATTTGGTTTCAAATCCAAACTGGTGAGAGCGATTTTTACATATAAGGCGCAATCCAGGCATCACTCTGGTCCAAGGCATCAACATTCGGAAGTCAAATTTGTCTACCAAGGTTCAAAGAATCAAACCAAACTACCTTTATCAGCTGAAGCCTGACCCACATATATTTTGTATTATTTTAATGGTACTGATGATCCAAACCTAAATTTTCAAGAGCATTTCAATTCCAGAAGCCAAACGATAAGAAAAAACCACCAGTTTTAATTTAGTCCACAATATATTAATTTATTTTGCCAGTCTTTTAATTGCTGTGATTAAAGGGGTAATTGCTCTGCTTCATATAGAATGACCCTAGAAATGATGTTTAGAAGTTACATAGCCAAATTTGCACATTTTCTACACTCTTTTAAGGTTATGTAAGACCCGAGAAATGTAACAAAATTTAGCTATCCATAACATCTATTTAGTGTCAGAGATGATCAGGTCAAATTCACGTGAAACTTTTAGATGTCATGCCTTATGTAATGTTCTTTGAAACGCTGTCAGTAATTGTTTTAAGATGTTCCACTTTTGCACAATTAGGCACTTAAAAAATTTAGCATTTCTATCATTTTAAGTTGTAACTAAAAATTTGTAGAAAATGAAAACGGAATGATAATTCAGAAACTGTGATAGCGTTTTTAACTGGAGACTTCATCTTGAACAATTATATAAAACAAACTTTGGTCATGTAATTAATGCCTTTCATTTGACTTGCTATGAATGTTCCTTTTTGCTTAAACTTTACCAAAAACACACAGTCACAATGATAATAATGACAGATTTGGTATAAAGTAAAAGTTTTAAGGTTTGTTATTTTCAGAAAATATATACTTTTACTGAGTTAAAAATCAATTTTTTGTAGACATTTGGCTAAACACACAAACTTGCTGATAAACTTCCTTTAACCTAAACTGAAACTGAAAGCGTCACCTGGCAGCGCCAGTGGTATTGAAAGTGCGGACTTGCACAGAAGTCATGTGAATGACTCTGTTACCGAGTAAGTGAACACGACGGCATTTACAGCGTCAAGTCACTGTAGCCCTCAACAACTAAATCCATGTTAATGAACACCAAAAAAGGTAAATATATAGCACTACCGTCTGAACTGGCCAGCGCAAGTAGCTAACAATCGGCCTGCAAAACAAGGAACGTTAGACAATCCATCATGATGTCATCATGGCGCGTGACCAAGTATACAGCACAATACCCAACACTTTCAGTGGGATTTCGGCGATACTTGAATGGTAAATACATATACATGCAACATAGCTTGAGCTTAAACAAAACTTTAAGAATATAAGAAACCATCTGGGTTATAATCCATCGGTTTTTGCTTTGTTAGTTCAATTTGACCGAGCGATACGGCGCTGAGGCAGAAGCAAAACCACGAAACCCACGGTATGCGGTGGTAGCGCTGGTTTCGCGTGATTGTAACACCGCACATGTGTCAAAGAACTTAATACCTTTGTTTTTGTTTCTTTCTAACTCAAAAACGAATTCCAGACCGCGAGCTAAAATGGACGATTCAAGGAAAACACAAACCCTTACCGTTAAGGCTCAACACAGCTGCTGTTGTTTATGATGAACTTCCTGAATGACTTGAGTCACATGGTAAGCCATGTGACTTAGATTTCACAATACCGGGACACGGTAGTAGTCATTACGCTAGTATCTGTTTAGCAAATCAAGATCTCGTGAGATTCTGTGAGGTATTGCAGTGAATTTTCAATGAGAGCACATGATTTTGGCTAGATTTTATGTCCGCGACGGAGACAGCTATTCAAGTATACTACCTCGCCGGGTATTCCATTTGACATGCCGCGACTGGCGAGAAGTCAGTGGCACGGCACAAACCTTGTATTACCGCTACTAGGGAGTGTCGCGCATCCTCGAATGTATATCATAAAATGGTATTTATGTATTTATGTAGAGAAACATTCTTGATTTTGGTGCAGTCATTGGGATTTGTTTTCACCACGTCTCATGGGCTACATTAATCTGAGTGAAAAACACCCGAGGCGCGCCCCAACACTCAGTGCAGCTATTTCAGGATCCCCAAATTGTCAGTAAAGTACACTTCACGATATTTGCTTATCTGAAATAACTCTCTCAAAGACAATGATGAAATTCGGACAGTTCACAAAATCATGATACATCACTGCTCCTCAAATGGCAATAAATGCCACTGCTGTTTAACTTAGGCCGGGTACAAGATTAGTGTAATGGGCCAGCCTTGTGGCCTAAACAAGCCTGAGTGTACCGCAAAAGGCATCAGGCCACCTGCATTCTTTTTTGGTACAAAAGGATTTGTCGTTTAAACTCACAATTAACAGGAAATCAAAAAGGAATCAAGGTAATTAAACGGTTTGCTCATGGAATCTATTGTTGGTTTCTGATTTATGTTAATGCATCTATGAAAATCGACTGATTGATAAACCTTGACAACTAGGACTGAGCTGAATCTTATAAGAAATGACGATTCTTCAGTGAACTTATAGTTGCAGGCTGACATTTGGAAGTTCGATCTATCCGATCATCACATCCCCAAATAGCAAAGTACACTGAACTATTTTTGTCTACCTGAAATAATTTTCAAGAATATTGATGAATGTCGCCGGGACAGCTCCACAAAGTGTCCCAAAATGTTCTCACAATTCAAATGACAATAAGTTGTTTATTGACTTAGGAACCAGACTAGTGGTTTAAATTCACAAACCGTAGGTCAAAAAAGAGGCTTAAGTCTTTAAATAAATAAAATTAAACTCATTGCCCATTAACTTGTTTGCACGATGTATTTTTGTTCTTCAAACTGAATAGTTTGCTTGCCATTCCCGTGCATACTGCACAGATGAAGCTACCCTCTGACACAGCGCCACCTATACTGCACTGTGATAGACTGAAGATGAAGCACGGCGTTGACAGACGCATCTACGTTAAAAATAAGGTGTAATCATGAAGTAGGCCCACGCAGAAAAGTCAATGATCCACGGGAGCTGAATTTGAACTCCAGGCGTTGAGGTGTGCACAAGTTTTTGGGACTCTGTATCATTTTCCTCAGCCACCAGAAAAACTTAAAACACTGAGCCCCAAAGGCACTGATACCAGGGACCTCGGGTAAAAAAATCCCTTCACAGAATGACCATAACAACTGAATTTTTCCCGAAGGATCACAATGAAACGAATCTTGACCTTAATTAGAGCCAGCACAGATGGATAGGTACGAACTACGGCTGCTTGTTTCAAGCTAGGAACCAGTGTGAATCATACTGAGCTGGGACCGACCCCAGCGCATGACTAGCTTTAGCTCATAATTTCGTATTTTCAGTGTTAGATCTCAGCTACAGTTACTTACGGCAGCTCCCAGCTACCCACCAGTGCGCTGGCCCTGGCCCATTCTTACTCTCCGTGGTTCACGATTAGGCCTACTCAACTTCCAGGATTGCCCCGACGGGCCCACCTATAAGGCGGACGTGGGAGATTCGGTACAAATATGGCAACCGATCGGGAGCCGGGGGNGGGGGGGGGGGGGGGGTGGTAGTTTGGCGAAGTCGACTTGTGTGGTTTGTGCCCCCCAATAATTTTTCAGTTGCTTTTCTACGGGCCTGAAAATGGACACACTGGCAAATACAGATAGCTGCGGTGCATTCATACCAGTGCAGTCGGCCTAATGGTCTTTATATGGGAGGATCTGTTTTCAGAAGTCAGTTCCCGGTGACTTGAATGTGGTGTATCATGCACAGTCTCTTGCACGCCCACCGTTCGCCTTTACGAATTTAGCCAGAACTCAGGTGAGGCCGATGACGACAGTCAGAGTAAAACGGCCAAAGCGGGAGCACTTCTAATTAAGCAACGTAACACGCTAGTTATAATGAAGCTCACCGAAGACCGCAGAATATGTCACTTAAATCTTTCCATGTCATGAAAGTGAAAAAACTAACAATTTAAAATGAAGCGGATCACTCAGGGCACCAGTAATGACGCAAATGAATAAGAAAGTCATCTTGAAATTTGACAGTCTGTTGTTCAACCCTTACTTGGTATCTTCAAATCAGTAACATCAATCGCCAGAGTGTCATTTCTGACATTTTCTTTGGACGGTAGAACCCAATTGCTGACCATCCAGTAGTGAAGAACAATTCGCGACCAGCCGGCTCAATGACTAGTCAGTCTCCGCGCGCGGTCGTGAAATGTTGCAGTAACCAATATTTGTTACTTGATACTGAAGAACAATAGTTAATTTATATTTACATCCAATAAAATTTCATAAAGTCATTTAGCGTTTGTCTGCACCGACCCCAATGCCTTTGAAAGGGGATCGTTTCAATAATAAGACATGAGTCAGCAAAAAATAATTTATTTATTTAACAGTGAGATTGTTTTACTACATCAAATGTGTGTCTCAGTAAACTTGCCACAAAGTGATGTTATGACCCACAGCCTTTTGAACACCTTGTATTGCTTCTAGACAATAGCAACAGAGATTGTTCTGGCATACGGAAATTAAAGCTAACAGGCCACTTTCACTTTGGAACATTTGAATCATCTACAACAGTTGTGGACTAAGTTTGCTTGCAGGTCGCTCTAGTTTTATGGGAATTAAGACCAATGAGTTACACAGATCCACTTAGCTCACTGGGAGGACTGAGCTTGTCAGGAGTTTCTTGACAAAGGCCTATTGGTGTATTTTCATTTTGCCAAAGAGATCTTTGGTGTTATGTGCAATACTTGCAAGTAAAGCAAAGCTTAGTTGTCCTTAAAGATATAAACAAACACATAAATACAAACAAGAAACCTGAGGTAAAATTGAGGACTTCATTGCATATACTTCAATTTTTTTGCAATGGTCTAACGGCTATAAACTCATTGTCAGTCAGAAAATTTAACCTTTGATTGAAACCACTTACTGTTGACGTTGGCATCAAATTTTTCTTTAGTCAAATAAGATGCAATTATAAGGTTTGGAAAGAACTGACAGTTTGGTAGATTGCTTGACACCAGGCTCTACAAGCTGGCTTGTCATTATGTGACATGTATGGTCTTGACCAATTATTTTGAAGTGCCAAGTTGAGATCAATTTCGCATTGGTAAGTGACCTGAATCAAATGTTAGTTCCTTTGACGAGATGCACGTGTATAGCCACTTTTATGTAGCCACCAACATCCAAGATCTAAATGAATTCATCTTTGTCTTATGTTCCATGTCAAAGAGGTGATGTGTGCATTCAGAAAGGTCCAGCTACTGAAGCTTAAGTACCTAACAGTTAAGCTAAAATTTATATTTTGTAGTAACCATATTTTTCATCCATTACAGTAAAACTTGCACGAGTTGACGTACACAAACTGCTGCACAGTTGTTCTTGCGTGTACACTAAATAAGTCCATTTTGCCTTCCTCGAATGAAATCTATGGGTCCAGTTAGATCTCACCTCACTGTTTCACAACTTGTTAAACAACTTAGGTTGTGTTATTTAGCAAACAGTTATAATAACAACCTCAACAACTGAACTTTACAACAATTTCAAACAGTAACAATAACACAGCAGTGAGCACCAGATATACTTGTTGGTCCTTTAGTAAAGTGTTTTATCACTTATGATGACTCAGTTAGTCTAGATTTTATTCCACTCAACACCAACATACTGCAGCCAAAAACCCTTGCAATGGAATAAACTGAATGGTAAAAAAAAAAAATTGCAGGCGGTCTGATACACGTTGTATCAGACATGCGCAGGCCTCGCATGTGGGCCCATTGCACTGATCACCTGGAAATATTTTTATGCTTTATTGATATATGGTTAAAACCGAGCTGAGGAGCTAGAAACCTGGCTCAAGGGTTTAGCAGTGTGACCCGGTGGGACTTGAACCCACAACCTCGAGAAAAGAAAGCGGGCACCTATCACCAGGCAACACTGCCTCCTCTCAAAACTGAATGGTATGTAAGGATAACAATTGTATCAAAAAACTTTAAGCTGTTATAAACCATTGACTTCTGTCCAACTATTTAACTTTTAATTTCAACCACTTGCTGCTATAAAGCTGGTCTTGATGTTTATTACTCGGATTACAGAAGATTTGATAGAGGGCATGCTTAGTGTATAAATTAACCATCCGTGACAACTCAACTAACTAAAGCTCATCTCAGACAATAGAGGAGCACCAATTCTTACCAGATTTAAGAACAAGTTGAGATTCATTTTTATTGACAAGTAGGGTAAAAATTCTGCAGTTTGGGACAGTCAAATTTAATTATTTTGCTCAAAGTCAGAACTTGAACCAAATTTTAGAAACAGGAAATATTTGCTGTCCCACGAAGTGACAAACACTCATCTTGATATTACACACCATGAGAACACATGAAAAGATTGCGCTGGCAGATATTTTTGACGATATTATAAACTGCATAGTCTATGTTTCAGACACTGTTGATACAAAAATGCAGTCTAAAATTTGAGAAATACAATGAATGCCAAAATCAAATGTGTCCAAATCTTCAGAATCAGGAAAATTTAATTTCTACTTCAATTTCTTGGTCCCAAATTTTAGAGACAGTCTCAACCTGGAGAATTCTTTCTGTAGACTATTTGATGAAAGCTATATTTATAGCCACTTTAAAAGCCTTCTCCTTATCGCTTTTATAAAAATGTTTACACATTTAAACATGAAATGAAGCCAACAAGACCGAGAAGTAACAAAGAACTGTGTTAATATCTCTATCAACAAAAAACTAGGCAAAATCCAGTAAGTTCAAAGAAAATACCTGTGAACACTAGTTACAACCACAGAATATCAAAAGTGTCTCACACAAATAAAATATCAGACCACAGTTTTTGCTTCTAAGACCCGAAGCATGAAGCCTTCCACGGCTCAGTGGTTGGGCCCGCATTTCCATACTGAGGTCAAAATATTATGGATGGGCAAAATGACCTGGAAACATGTTCCAAGTTTTATAGACAAGTGACTGAAGACCAGAAAATTAAGTGACAAGAAGAATGGTTTGCAAATTCTTTGAATCAATATTTTGCAATTACCA
This sequence comes from Phoronis australis, assembly GCA_002633005.1. Classification (NCBI taxonomy): domain Eukaryota; kingdom Metazoa; phylum Phoronida; family Phoronidae; genus Phoronis; species Phoronis australis. The sequence continues at coordinate 734,538 of NMRA01000042.1, read as the reverse complement.
AGACATCTTTCGATACCAAATTTTTCATTTGCCATAGGCAAAAATGTGTTAGCTTTCTTAAACATGAGTTTTGAATACATCAGCCACTGTTCTGCATTATCCAAATGTCTAGGAGCAACGCTATGACAAATCATGACCTCAACTTCCTGTATGGAGTCACAACACAATCAAAGGTGTCGCTAGTATCTGTCTCTGACTCACATGGTTCATTGGTATCAAGACCATATGACATCATGTTCACAAATCTTTCTTCTTCACCTAATAGCACATTTGTCCAGTCCTGGAAAAACAGTGTACTGTGATACGTTTCTTCATTCAACTTGGGTAGTGAATGTCAGGACAAAGCAGTAGTCAACAGTCACAACATTCAATACACAGTAAAAAGCTTGTAACACTATTATTTAGTAGCGCTTGGTACACAACTGTGACATCAAGACTACAACTCCCTGTAGGCAATAAGGTGACATAGCATGCCTGGATTTGAGAACCAGTTTGATGGCCATTTTTCCGTCAGTGGAGAACATTGGTTCTCAAAATTCGGCACATAATATCACACTATTACCCTCCCCATCGTCACGAGCTATAGTTCCTGCAGAGAACCATAGTGGAATATCAAGTTAAAACTTCATTTCGTGTTTGTTTTGGCATCGCAACAGCAACAGATACATAGAAAAAGAGTTTCAAAACCAGTGGGCTATGGAAAGTGTTAAAAAATCATTGAAAACTAGTAAAATCCAATTCATAATCTTTAGATTATAAGCCATGTTATCTTAATAAGATACTGAGAATGGTCATATGTAGGATCGGATCAACTGTCCAATGGTCCAACTGATTCATCTTCTAGTGCCTAAGGTAACTGGATGACAACTTTGCGACAAAGATATTATAAATGTGACACCAAATAATAGCACAATGCTCATGGCTTCAACTAAAGATCGACAAAAGAGGGACAGGATAACATTCAGTGCAAGCATTTTCTCTAACAGACCTAACATTTACCTCTTGAGAATATTGCACCAGTTTCCCACCCAAATAGTCTGGCAAAACTTCTTGGTTCACGTAGTTGTGTAACTCCTCAAAGTGTGAACCATGAAAATGTAACTGAAATAGCAAACATCCAACATACAATAATCGGAAAGACAAGAGACGGAACACAGTTTCTTTTATCCATGGTCATTTTGCAATATTAAACTCTTTGGAATATTCCAGTGCACATAGTGGTAATCTGTTGGCAGGCTGATTGCAAAGAATTTATAAAAACATGAAACTCAATTGCCAAAATCTGCACCCAAGTCATAGGTGAACATCACAGGGTGCTACAAGTTGTCCACCAAATGTTCCAATGCTATGCTTTTGTTCAGTAAGTCACCGTAATATCAGAAAATGACTATTTAAATATTAAGACCAAAAGCAGTAAATAGAACCAGGGGTAACTTTCTTCAACAAGAACCTTCTTATTGATACAATTATTTATCAGATACTCCACTGATTCCAATTTAGAAACAAAAATATTTAAGTTCAACTTTATACAAACACTATTTTGTAGAATATTACAGCTGGTATTGTTTATCTCAAACATAGCCATACCCTGCTTGCAGTCTTCTCTTTCAGAAATGGCCTTAGCATGGCGTAAATCACACCCACCGCAACAGGTTCGTTGATGAAGTGAATGCCCTTAATGCGGCATGGATAGGCATCCTGCACAGAGATTGACAAGGATTTCAATTGAATCCTTTAATAGTCCAATGAAACAGCATTAATAAGCTATCAGTTCAATATTAATGCGCATGTGAAGACGTTCTGTCAGTGAAGTTAATTCAGAGGTTGCTAACAATAATCAAAATGACAACACTAAAAGACCCAAACCAGTTTGTCAAAGTCAATGTGAACAAAAACATTGATTTTAGATACTTTATTTAGGTCTAATTGAGAATAAATGAACCATTTGAGCACCTAGTTCAAAGGTATGCGTTAGTTGAATGAAAGTACTCTGTGAACATAAAATTTGAATGTGTACACACATGAAATATACACTTTCAGACAAACATGAAAACTCACCTGCAAAATTGTAAAGAATTTTTTACAAATGAAAGGATTCAGGTGCCTGGCCTCGAGAACAGGGAAGCCAGTGAAATCACAGACAATAATCACCCCACTGACTTGTACAGCTTCATCCTACAGACAAAGATAACACTATTATCAGGTTGGCACTGTTTTTACATGCTTACCCAAAAATAGTCATATCACATCATTTGCACTTAAAAGTGCTTTTCAACCTATCTAGGTGACCAAAAAACACCAAGATATGCCTTTTAATCTCATTAAATCAGTATCATCATCCTTATCGTGATAAGGTTTTACCAACAAAATTACCAACAACAACATCAAAACCAACAACTTAAAAAAAGTCTCCAGAGTTTATTGGGGTTGGCAAACCTAAGAATTGCGAATTTGAAAATGGCGCATGTACACATTGATTGTGAATTGAGTATGTAACTTAAATAGAATCCCATCATGGAAAAGAATATTAGGATACTAATTTCATGAGAGTAAAAGGCCCATTTGATTTTTGTTTTTTAGCCCGCTCAACACAGAGAAATGCAGCTTTGATCAATTTGTTTAGCAGCTGTAAGCATGGGTAAATTGTCTAAGTCAACTTGATACAAAATTCAATTTAAACAGATGTTAGTCAAGGCAATATGGAAAAACCAGTGAGCACCATTCATAAACAGAAGTAATGCATATGTGGATTTAGGTATTCTTGAAAGTGTACCATGACCAAACATAAGATATATGAGTTATTATACCAACTTAAAAAGTGTAGTGCTCTTTAAGTGACAATGAACCTGCGTTCTAACAAAGAAACTAAAATTTGATTCAGAGCACTTAACTGTCAAATGGGTCTCGACTTATTCCTTACTCAAATGAGAAGTGATTTTTGGTCTTGCAAAGAACCAACAGTTTTTTTAATCCTCAAGAGCACACCTCGTAAACAAAATCACACGTCACCAACTTGCAGAGCCTGGTCTCAGGCAATGCAACCTGATGACACGTCATGACAAGCCAACTTGCAGAGCTTGGTCTCAAGCAATGCTACCTGATGACACGACTTGACAAGCCAACTTGCAGAGCCTGGTCTCAAGCAATGCTACCTGATGACACGACTTGACAAGCCAACTTGCAGAGCCTGGTCTCAAGCAATGCTACCTGATGACACGTCGTGACAAGCCAACTTGCAGAGCTTGGTCTCAAGCAATGCTATCTGATGACATGTCATGACAAGCCAACTTGCAGAGCCTGGTCTCAAACAATGCTACCTGATGACACGTCATGACAAGCCAACTTGCAGAGCTTGGTCTCAAGCAATGCTACCTGATGACACGTTGTGAGAAGCCAACTTGCAGAGCCTGGTCTCAAGCAATGCTACCTGCCAGTTCTTTCCAAGCCCAGATATCATACCCGTTTCGACAAATGAGCACTCTGAGGTCATTTCAAAACCATAAGTGGTCTAAATCAAAAATTGTTTTTGCAACAGATGGTGGGTTTATAACTAGTTCAAGTGAAATCTATTCACAGAGCATACATAACGTTATATAACAGTTAATAGAATATTAAGGTACTGGATAACGTTATATAACAGTTAATAGAATATTAAGGTACTGGATAACGTTATATAACAGTTAATAGAATATTAAGGTACTGGATAACGTTATATAACAGTTAATAGAATATTAAGGTACTGGATAACGTTATATAACAGTTAATAGAATATTAAGGTACTGGATAACGTTATATAACAGTTAATAGAATATTAAGGTACTGGATAATCACCTACTCAAAATAATCATCAATTTTCTGTGCAATCACTGCAGAACTGAAAACAGCAATAAGCTATTACAATTGAAAGTAGAGTTGTTATCCTTTCCATCATTCAGTAACTGTGGTGTAAAAGCTGGATTCAGACAAATATGTGAACTTAACTGCATCTAAACTGTCACTTACATCGAGTAACAACTCGACAGCCATCAGGTTAGCTTTGAAAATGTCCACCAAGGGGTAGGCCGCTGTATCCCATAATGCTAGAAACAATGAAACAATCAACTATCAGAGACACAAGATGACATGGCACGTAAGTGCATACTGGACTTTAGTTGTAATGTATTCACTCCCTAGTAAATCATCAGTTCACTGGTGTTTTCTATGCCTTAAACATGACTAGTTACATTAGCCAATTCCACTCCCCCACCACTACAGCACATAACATCAGTTCACTGGTGTTTTCTATGCCTTACAAACGACTAGTTACATTAGTCAGCTACACTCCCACACCACTACAGCACATAATAACAAGTGTTCAAACAAAATGACCAGAAATTCCTTATCATGATGACTGAGAGGAAACCAAATTCATCACCAGTGTTTTTCCTTCATGGCTGAGAATGAAGGAAATTTACAGAAAATTTAGTGAGCCATTTTAATTAGAATTCTACTGCCATAATTATAGTTATTACCAGTCATTTCTACCATTTACAGAATTAGCTGTGATGAGGAAGAAATAGTAATTTTTTTTTAACTTTTGTATTGTGTTGTACTGCTAGTGTCAAAACAAAGAGAACTGTACACTTAAATTCCACCAAGAAACTAACGTTTGATTGAGGCCACTTGGTGATAAAACTCTACTCTTAACCTGTTCCCTGCTTATATTGGATATGATTTCTGGTTCTGTTAACAACTGAGAGACCCTTATTGAATGAGATCAAACTTGCTAAGTGGGCTCGTCACAGGGAGTCCTTTTATACACTGAGCATGGTCTTAAGTATTCTTGGACTGTCAGTTCATCTTCACACCAGAAATCATTCGTTCTCTCAGCAAGGAACAAGTTGAGACTAATTTCAAGGTGAAAGAGACAGATTTAAATTAAAAGTTGTATCTTGGATGGCAAAAGGCCTGTCCAAAGCAGCTTTACGTCAAGGAACTATTCTGAAGGTTAACACTTCTTGTATTGCTTTTCAGGTAGTTAAAGATTGATGAAACTCCCATTATTTATTGGGAGATGACAAAAAACAAAAGCATGGAGATTTTGAAGTCTGTGAGAGACGAACGCAACGTCGCTAACTTTAGTAAGTTTTATTTCCAGTATCAGATTCAAATTTCATGAATGACAAAAAACATTTGAGAGTTTTTCTTAAGTTTATACTTACTTCACTATGAACATAGTTCAACATTTCAGCAGTTTGGCTCAATACATAATCCTATAAACATAATCCTATAATTGTCATTTTTTATAGCAGAGTCAGTTTATTTTTCAAATATTTTAAAACAAGTTTGATTACCAGGACGAAAAATCAAAATCTTTCTACCATCCGAGTCACAGGATGGCAGGACATAAGTCACTCCAGCCTTGAGCTCCAACTCAACTTGAGACGGTCGGAAATCGTGAAATATGTCAGCGTTATTGTTGCGTACTCGAAAGTAGTTCAAGATCAACTGGAAGGCTCGCTCATAATCAAATTTCCGCGCACGCAAAAACTTGAGAATGAACAGGTCGTCAACTGGGCATCTTAAAGCTGAAAGATAATTTGAAATAAGACAAGGAAATAGTGCGAGTTCAACAATATATCTTCAGGTCAAATAATTTGGCAAAATACAGTTCTGAACGGTGTTAAGAAAATTATCAGAGAACAAAAATTCAATCTCACTATCTTATTTTTATGTTTAATTTTTGAAACTATTGACATAATAAAAAAACAACCTCTTGTTTCAAAGTCAATATTAAGCAAAATGGCAAAAACCAACGACATTTCCCTCTTTATCTAAATGCAAGTCCTGGAAAGCTTTACCTGGGTGTGCCTTCACCATCTCTCTTACAGCTTGAATGTCACGATGCCTCCATTCTGGCTTCTCATTCAGTTCTTTCTCAGCTTTTGTCACAAGCTCAGGAGACAGACTACACACATAGTCGACGTGAACCGTCACTCCACTAGCCGTGGCAGCAGTCATAACTACATGGCTCTACAGTCTACCTGCAAAACCTGGGTGTGAATGACTTCAAACATTTACAACAAATATATAAATCTTAAACAGGCAAGTAGCCAGTATGCTATGGGTTAAAACAGACCCACATTGATACGTAATCTGGAAAAAGGGTACCCGAATAATACCCCATTCCCTCTCAACTCACGTCTCTATTCATACCGTACAGCTTTCAGACCAAAACTTATGATCAAAATTGTGATCTACCATCTTATTTTTATACTTACTTAATTTGAACTGACATCCAAATTTATACCAAAATGGTGGAAAGGCGACCCAAATCTATACCATTAAATTGAAAAATGCACCCTACCTCAGTGGCAAAGCACCACTATACGGACTGCCCCCAACCCCTTGCTTGTTGTATGAAGTAGATGTATCGCATGGAATGTGTATATAAGGTATATCCAGTGTCACCAAGACAATGTCACACAGGTCCTCCAATAAGCAATGGAGGAGTCTCTCAAAAAGGGAAAGACAGATATTTTTAGTGTCATTTTTGATTAAATTGCCATCTTCTGGTTATTCTAGATAAATGTTGAAATCAATTAAATTCCATCCGAGTTCTAATTAGCTATCCATGCGTTACTTCGAAAGTGGCGTTGGTGGCCCAAATCATTCCTCACCAAATATTTTGTTAAATGATTTAAAGTGGATATCTGTTGATTACTTACTATTTTACATATACTGCCGTTATTGTTTGCCTTCGACGAGTATTCTTGGACAATCCTAAATTTCAAACAAAGGCTCAGTTATTTAAAATGAAATTTAGCCATTACTTGATCTGCATTAGACAGGAAATAGCAAGAGTTTAGCAGGTACATTCATGATATCTGTAGCGTACATATTCCTGACATAAGAAATGTTTACCGCACGCACAATAGTCTTTCCCCTGCTTTATCCATGGGTTGAATGTAAATACTACATTCTTGACATGAACAAGCATACTGCAACATATCTTGCCATTCACTTGTAATCAGTGTAAACTCCTTTAGCTATACTTTATGTGAGCTCATGATTGCAATTCAATTCTAGGTTAAGTGATAAAATGAGTTATACCACAATATTAGCCTCGAATGGCAGACACAACCGTGTAATAACCCATAAAGTTATCTCACTAGTGAGATAACATTTTGGCGGGAAACCGAGGCCAGATTCGAACCCGGGCCTCAAGAGTTTCGAGTCGCTGACTTTACCACTACACCACTCAGCGGCTGACGCCATTGGACGTGACAATAGAATACTTAAATGAGCACGCGTAACAATCGCATGTTCAGCAAAGGGCATTGCACCGACATTTATACGCTATGAAAAATAAGACGCATAATTTCCATAAAAACGATATTTTAATTCAGTGAAATTTTCCTCTCGTGTTCTCTCACTTGTAAATTACCGATCTCCAATTTGAATGCGGGTATCGTGTCGTCGGGATCCTTTGACTTGAGCATTATAGTCAGTTACTAATGGTAACCTACTTTAGCAGACGATATTTTCCCAGTCGAAACTTAGCGTGATAAAATGTGTAGTAAACTATAATAGCTGCTAAACCTTAATTTATAGATTCACTTTATTTCTATTTTGTTTAAATTTTCAATTGCTTTTGAGTATAAGCATTATTTGACAAAAATAGTTCGGCTTTTCTTAAAAGGTCACCACCTCCGCCTCCGGACCTCTGACATAGAAAGTAGTTACAAAGCCGAGGCGAGTCGAGAAAGGTAGATCGATTTATTGCAATGTTTCTTGTTCAGTACGTGGTATAAATAGATTGTTACATGTTCTCAGTCATTATCCCCCTTATCTAGAACCCTTGTGGATTTTGGAGAATTATCACCCTCGGGGCTAACGCCCCTAGGGCGATAATTCTCCAAAATCCACTTGGGCTCTAGATAACAGGGGATGACGACTTCGCCATGTAATAATCTATATTTATCAGAAAAAGCATAATTATATCACATAAATGGAAGGCTAATTTTAGTAACATTTAAATAGCAGATAAAATTCTTGACTTTGACATAGGGGCTACTTGCTCAAACTCCAAATTTTATCTTTGACAGGCGTACAAGTAAAATCCGCCTTGAATTCACAGTTTGCTGATTGTTTCGGAAATTCCGTTGGTGTCACCAATTCACCACTCAATGGTAGCAGGGGAAGATTAGGCTTCGGTGGTTTATGTCATACCAGTCTAAGAGATGTGCATGCAGATTTTATTTGAATTTGGGGGACGGTTCTAAAACCCCCTCAACCCCCAACCCCATCGACCCACGACCTCCTCAACACACAACCCCACGACCAACGGCAATAGAGGCATCTTTGCACTTTTTACAAATTTCATAATATTGTTACATCGCTGTCGAATGACTTTCCCATAAGACTTACCTACAAGAATCTGCTCTAGCTCAAGAATGGTGATAAAAACAGAAAGTGGCATAAGAACATGATCTCAAATGGCAGACTGTGAGTGCGTATTGTTGTCACGGAAATAGTTAGCTTTGGTGCAGAGCTGTGTAATAAATATACACTGTCAGGTTTCTGCTTACCAAACAAAATCTGACACAAAATTAGTGACATTAAAAGCTACACTCTTCCTTGAGTAAACTAAATTATTTACGGGTGTCGGAAAAATTGGCGTACTGTAGTATCGTTATTTGGCTGCTAAAATTGCGCTGGCTGTGATCTTTTGTCTTGGCTTTCGTCGCCATGAAATATTACGTCACTTACTAAACAGTTTCTTTTCCCTGATTCTTCAATCAACTGTTCTTCTCTTCAACAAGGTTGTGTATATGTGACAACAAATTATGGAAACTGGATTCATTTCGTTACAAGTTTTTAGTACTTTAATACCAACAAACCATATTTCAGAACAAATCTTGCTGGTGCGAAGATGAGAGATGTTGCAAAATTTTAGGAAATGGTGTGCTTCACAAGTGCACTGTTTCGAAAACGATGAAAGATTATTTTTCTTTATTGCAAAAGTCGGAGAATCAATGCAAGAAAATGATGCTTACGAGATTGTTTTGCACTTAAAGACAGTTGCAACGGGCCCAGATTTTGCATGCACCCCCCCCGCTGGTCCTTAGTTTTACATGTCGATATACCTTTGACGGCGAGGTGACGAGCAGAACTCCCCGGGCTGCCTGTATGAAATTTCGGGGTCAAACGGAGCGCAACACACATAGCCTAACTAAACCATACAGTTAGCTGGCTGGCTGGCTAAGAAATAGTGCCACGAACGGCTACCAATGACCCTGTTCTACTAAATTTAGGGAGAGTACATTAACGCGTATAAACATAATTTTTCCATTTTCATTATTTTCTTTCTGTAGTACACTCGTTTAAAATATACTACATGTAGGCCTAAAATGCTTTTTTGTTAACAGTTCGTTTTTTCACATTGTATTTACTGCAAAAATACATATTCATGGCATTCTCGCACTCTCCAAAAATAACTTGAATCTGCCACTCACTCAGGAGCAAATGAGACAATTACACTCTGCCGGTAATGAGACGATTTGTAACGGTGGTAGGTTTTTGATTTGATCACGTTGTTTTTTCTGTTTTTTCAGATTTCAAACACACCGAATCGAATCCCTTACTTGCAGACAGTAGGATAAAGCCAGCCGAGCTCACGGCCAGGCTCGTTGGACATCCATGTCAGCCCTTGTTCTATGTTCCGATCGAGTCGAGCTTGCCAGTAAAATGGGTTGAAGGGGTTGTGTGTCGAGGGGGTCGTGAGTTGTTGGACGACGGGATTGTGGGGTGTGTAGTGAGACGTTATTTGACCTGTTTCACTGCTGCCCTGGCCTTCTGCTGCGCGCGCCCTCTATCGGCATCGAGAGACTACTGTTGTTCGTCTTGGAGACTGTCGACGTCGGCTGTCCGGCCCATATGCCGGTAATAGCCAACGAGGACGCAACATGAATATTAATTAAGCGGCCCTGCGGCCGATACACGTGCTGGGATGCAGAGCGGCATTCGACATCCAGACCGCACACCAAAACAGACCTATTGACTCGGAGCTCGACCACGGAACTAAGATGTAAGATTGTAAGGTAAGACACCTTAAGAAATTACTACAGGTGTGAGGGTCAAGGGGTTTTAGAACAATCCGGATTTGGGACATTTGAAGTTGGGAGCCAAGGCTCGGCAAAGTTTTAGTGTCCAAACGTCTTAGGACGTTACTCGTTAGGGCAGGTTTCTTATGACTATGAGCCATCGGGAAATTCGTCTGCCTGTGCTGTTGTTTTATGCATTTTTGAGATCAATATAAAGTTTCAAGCGAGGACTATGATGATTTTGGACAATGGCAATGTGAATAAGGAACAGAGCACACCGCAATCACGTTCAATTTCCATACTTACGAACGAAAGATAACAGACAACCAACGAAACCCAAAAAAAAACGGACAATACAAACGGAAGTTTATGCACGAGAATTATCAAACGAATAAAAGATTTCCAAATTTTGATTATGAGGATTTAGAAATGAAATTTCTAAAATAAATCAATTCGCGTCTGTAAAATATGATAATTATAATTTTGTACATTTTAGCAATCAAAGTTGAGTTTTAAAACACTGTTTTCACTGATCACTTTATAGTCGATTGAATTTACTTATTGGAAAAAAACAAGGGCCCGGCCGAGTGACGGATTTTGTCCATTTTTCGTTCTTCGAGTGCAGTAGGCCTACATATCTTGGGTATGTGTTGTAGAGGTCCTTTTCAAGTATCGGTCATCTTTTGTATCATGACTTATGTGTGTATTGGACACTGAATGCAAGTAAAAGGGGACTTGTTTGTGAGATATGCAAGGAAGGGAGATTGACAGATAGTTCTTCTAACCGGCTCCTACGTGCTTCCGGTGAATCATATTAGCCTCTGCTAGCCTGTGTCTATTAGCTGAATGGTTTGTTTTCTTGCTGGTCTTATCGTGGTTACTGATTTGCTTTGCGGGTCTGGTAATCTCACCAACTACTTCACTACAAACCGTGTGCCAGTTCCAGATTACTAGTATCATATGTCTATGGCGCCAGAGAGCGATCGACTGCTAGTATTTGAATTAGACAGCTGCACCATCACCTTTACTTTAGGCAGTTGAGACAGCAATGTTCCTCCCTGCGGTAACTTGGGTAATTGTTTACAATATGACGACATTGACCTACACTCATGATTTTAGTATCTTTCGATTCCTCGCAACATTATCTTTCCAAAAATATATGTATGCATCCCCTACCGCGTTTCCTTCGTATTTTATCGTCGAATTTCGGTTTGCACTATTTCCCAGTTGACACCACCATGGTAGCGCAACTCAAGATCACAGTGACACCTGGCGTGCGTTTCGTAGATGCTAGGACCTACGCTAGGACCTTGCTAAAACTTAGTCAAAGTCACGTGTTCTCATTTAAAATACACGGCAATATCTCACGTAATTTCGCGAAGTCTTGATTTTTAGCGAGGTCCTAGCGTTACTGAGCGGGAGGCTGTTGTTAATGAATGAAACAGCATCATCGATTCGAATGGTGTTTGCCCGCGCGAAATTTTCGCTAAAGTTTTCCTGACATAATATGGAGGAAAAAGTAGCAGCATTTCACCTTTTCCAATTTTTTGTAATTGTGACCAGTTGACCATTTTTCCACGAAATTGTCTGAAATGATACCATTTTCTCCAATATGGACCTCAAAAACAACTCCCGTTTTTTTTTTGTGCATTCGTGCTATTAAATGCGTACCAGAGTCAACTTCGAACCCTTGGGACTGCAACTCGGGCGAGGGATGGACGGGTCTCGGTCAATTTGACGATCTGCAGGAGTCGGTAGATTAGTTCAGTTTTTGACCACCAGGTGACTCTTTCCATTCAACATGGCGGTATCACTACCGCGTACCTGGAAATATTGCGAGCAGAAATTTCACGATAAAATATTAAGGTAACTGGGTAAGAAAAAATTCTGTGCATTTTTGAAAAGATAACGTTGCAAGGAATCGAACGACACCAAAATCATGTGTATAAGTCAATGTTGTCATATTGTAAACAATTACCGTAACTTGGTTAGTAAAGTCAGAGAGAAAACTAGCCACGTCTGGCAGCAACCATGTTTTTATTACCCAAGATCCTTAACTAGACCACAGCAGAGACACCAAGTGTCGAACAAGTTAACTAAACACAATCACTCCCATAGTGCCTTCATACACCATAAGATTTTGGGGGAATTATGTCTCATACTAGCATCATAGGCACATTGCTATAAGTACCTTTTGCGCATAGAGGGACACCTTAGAAGGCCGTCGGTGTTTTTAAATTCTTCCAACTAATCTTCTTCGAGCAGTCCTTTGTTCAGTTGCCATAATCAGCAACTGGCCATTTTTACATTGCACGTGTCAAGGGGTATGGTGTCAAATCTCTTGGGTCGTGCAGTGTGTAGAAATAGGTACTTGTAGCATAGGGCCATCATACGCCTGAAAAACTTTTCGCCGAATTATGCTTCACACTGTTTAAGAATATAATTAAGGCATAATTCACCAAAAAGGTTGCCAATGTGTCCTTAGTTTTTCTTTGAGGACCCGGTACAAATCTCAGGTCATCAGAAAGTCACCAATTGTGAGTGTTCCGGCATGCTATCAGTTCAGATGTCCGTTATTGTGGGGGAGGTGGTGGTTTCCTTGTTTTAGTGCATGACCCCATTTTTCGTTTAGCTGCCTCGCTGGGAATTTCCTCAAGTGATATTTGGTGAGTTGGCAATGCTAAGTGTGGAACATTGCATATGGTGCGGGAATCAGCCTGAAAAAATAGTGAATTGTTGTTCTTTATTTTATTTGGCACCTTGCAATCTTATATTCGCCAGAACACGCAAACTTGTGCGGAAGACAGCGATTCAGTCTGTTATTGTGGGAAACAGTGAATTTCTCAATAGATGGAATTATCTCAACATCAACCTATAGGGCCGTCCCGGATTACACGGCGATAGAACTCTCCTTTGTCTTGGAGATAAGAAAGCGGGTGACTTCGTTTTGGGAAAGAGTACAATTGAAAGCGCTCTGAGGAGCGAAACTTGGCGAAATTAACCAAAAAAGATGACGATAAAGATGATGACGAAGATGACGGCGATGGTGACGATGATGGACAACCCTAGTTATGATATCATTCATATAACGAATGTAGAGGTCAGAAATCACTAAGAAATAGGCTACAGTCTTGAGCGACACTTGGCGAAATTAACTGAAGAAAAGACGACGTCGGAGATGATGACGAAGATGACGAATATGATGATGGTGGTGGCCATGATGAAGAACATCATAACATTCATATGACGAATTTAGATGTCATAAATCGTTAAGAAATAGGCTACAGTCTAGTTCAATAGAAGCTAAACCAACCTGAATGCAGCAAGAGCGCTCAACGGAACAGCGTTATCACATAATCTCAAATAACTCGAAAAGTAGACGTCGTAGACAAAAATGGAAACCATCTTCTGAAAGCCCGTTCAAAACGCTATCTAAACTGATGGTATGGCCTAATTCCGTAAATTTTTTGAAAAAAATGAAATTTTGCGTTTTTTTAAGAAATTCAAAGTCAAATAACTCGAAAACGGTAAGTCTGAGAAAAAAATTGTTAGGAGCCATTTGAAAGAATATACTTCAAAGAATCTACATGCAAAAAGTCACGTCTTTTTCTCTTCCCCTTTAAAATTGCACTCCAGACGACTGAAAATGGGTCAACATGCGCCAGATCCGCCATCTTGAAAGCAACTTCCGGTTTTTTGGCTTTGTATAATAGCATGTCGTGAGAAACTAATACCTGTAAAAATTCAAAGGAATTGGTCTGATAATGCGCCCTCTAGAGGAGAAAACGTTTTTAGGCCAAAAACGAGGTGCGCATGCGCGATCGCTGATATTTCCGCCATCTTTAACCGGAAGTAAACAATTTCCGGAATACTATTAGCAAACTTCAGGTCCATTTACTGTGCCGATTCTTAGCTTGTTACGTAAAAAATTGTAGCCTCCAGAAGCATTTGAACCTTTAAATGGAAACAAAATGGCCGCCACAGCCGCCATCTTGGATCTGATTTTGACGAAAAACAATAGGCTTCCAGTACTTCGGAACTACGTGTTATGTGTAAATTTCGTGATGATCGGACGAAAATTGCGACCTGTATCGTGCGAACAAACAAAAAAAAACTTGGTGGAAGAGTAACATACTTGGCGAAATTTATTTCGCCAAGTAATAATGTTGAGCATGTTTAGAACTGGTAGGTCTAAGATAGGTCAACAAGAAGGTAGGGCATACTGTAGTTGCCAACATTCTGAAGTGAAAAATGGGACACCTGCATCAAGGCCATACCACTAGGCCACTCTAAATCCTCTACAAAGTATTGTATAAAGAAAATGATTGCAAGCAGTCTGATACATGTTGTACCAGACGTGCACAGGCAGCGCATGTGTGCCCATTAGACTGATCACCTAGAACCATTTTTATGCGCCCACATATTTATATGTGGACGCATTATGCCGTCATCTCCGTCCGGGCGGCGTCCATCCGGGGTCCGCTGCTTTATCTTCAAAACCCTTTGACATACGTTCATGAAATTTGGCACATTTGTTCCATTCCTGAATGGGACGGCATGTGCGAACTTTCGAACGGATCCGACTACCGGTGTGCCAATTTTAGTTTTTTACGCTTACCTTCGTATCTTCAAAAGTCCTGAACGTATTTTCATGAAATTTGGTATGTAGGCACCTATTAGTGAAATGGCGCTATCCTCCCGTTTTCAGATGGATTCGACCTAGTTTGCACTACCTAGTGGCCATTTTTACTGTTTTTGAGTCTATATTTTTGCGTCCACCCCTCTATCAACCAAACGGCTCAAAGGATGATTGTGAAAATTGGCATGTATGTGCTTAATATAAAGAAGACAGCTGACAATGATTTTCAGACGATTTGGACTACTGTGGCGCCTCCTAGTGGCAGTTTTTTTGTTTTTTTGCGCTTATGGCTGTATCTCCTAAACCGTTCACAGGATCTTTACGAAATTTAGTAAGTGTATTTATATGATGTTAACAACAGACGATGACGACTTTTGGACGGATCTGCCTACCAGGGTGCCCCCTAGTGGCAATTTTATTTTTTTACGTTTACCTCTGTATCTTCACAAGTCCTTAATGGATTTTCATGAAATTTGGTATGTAGGCACCTATTAGTGCGATGACACTATCCTCCCGTTTTCGGATGGATTCCACCTAGTTTGCGACACCCAGTGGCCATTTTTGCTGTTTTTGAGTCTGTTTTTTGGCGTCCACCCCTCTATCAACCAAACCGCTCTAAGTATGATTGTAAAAATTGGCATGTATGTTCTTACTATGAAGAGGACGGTTGACGCTGAATTTCCCATGACTTTGGTTACTGTGGCACCTCCTAGTGGCAGTTTTTTTTGCGCCCATGGCTGTATCTCCCAAACCGTTTGCAGGATCTTTACTAAATTTAGCAAGTGTGTTTATTTAGGATGATTCTGACTACCGGTATGCCTCTAGTGGCAATTTTAGTATTTTACATTGACCTCTGTATTTTCATAGGTCTTCAGGTGTATACTTTGTGTTACTTCGTGACTATGAAGGGAAAGTTCCAAGTAGAAATTTGTTTCTGGCATTCTAATGCTGTGCTAATCTCGTATGTTGGTAAATTTGTTTGTAATTCTATGTTTCTGTGGTGCTTTAAGCAACTGATGTATAGGATGCGCTTGTATTATGAAGATCACTCACATTTTGCCCCTAGCCTATTGAGGAGACAATGACCATGCCTTTCCATTTTGCAAAGTACAACATACTACATATAATATATGTCCTCTACTGTCCACTTTATGGTACCAATAAACAACCCTAGAAGGATACCGTATACGGTGCAATTGTGGGCGCATTTCAACGCTCTGCGTTGCTCTTGTTATGCTTTATTAATATATAGTTAAAACCGAGCTGATGATCTAGAAACCTGACTCAAGGGTCTAGCAGTGTGACCCAAAGGGACTTGAACCATGACCTCGATTAAAGAAAGCGAGCACCTACACTAGGCCACACTGCCTCCTACAACGTATTTATAACAACCATACAGTATATTAATTTAAAGTACTTAACAAGATGCCAGTGAAATGCTTAAAAAACTGTGTAAAACAAATTTGAAAGCAAAAACCCAACTTAGAATTGGAAATGAAAATAATGGTTGTCAGTGTACATAACTTCAAACCAAACAGAGGTGAAAATGGGCATAATGTTACTTTAAACGAAGTGACAACTAGCACTCCCGGTTCAGACTTACAAAAATGTCACGACTGAATTGCTTCAATGACAAACGTCAAAGGTATTATTAATGTGATCCGTTCCAAGGCTAGGGGTACTGGCAGAGAAGGCTCTTTGAAAAGTTCTGATGTCATTATGAAGTAAAACTTTTCTTAGATGGATGTTTCGTGATTGTGTGGGCTCAGTGCTCCCTTGGCTATTGATTTGAATGCAGTAATTGTATTAGAATAATATTTTTTTTGCCAGTCATCTAACTTGTATCAATTAATTCAATTAATGCAGCTATAAACCTACCTTCCATCACAAAAACCGACTTTAGACCACTTGTCCTTATGAAGTTGATCTTGAATTGTTCCTTCAGTTAGTCGAATTTGAAGTGATCTCAGGACAAGAAGTGGCAATTTGTCACTGTTTGGTGCCCAGGTTCTCTATAAGATGGGCTTGTCTGTTGTCACATCATGTCATTTCATGCACCAAATAACATACTAATGTCAACACGTCGATGGTTTGGGGAGTTGCGGTCAGTATTAATGCTTAACTCCGGTCCTGGATCGCAGTTAAGAGCTCCAATTAACATCGCAGTTAACAGGTGGATTTAAGACCGCAGCGTCGACGCTGCGGTGCAGTATGAACGCTTAACTCCGGTCCAATCGAAGTTATCGCCAGGTGCCACTGTTATCATCAACAGTTACAGAGTAGTGCCGTCACTAATAACTACTTATTTTTTGCTCTAATGATAACCAATCGATTTAAAAATAAGTTAAATGTCATTTAGCACATTTAAATGTTCCCAAATTGTCACATTGAAAAAATCTTAGCGTGCAGCGCTACCTTGCGATAACGTCGATGACGTCAGCGTCACCAACCCTTTACTTCGATGTTCATTAACTACCGAAGCCAGTATGAACGGTCCAGTTAACTGCGCTGTTTACGTCGACGCTCCGCTCAGACCGGAGTTAAGTCAATATGAAAGGGCCTTATGAACTGTCAGAAATCACAGAGTAAGGAGCAAATTGAGACCAATTTTAGCTTCGTAAGTGATGTACATCGAAAGTTGGCTTCTTTACAGGAATGCAGGTTTATAGTCATTTAAAGTCATTGATCTTTTATAAGGATGCCAAACCCTGTATTGATGATTTCAGTCAATCCTCCTTCTGTCACCTGCTAATGCATCAGTGACATCAATCTTGAAAGATAATATTTGGAATCAACTAAAAACTTTCTCCGTGTCACAGACTGGATATTGTGGTTCTTGGTGGGTGGCCTTTCTCCACAGTTGCCTTGTAATTTCCTAAAAGCGTAGGTCATGCTTGCCCATTTAGCAGACTTCAAAATGAGTTCTCAAATTTTTCTCAACTTTTGAGAGTTGTTGAAGATTATAGAGCATTGTTTTGTTTCAGAGAATTGGGTGGGAAAGTCGTTTGTAATCAATGTTAATAGGTCAAATACCGGTTTGGTATTCTTTTAAGGGGTTGCCAGCCATTCCTTTGCAATAGCTAGCACAATAAAGGAAGACAAGTGCTAAATGTTACTAGCAGCCGTGGATCCAGAATTTTGTCCAAGAGTTCAACAAGGAACAAATATAGGGGGCGCTTGTCATTCCTCCCTTACAGCAATATAACAATGAACGAGCAGGGGGCAGACCCCCTGGACCCTTGCGCCTGACTTTAGAGTGAGCCATGTGGCATTCGTGTGAGCTAGTGGATTTATCTATCAAGGGTCACTTTTCACTCATGTAATATTCTTTGATGAATTTAAAAAATCTACTTAGAAGTAATCTTTTTGATCCAAACTTTTGGGTATAAATAAACTGTTCACCCAATAATAAAACAATGTTTTTAAAATTTTCGTTTTTATCAAAAAAGCCAAAAATAACGTTGCAGGAGAGAGTGCTGACACACAGGGGATTTGCTTTGTTCAAAATTTCATTATTAACTCTTGTCCAAAATGAATTTACTGTTTCACATTCCCAAAATAAGTGTTTCAAAGTCTCTTTCGATTGTCCACAAAAGGAACAAGAGTCATCATCCGTACTTGAATTATTTTTAAAAATGAGTTAGTAGTCAAAATTCTCGTCAAGAGTCTGAACTGAAGCCACCTAATTCTTGGGTTTCTTGTTGTGTTATATAGAAGGGAATAAACATCTTCCCATGAAAAATTAGTTGTGTTTACGTTCAGTTCCTTGACCCATTTTGACTCCGCTTTTGAGACTTCAGAAGTATAATTTAATTGTGTACAGATATGTTGACACCCTCTCCCACCACTTTTCAGTTTCATTAAAATCGTTGGCATAACAGGACAATACGCACCAAAACTAACAACTCTATCAATACCACATTTCTGTTGGTACTTAAATATCACTGAAATTAGACTATTGTACTCCATAAAGTTCGTTTTGATACCTAAAATATCCACAATAAATCTATAGTTCAAAATATTACCGTCTGGGGAAAACAAGTCCTTTATAAAGACTATGCCTCTATTGCACCAGTTTCTGTAGAAAATACTTTTTCCTCCTGCCTGTAGATCACTGCTAAACCATAAAGGTTGGTTAACAAAATCTATCTGATTTTTGATCTTCAAACAATTTCCAAAGGAGATTACACATTCAAAAAAATCTTTCCAGAAGTGATTGTCAATATTAGGCAACTTTATCTTGAGAAAGTCAACTCCATACTTAGCGAAAATTCTAAATTCAGGAAAAATCAAATGAAACAAACCAGCAGTCTTAGACTGACCGTTAACAAATTTTGTTTACGTGTTAATCTTTAAAGCCTTACAGAATGAAAATATGTTAATCATTCTGATACCTCCTTCATTATAATTACAAACAGCTCGGGAGCGCTTAATTTTGTCACTGCGACCTTGCCAGAGGAATTTAGAAAACACTGAGTTCAGTTTTTCTAGAATATATTTCGAAGGTTGTGGCAAGAATATCAGAAGATGTACAATTTTTAAAACCGCTAGCGCCTTGATTATTGTAATCCTCCCGAAAGTCGTCAAAATTCTTTTAAACCAATTTTTCAAAATTAATTCAATATCTTTCAATTTTGCCAAGTAATTCTAATCTGCCATATCATGTAAGCTGACTTGGAAATTAATCCCCAAGAACATGAAATTTGTTTTTGTCCATGATAAGTGTTCCCTGACAGGAATTTTTTCAGCACTGTTCAGCTCATTTAATTTGTATCATAATTTTTTCTGTGACGATTCGGTTTTTGTTAATAACAAGAAAATTGAAACTGTCAGCACCTCAAAATATATTGGGGTTGGTCAATCCTTAAATTGGGAATTGGAAAATGGTACATCTATGCATTGGCTGTGACTTGAGTCGCTGGTTCATTGGGCATTAATTCAAGATGGGATTAATGTGGAAATGTTTTAAACCCCTAATCGCTTCCATTTAGATTACATTACAGCTAAACAGCAATGAAATCCTCCTTTTCAGAATACTGAAAATTGCATGACACAATGATTTTGAAACTGCTGTCTTGAATTGTTCCTATGTCAAACTGAGAAAAAGGTCTCCGGTCTTATAATATGTTACCTGTGAATTGATCGAGTTTGGTGCAAAGATGTGCCAGTTGGAACGTGAGATTAAATTAACCCAGAAACATGACCAAGTCATTGATATCCAGTACTGGGTTGTGCAACAGCATGCTATATTTATTCCAAAGCCTCTTAATGATGTGGTCTTCCCTCTGTTGGTAAGCTCTGTTTGCTCTTGGCATTATATCCTTCATTAAGCCCTGTTAGTTTCCTGCGAGTTTGATCATATGGCATTTGGCAACCATATATATTCTGAGGGGTATTTGGTGAGTACAAATGCTTATTGATTACAGTAAAAAATCTCTTCAATTTTGGACATCAGTGTTTGGCAAACTCAACATTTCAGTTTTAAAAGACTTCTAACATCAATTGTTGTGTATGTCTACAATTTCTCAAAACCGTGTTTTATGCTAGCTTAATGCTCTACAACTTAAAATGGGCGGGGGGGGGGGGGNGGGAAGGAGGGGAGAGGGGGGGGAAGTGAGGGAGGTTTAACAGTTGAAGATATTTTGAGTGATGTGTCTTTTCTGCCTTGTGTATGATTGGTAGGACTATGTGTTCCAAGTGATGGCCCTGTCACACATGGATTCATCCAGGATTTAAATATAAGACATCGGAAATGGGTTTCCTCAATTCTCAGGCTGTGTTTTCTTGCTTGCTTTACACTTGGCCATCCAAAGGCTGAACAGTTTGTGCTAGCTAAGGTGTCCAAATTTGAGTCGGAGTATCCATGTATGCCTGCTATATGAAGACTTGCTGCCACAACATTACTAGGCAATTCTCTCTGTTCTCGTGAATTTTGACATACAGGACTTGGGTAATCCTTGAAAATGGTTGTTACGGTACAGTCTGAACACGAATCCCATAGACTGGGTCATTTGCAATTTTTATGTTTTTAGCCAAATTTCCACCTGAGTACATTTTATTAGTTTTAGGTTTTTGCTCGCGTGTTCTGAGAATTGGTTTGTTGTGACAGACCCCTTCATTTGGCTTGTAGAGCAACTTGAGAGACTGAAACTGGTAATAACAATACAGTGGCGTTGGACAATTGTGCAACATTGCACCCTTGGCTAATGCTTTTGATGATATGTAAGTTGTGGGTACGGGTAACTTATAATTTGAATATTTGTTCATTTTAGAAATGAACTTACGTTGACGCCATCCTGCCTCTCTGACCCACCTTGGATGTAGGATGGCCCAATATGGCTGGGGTCTCAGTCAGCAGCTGATAGAAAAGGCCAGAGTGGAACTGAATGAAGTCCCTGAGCATCGGCAACATGCCCTACAGGCTGTACGCAGCCTGATGGAGACAAGACCT
Organism: Phoronis australis; assembly: GCA_002633005.1. Lineage (NCBI taxonomy): Eukaryota > Metazoa > Phoronida > Phoronidae > Phoronis > Phoronis australis. Next base: position 713,363 of record NMRA01000042.1, on the reverse strand, counting down.
GATATAGGTAGGAGCCAATACGTCATGGATCTTTGGCAATCAATGGTTCATTTTTTAATAATTGTGAATCGATGTAAAAATTAAAGCTGACTTTTATCCTGTTTAATTGGCAAAACATCAGTCTCACAATCCTTATCATGAGGAGGTAGTGTGGCTTAGAGGTTTGAGCTCCGGACTCCCGTTTGGCAGACCCGGGTTCGAATCCTGGCTTTATTGGCTGACAATTGAGCATTGCTCAAAGGTTTCTCCTACTCCTCTGAGCTCCGTCTTACTATTGTACGCAAGAGAGTGATTGAAAACCTGGATGTAATGCGAAAGCGATTTCTGGGGTTCTGCTCATATTTTTTATGATGGAATCATGTTTCTGTTACCAAGGAGAAAATCAAAACCGTCAGTGACTCATGAAAATTTATTGGGATTGGCATGTGTTCGCGTCGCTTGTGACTTGAGTAGCTAGCTCCTTCTCAGAAATTCTAGATTTGTTAAACATGGTAGTATTTCTAAACCCCATAGCACTTCAGTTAAGAATTCAACATTAGCTTAACAGCCACACGAAATTCAGCTTTAAAGGACACTAAACCCTGTTTTGATGATTTCAACCAGTCCTCGTTCTGTCACCTGCTAATGCTTCATTGACGTCAGTCTTGAGAGATAAAAGCAGGAATCAACAAAAAACTGTTACCCCATGTTTCACAAATTGGACATAATGGTCCTTGGTAGGTGGTCTTTTCCCACAGTTGTTGCTAAAAGCGTAGGTCATGCTTGCCCGTTTAGCAGACTTTGAAAAGGAGTTTTCAAATTTCCTCCAAACTTGAAGGTTGTCAAGGATTACAGAGCATTACTTCGTTTCAGAGAATTGGACGGGAAAGTCATGTTTAGTGTCTGTTCATGGGCCAAAACTGGGTTTGGTGTCCTTTTAAATAAAAGCAAGGATGGAGTCCTCTGTACCACTACCATTATTTATTTGTATGTGGGCTAAACCATCCTTCAATGGTACACAGAATGATGCAGGTATGGGATTAGAACATTCTCCTGGGGCCATAACTGAATATAATAGTGAAAGACGACAAGACTTTTGACATTAGATGGCACAAGTGTACAATTAAACAAGTGAAATATTTAAGGACTTGAAATTACATATTAATCTAAAAACAAACAAAATAAATAGGTACAACTACCATGATAACATCAAAAAGTAAAAAATTATTTTCATGGTGGTTCATCAAAAATACAACATACAATTGTAATTGGGCTGTGGTTCCCTGTGCTAGTACTGTACAGAATACCAAGATGAAAAATGTGGTATCTCAATGGAAACAAAAAGAAAGAAGAAATAATTCATTTCTTCCTGTGTTATGTGAGTGACATGACTTGAATACTGAGGAGTGATTTATGAGATGATAGGGAACTTTATTTTAAATAATTTCATCGAGTAAAGTGGCATTTTGGTTGACTAAGTCTATTTTCGAAATTAACCCACTGAAAATGTGTGCCAAATTTTTTAAATTTCTAATTCTGTCTATGACATAGTATGCTCTTCCACACAGTTCCCAAACTTTTCACTGATGCATAAGGTGATGTTTGAGGTAAACTGAGAAATGGCGGGTTTTCTTCCCCTCTGGTATGAGATCTTTTTTAATGTGACAATTTGAACACATTTAATGAGGTGTTTGACACACGACTTATTTCTAATGGGACTGGCAAAGTATTAGCAAATATTAGCCACAAAACTGCCCGTTAATTGTTCCTGATAGCAGTGGCCCATGGCGATAACTTCGATGAGAAGTTGACCGCTCATACTGCACTGCTGCATCGACACTCCGGTGTTAAGTCCACCTGTTTACTATGAACTTAAAGTTAACTTCAATACTGGAGTGAAGTTAATCGTTCACAATGACTAAAACTTCCTAAAACATGGTTGAAGGCCTTTTCATGATGACATCATGAAAAGGCCATAATATGCTCTAACATGCATTACACGGACATCAGTGTAGTGCTTTGTGTCCGGTTGCATGAAACAGTCCCAAATAGGGACTCAACTAAGGTCCTTTCGTATTTGTTTCGTTCTTTAGGCACAGGTGTAATATTTTTTCTATAATACAATCTTTATTATGAGCTCGTCTTTGAATAAAGACATTTTCTAATAATATAACTAAAAACTGAGCCATCAATTAAATCAAAACAGTTAGGGACTTACTCCTTAAATTGGGTGCGTTGCAGTATAATCTACATGGTTTCCAGATAATGTTAGAATGATCCTATAGATGGCGCTGTATGTGAATGTGAGCTCTTCTCAATGTGTGAGGATAGTATTTTGCCTTTTGCGGGAATGTTGGCATGATATCATTGCAGTTATTTCTTTCTCTTCAACCAAAATAAAACATTTTGACTTGTTGTTTTCCTTATTCAGTGGACATGTTTATAGTTGCTGTAGGCTCCTAAAACAATAAAAGTTCATACTTCCAGGTATAATAAATTAGCCGATACTCAACTTGTTAATTTTCAAAATTTGAAACGTTGTGGTACCTAGGATTTAATTCACTCCATGCGGTGTCGGTAGGTGTCAGAAATCGGTTAGGCATACTTTGTTTTCAGTATACTGCCTTTGGCACTAAATAAATTTTGAATTAAAAACTTCTCAATTTTTTATCGGCTCAATTTTTTATCAGCTTAAATTTTCATCGGCTAAATGCTTGAAATTTGTTGGTTGCACTTCAATTTAGAGCACAATATGACAGAACAATGAAAGAAAAGCAGGAACAAAGTTCACTTCATCTTTTCCCAAAGTTAACATTGAACAACTGACATCAGCTAGCACAGAATGAACTTTGAGCACTTTTACAATACAGTTAACGTGAAAATTGGAAATATGTTGATTTTGCCAATTATTTTTTTTTTTTTTGAATTTTAAAGAACTATACGTAGTCTGAAAATCTGAAATTCAAAATTTTGGTTGGTCACTGTTTGACCTGGGTGATGTACAATTTATTCATAAGTTGACGAGTGGTCATGGCTGTATTCACATTGAAGGTGCTTTCCCATTAGAGGTGAAACTTCCCTTTTACTGCAGTTTCGGTAAGTGGTAAAGGTTAACTCCGGTAGTCAATCTTTAAGCGAAACTTCACTGAAAACAGGATCTAAATGCAAAGCTTTGGTACTCACCAAGACTTTGGTGGAATGGGAAGGATCAGAGCGAAGCTTCGTGGAAGTTCTTGATAAAGGTCACGTCAATGATATACGATCATGCGAGATTTGCAAAATGTGTTCTTTGTTATTGTAGCGTAGCCCACCTGCTCTCAATAGATGCATGTAAATAAGTTAAAGAAAGGCTATCTGATGAAGAAACACACTGATCATTTTCATAAACAGTCATAAATAGCAGGAGAACAAATTTCAATAAGTCTCGAACCCACTATTCAATATTTGTTTGAGAGCATGAATGAACTGCGCCATGTGGTGTCTACTCCGGTGACTGAATCACCATTTAGCGATACCTTTGCTATCACTGTCTAGTCGTAAAGGTAAGCAAAGTTTTGGTGAAGCTTGGTTAAACTTAAGTTCCCAAATGAGAAGGCACTATTAGCTATGGCTGTATTAAAGGGGTTCTTTTGGAAAGGTTATGTGTCTTTAAATAGCATACCGTATTTGCCCATGCTCCTATAAGCACCCCCTCATGCGTTTTCAGACTTTGCGCCCAAACCATGAACGTGTACGTGCAAAAAAATGCCTTACCTACAGTTCTAAAATTCTACAGTAATTGATCAATAATATCCGACAGTCCTGAAAAAATCATTGTGCGTGGAATTTCTAGTAGACCACGAGCCTCGCCGCTATGTCGGTATTTAGCTGTGGCTATACACTTCAAACTTCTGCCGTGCCTCAAAACGAACACAGAAGTTTTGCTGATCTTGCGAGGAGTGTGTCCCACTATGGTCTGGCCCGTCAGAACAGACGTAGTGTACTTGTCAATGGGATTGTACTGTAGTACAGTGGCGGATCTAGGATATCACAAGGGGGGAGCCCCAACATTTTGTCCGGCTGTAAGCATTTGCGCAAACCACGATTATAGATGCATATAGCACCGAATGAGGGGAGGTCGGGAGGGGAGATATTTTTCTGTTTTTTCCTTTAAAAATCAAGCATTTTCCTTTATTCCTGAAGTATTATCCACGAAAAAAGGCAAAAAAACACAGAGAACGTATCAAACAGGAAAAACCGTATGTACCACAGACTTGAACTCACGACCTGGCTGTTAGAGAGTGCGTGCTTTACCACTACACCACCACGATTTAACTACTAACCTTGTGCTAAGAGGCCTACTTGTTTATGGTCCACAGCGTTTGCGTGCGAAACCTACTTCTTTTTGTAATGCTTATTACACGTTTTATATTTTGTGCAATCGGTTCTTAACAAATTTGTTGTAATTAAAATAGTCTTCAAATGCCCAAAAGACCAAATCCGTTTTTCGTATTGGCAGTAATGACGGGATTGCTTTGGAAATCGTCTTAAGTTAAGGTTTGACAAAGAGAGAATTATGAGTTTGTGAGTGATTCACCAAAGCTTCGATTAAAATTCACATCTTACCAGCAGTTTCTTTTTTACTTGGCGAAATTTATCGCCAAGTATATCGCTCTGACACTATGTTTTTTTTTTTTTTTTTTGTTTGTTCGCACGATACAGGTCGCAATTTTCGTCCGATCATCACGAAATTTACACATAATACGAACTTCCGGAAGTACTGGAAGCCTATTGTTTTTCGTCAAAATCGGATCCAAGATGGCGGCTGTGGCGGCCATTTTGTTTTCATTTAAAGGTTCAAATGCTTCTGGAGGCTACAATTTTTTACGTAAAAGGCTAAGAATCGGCACAGTAAGTGGACCGGAAGTTTGCTACAAGCATATGGGAAATAGTTTACTTCCGATTAAAGATGGCGGAAATATCG
>NMRA01000042.1:691306-702857 GCA_002633005.1 Phoronis australis | reverse complement strand
AATTTGTTTTTAATTCTATGTTTCTGTGGTGCTTTAAGCAACTGATGTATAGGATGTGCTTGTATTATGAAGATTACTCACATTTTGCCCCTAGCCTATTGAGGAGACAATGTTCACGCCTTTCCATTTTGCTAAGTACAACATACATATATGCCCTCTACTGGCCACTTTATGGTACCAATAAACAACCCTAGAAGGATACCGTTTGCGGTGCAATTGTGGGCGCATTTCAACGCTCTGCGTTGCTCTTGTTAGCCTCATATAGAAGTTTATATTTTTTTGGAAAGTATAAGAGACAGCAGCTTGTTCAAGATTTTAAAAGTTAAAGCAGCATAAATCCATGGTTTTTGACAAGTTTCGATTTCGACCAGTTACTGGTCTAAAATTGTTCAAATAAGAACCAGATGCCTTTTCAAGTTCTAACCAGCTTTGGCCTCACTCATTTGTGTACGGCATGACGAGTACGTTGACACCCTCAACCCTCGGTCGAGATTACCGCAGAGTCTGCCACGAAGATCAAAGACACCATGTAGTTGTAGGCAATTACATCGCTTCAGGCCGCTGATGTTATCATTCTCTAGATAATTAAACCCATCATTAATACACTGGGGTGGCTGTGGTATTTTTAAATTTTCATTTTGAAAATTTTTAAATGGAATATTTGAATAGTTCGTGTAAAGTACGCATAATTAATTTTGGAAATCTGACTACAAAAGTGACTTCTACAACCTAAAATGTTTGAATGATGTTGCCATATCAAGTTTACATTAATTCCGATGGGTGTGCAACACAGTTGGGCTAAATCACCATGCACCAGTTGGAGTTTGAGGTTAGGCAAGTGTCATTGTGTGTTGGTTTTGAAACTGTTGCGGCATGATAGTTTTGGTTTCAGAATTGAAAAGTTTTTGGTATTGTTTTGATTAGATAAATCTACCACTTCTGCATTTGATTTCAAGGGGAAGTGGACAGACTCCCAGAGTGGCACTGAACATTTGCATATAACTGGAAAGTTTCTAAATTCATACTGAACTCCTGAAAGATCTGCTTGTGAGCGTCTTGTTCAGGTTAAAGAAGAGGACTTCAGAGCTAGGACCTTTCAATGGATTTGATTGTGTTATTGTGAATGTAAGGCATTCTATCAATCATCATCATGGAGTTGCACGGTGTCATTGGTATAATATTGCTGACTTTTGTCTTATTGACTGGTATGACCGAGTCGACAATGTGTCCAGAAAAATGCAGTTGTTACCAGAATAAAACCGTTCAGTGTGATGCTTATCCAAGCAGTCAACATAAGCTGTGTGATGTACCCAAGGACATTCCTATAGATACATTGTATTTATCGCTAAGATACAATGTCATTAAGGTACTCAAGCACAACTCATTTGTTAAGCTCAAGTGGTTAAAGTATCTTTGCTTGGCCTACTGCCGAGTCACGAACAACATTGAGAATGGTGCTTTCAATGGATTGTCTCATCTACGGACTCTAGATTTGTCTGGAAACAATCTCCAGTATCTATCAAGTCGTTCCACAAGGACTTTTCAGGGACTTGTATCCTTGAAGATTTTGTATTTGAACAAAACTTGCTTGCAAGAAGTGCCAGCTCATGCGCTCCGCCACTTGAACTCCTTGCAAACTCTGAGCCTGTCAGGAAATGATATTGGTAATGCTGACTTGGATTCGGTATTTTTAGACTTTCAACAACTTCGGTGGCTAGATTTGAGTGGCAACAAGCTTGGGAACCTGACAAGCACATTTTTTGCAAAATTGAGGAAGTCTCCTATAGAATTTTTAAATTTGTCTTATTCTCAAATCAGTACTATTAGTGAGCGAGCATTCAAAAAATTGTCCAGACTTAGGCACCTTGTGCTCAGTGGAAATAAGATAGAGATGGGTATCAAGGCCGCTTTAGTGTCACTCTGTCCGTTGAAGCTTTCTACACTTGAGCTGCAGTCAATGAACATAAGTAATATTTCCCAGGCTTTCTCCTGTTTAACTTATCTGGAGCATTTGGATTTGTCCTACAATAGAATTGTGCAACTCCAAAATTATGGTTTCAACTTCAAAAACTGCATAAGACACTTATATCTTGGATCAAACCTTTTGTTATCTTTTGTTGGTAACAAGGGGTTTTATGGCTTAAAATGGCTTGAAGTTCTTTCAATGTCGAACTGTAACCTTCTAAGATTGCCCGATTTTCACCATGGAGATAACATAAACCTTACATATATGCCTCTTTTGCGTGAAGTTCATTTGGATCATAACCAAATAAAAAAAATTGGCAAAAAATCGTTTCGTGGACTTTTTAATGTTGAGTTTATTTCCATTTCTCATAATTCCATTGGTTCAGACATTTCAGATTCGAGTTTTGTTCATTTAGTTTCTGTTAAGCGCTTATACATCAACAACAATTTCATAAGGCACTTTGGAGTAAGGACATTTTCACAGTTGCCATGTATTACTGAGTTGAAGCTTGGGAGCAATCCTTTTGTTCTCAAACCAATGTGTTATTTTGCTAACATGTCCTCACTTACATCTCTGAAATTACCAAGAGTTGATATAAGCAAATTTACCCGTTCTCAAATCTCTTGTTTATTCCAGGGGTTGATTAACTTGAAGTACTTGGACTTACACTCAACAAACTTACACTGTATTCCAAATAATTTCTTTGAAGACCTAAAAAGCATAGTTTATTTGAGACTTTCTGGAAATAAACTATTTGAGATAAACTCATATGCCTTCCGCAACATGAGAAATCTTCAAAGACTGGACATTTCCTCAAATGAGATTACTAATCTTAACAAATCCTGTCTGCAACCCTTTATTGACAGGGGATTACAAAAGTTCGAGGCATACAACAATCCATACACTTGTACCTGTGATCTTAAATGGTATGCTGAATGGCTGCGTGAAATGGTTGAAAGTAGGCAAGTTGAAGTCATAATCAGACATGATGTACAATACAAATGCGCTGCCCCTGTAAGTTTAACAAGTTCCTTATTATTAGATTTCCACCCAACTGTCCTTGATTGCTATAAAATGCCAATCATTGTTGGAGCCACCATTGGTGCATTTGCTATTCTTGTCATTCTTAGCATTGTAGTCAAGTACTATTGGCGATGGCATATACGGTACTGGTTGTTTGTAGTTCGCTCTCGTTTTGCTCGAAGCTTCAAAAGTGAAACTGAGCGCCTCATTTACCAGTACGACTGTTTCATTTCACACAGTGAAGATGACAAAACCTGGGTTTTGGAGACACTCTATCCAAAATTAGTAGATGAATTTGGGTTCAAAGTTTACCTCCCGCCCCCTGATGTAGGCCGTGTTAATGATGCTATTGAAAATAGTCGGAAGATTTTGATTATTCTGACTTCAAACTTTGCAAAGAGCAGTTGGTGTAGCTTCGAGCTAACTCTGGCTCACGCCAACTGCCTTAACACTGATGTCGAAACTGAACAACACCTTATTATTTTAAAGATGGAAGAGGTGCCACGTAATCTCATGACTCCAGTTTTGAGATATCTAGTACCCAAAGTAGTCTGTGTTGAGTGGGAGGGAGGTGACGATCTTGGACAAAACCTGTCCTGGCAAAAACTGCATGAGGCAATTAAAAATACTTGTCGTGATTAATGTAACTTTGTTGTAAAAAAAGTTCACACTGATATACGTTATATTCGTGCTTACATTGTAGCTTACTATTTTGCTCTATGTTTATGTTAATTCCTGGGTTTACTATTTTCAAGTTCTCTCTTCAAGCAGTGTTTTAATGTCTGATTTTGGAATCATTCTGTGTCATATGTTTTGTAAAACATAGATTTTGTAAAATAAAAAACATTGTATGCTATGGTTGTACAGCACCCTTGAAACATGCCGTTTGTCTTCAACAGTTTGTACAGTAGGCGGCCGAGGGAAAAATAGTTCGTACACATATTTGTATCGGAAAAAATAATTCGTACAATCTTTTTGGATCGGTAAAATGGAAATTTTCATTCTTATAAAAGAACACAAATCAATAAGCGCCAATTCTATTCAGGTGATCGGAAATCCGTTATTTGCTTTACTACACTAGCATAGAGCTCGAAAAGTCGTTTTTTAGGTCGGCATCTTTGGCGACAGCAAAATATGTGGAAATAACGATAAGATTTTCCAATGTGTCGCCAAATGGCGGTAAAATTGTCATAACAGCGGATTTTCTCGACAAGGTTCTGTTACCCTCAGATTAGTACTACATGAATAAAGTTACAAAAGTGTGGAGTAACAGTACCGTGCCGTCCCGTAGTCTTTTTAGAGCTGATTGCGTTGACTGCAGTGCACAGTCGTCAAATGACTATTCAGTGCTCCAGTTGGATTGCAACTATTCTCACATGGCGAAGTGCGCGCGTGCAATCTTCACGTTTTGCAGAGGTTACATCATAAGGATTAAATTTAAAGCCACAGTGGCCCCGGGACATGAGTAGAACTATGTGCGTATTAGCAATAAAGTTCTGAGTTCAGAGAGCAATTAATGAGTTGTTTGACAAAACAAATGTTTGAAAAACTAATTCAGGTGTTTTTTATGGTCGGGAAAGCTTATGTTCTAGACTCCGCAACTCAATGAATTGTTTACATAAGGTTTAGTGCGGCTGTCTTATCTCGAATGCCCGGCACGGATAACTTCATTTGCCATTGCATGAAACACGCTATGTAATGAAGATGAGAATCGGAGGTAAGAAGACATGAGTCAGTCGTCAATCAACAGTTACTGCAAGAGCATTACTCAACAGCAAGTATTTGCTTAATATTTTATGACTTTTGACTCGGGATGAGTCTAAAGAACCCACACAGAGGGGGTCCTAGGGAAAAAATATTTCGTACAGTTGGTGGTCAAGCGAAAATAGTTCCTACACTTATCTTTGTTGGTAAAAATAACTTGTAAACAAATCGCCAATTATTCAGGTAATCGGTAGCCGCGGTAAGTCAGTGACTTGAGCCCTAACCAGCAATGCTTACTCAGCAAATAGGCGCTAGTTCGGTGTCGGTTGTAATCAACTCGGCGCTAGACATTCGCGACCTGAAATTTGGAAAGGCGAGCCGAGACTGGTCATTTCGTATCAAGTCGCAACATGCGACATGGAAATTCCCAAGAACGCGAGCCTAGGCTAGCTTATGGCGGCAAGTAGATACCTGTCACTTGTGCAAATTTGGCCATTACTTGGTTTTTTCCAAATCAAGTTAAACACTCGGCCCTCTTCATTGAGTTGTAATCATGCTGCGTGAACACGGGTTAACGTCTTTGGATATTTCAGAACCGATCTTTGACGCATTTCATTGGCTGGTGTTTTCAGCTACTTTTGCAAACTTTTGGATGAGCCGGCAGAAAATTCGAACCACGGCACAGATGTGTGATAAATTAAAAATGCCACAGCGTTGTTCTATTCACTGGTGACTAACTTACCGAATTTGTGATGAAAAAAACATTTATTTTTCATGCAAGCTGTCTTGATTAGCCTATTATATTATACTCAACAATATCATCTCATGGCTGCACTGGTCGATCCCGCTGTTTGCGCGCAATGTCCCGACAGACCACGACTTGGAAATGCGTCTCTTTTTTATGGCAAGACAACAAACAAATTCTCCAGCCCTACTATACTTTCTGCGGCTGAGCATTCGGCCATATGTATGAGTCACCTGTCATTCATATGTGTTGCTATCAACGTAACATGCACTCCAGCGATTAAAATGTGGGAACATAAAAGTGCACCACTTCAAAGTTGCACATCAAACGAGAATAGCGACAGTGCTAACTGAGAGAGTATACCTGCCTCCCATTCAGTAAAACCAGGACCTCTCTAAAAAGCAAGACTTCACGAGATTCTTGACTTGAGATGTTGCCTTGTATTTTAAATGAGAACACGTGACTTTCGCTATTCGTAGCGTAGGTCCTAGCATTACTGAATGCACGCCTGCTCGACTCCTGTACCAGATAAGTTTTAGCGACCTAGGTGTTAATTTACTTGACAATGAATTTAGCCCCTCTGGGGTTACAAAAGACCCGTTGCTTTGCGATTTTCCTTGGGCCCAACATTCCCCAGAACCGCCAGTCGACCACGTGCATTTTCAGGCTTGATGCTATGGGAAGAATTTCTGGCTGAAGCTGGCCAGTGTAGAAACAAAATTATTCCGGTGGCTATACAGGTAGGTGAAACTACAGACAGGCCTAGGCGGACCAGTTTGCCCCAAGAAATTGTATCGTAATAGCATTTCTTGGCTATTGTGGTCATTTAGTTTCTTATTACGGCAAACATTCACGTACAGTATTCGTCTATAACACCTTTGATTTTTTAGGAAATATGATAATTAAGCGCCTACTGCTCTACTAAGCTTAGTTTTGAGAAATTTCAATTGAGCACCAGGGCACACAACAAGAAGTGCCAGTGACATTGGTAAAATCTGCTAACGCCAACTTGATTGACTATAGGTGAAAAACAAAACTTGGCTGGCAATTTTTTATTATTTCAAGATCATACACAAATACCCAGTAACGTAGGCAGCAAATTAACCCTGCGAGGCACACTGTCCTTTCTGTCGCCACGGTATTCTTGGTAACCCGGCAAAATACATTTCCAGAAAACTAAGTCGGGGGAATTTCATCAAAATAGGGAGAATTTGACACCTTTCCATGAAAAATCTGAGAGCTTCCCTTCTAAATTGAATTGGGAGTGTTGGCAAAGACACTGTCACATTTCTGTGGCCTGATTTTTTCGAATACATGTTTTATCTAATGCACTGCAGTCGGAAAATGAGTGCGGCAGACGACATCGAAGAAAGCAGAGGTCCCGAAGGCGGCGTGGTTCCTGAAGTTTGTGAACATGGGAAGAAAATAAAAGTGACAAAGAGTTCAAGTATTATATTTTGAAGTAAATCCATCACCCGGGAAAATAATTTGTTACTTTGTTATAATTCACATGGCCAAACCACCATCTCGGAGGACGCCGTTGCACTCGTTCATCTGTCTTTATCTCTAATAATTTGAACACTCGACTTTCTTCTCTAATAGTTCCTACGGACAATTTTGTCTCAATTAATTCGTACACAAAGCTCTGAAGAAAAAAATAGTTCGTACTCTAATAGAGAAAGCACCGTATACTTGCCATGTCAGGCATAGTTATAGCAAAATGTGAATAGGGTTTCATGTGACCCAAACAACATGCATTATTTGGGTCAATTCAAAGGACCTATAAAAAATTAATGTGTCCCAATGGGAGTGTTCCAAATACATGCATATTACTCATTATCATCACCTTTTGTATGTTTCGTTACTGGGCTGAGAACGGAAACTGAAAAATAGTGTTGTTAGAAACTGTTCAGGTGAATGCTGATAACAAGACAGGTGTTTTATGCGTAATCTTAATGGTTTTGGTTTCAGCTTTTGTTAAAAGGCGTAATGTTAAATCTAGTGATAAATCGTTGAAAAACTAATAACCAGGCATTGCTGCCATTAAGATTGATACTTAGCTGAGTCAGTGAATGTGAATACCCACTTGCAGTTAATGTCTTAGCCTTTTGTCATCAGGGTTATTGTTTTAATCGCAATACTTCCTGGTTCAAGTTATACCTTTCTGGACTGAGATGCATGTGACTTGTCAAGACTGTTCACTTGATGAGACTATGTTTCACATCACTGTTCAACAATAGTGCATTGATGGTGATCTGGGAAGGTGTGTAGCTGTTGTTCACAGTATAGCTTTGATGCTGCTGGTTCCTCTGGTTGTTGGTCAAGAGTCATTGATGTTGGATTCTTGTTAATCTCTGGTGTTGATCCAACAGTTTCATTGAGCCAGAATGACCAAGACGTTTGCAGAAGTGGTGTTCTCATTTTTGGTGATTGGGCTGGTGATTGTCTGTATTGTGGAGTCGAAATATTGTCCTGAGAAGTGCCGCTGCTCTCAAAACCAGACTGTGAACTGCGATGCAAAAAAACATAGCCGTGATAAACTTCTAGATGTACCAAAAGACATTCCTTCAGACACTCTATACCTTACACTTAGATACAATGTTATCAAAAAGATCAAGAAGAACTCCTTCAAAAATCTCCATATGTTGCGTTACCTTTCACTGGCCTACTGTCGTGTCAACCAAGCAATTGATGATGGAGCCTTCAATGGACTTGTTAACTTGCAAACTCTTGACTTGTCATCAAACAATCTCGACTACTTGCTCTTGAAAAGTGGCAAGGTGTTTGAAGGATTGCAATCGGTGAAAGTTTTAAACTTGAGCCGGGCATCGCTTGATAGGATACCTTCTACACAGCTCAGTCCATTGGTAACTCTGCAGACTCTAAACCTATCAACGAACAGAATTACCAAGGATTCATACTTTTCGACTTCATTTTTAAATTTCACTGAACTTCGGAATTTAGATTTGAGTCAGAACAACATTGGAGTTATAAGTGACTCATTTTTTGATGGTTTGAGAAACTCACCTGTGAGAACACTAGATCTGTCATATTCTAAGATCAAAGTCATAAGTTCCTTGGCGTTCTCTCCTTTGACTAGACTTGATTGTGTGATACTTAGTGGTAATGAGCTCCGTAAGGACTTCAGGCACGCCATATTGTCCCTCCGCCAATCACGTTTGTCTACTCTTATTTTAAAATCTATGGAAATTGAAAATATCTCTCATGCTTTTGTTGGTTTTTCACACCTGAGACATGTTGATTTGACTGATAACAACATAGTGGAATTGGAAAGTTATGGTTTCAACTACACAAATCATTTAAAACAACTGAATTTGACTGGGAATCCATTAACTCGTGTTGCCTATGATGCGCTGCTGGGATTAACGTTCCTTGAAGTTCTTGAAATGTGCAAGTGTAGGTTATATTCTTTTCCTGCATTCTACTCAAATTACAACCGAAGCGTTAGTCTTGTGCCAAATTTACGAATCCTCCGCTTAGATGACAATTCTATTAAACATGTAAGACAATCTTCGTTTAAGGGTCTTCATAAAACAGAAATGGTTTCCTTCGTAAACAATGACATTGAATCTGGTATTATGAGTGATTGTTTTTTACACCTAACTTCTGTGAAGTACCTTAATTTCATGAGAAATAAGATAAAGCAAGTTTTTCCTGATAGTTTTGGGCACCTAGACAATCTGAAAACTTTAAATTTAGGAAATAATCGTATATTATTCCGGTTGAGGTGTTATTTTCGTGGCATGTCACTTGTTTCTCTGGTAATGCCAGGAGTTGACCTTCACCTTCATGTCTATCCAAGGAAATCTTGCATGTTCAAAGGGTTAGTTCATTTGAAGTATTTAGATTTACGAGAGTCCATATTAAAGAGTTTACCAACCAACTTTTTTGAAGATTTAAAAAACTTAGAGTTCTTGCTACTCTCTGGCAACAGGTTGCACTCAATAAATGCTCTGGCATTCTCAACTCTGCAGAATCTTAAGACACTTGACCTTTCTTACAATCTCATTCAGAACTTCAACCAGTCTTCACTAGAACCCATTATTGGAAGAGGTCTACTATTGTTTAATGGAACCAATAACCCATATGCATGCACTTGCGATCTTCAGTGGTATGCTAGCTGGCTTCATAATGTTGAGAAGAAAATTATAGTCAATATAAGTGTCCCTAAAATTATGCAATATCAATGTCATACCCCTAGGAAATTAAAAGGAACAAAAATACTGAATTACAAGCCAATATTTATTGACTGTTATGAAACTCAATTTATTGTTGGAACTACTATTGGTTCATTTGCTGCTCTTGTCACCATAGTTGTCATAGTGGGGTATCATTATCGATGGTACATACGCTATTGGCTGTTTTTGTTCAGATCACGCTTTGCTAAGAATTTGGCAAGAGAAGATGAGCGCCTTGTTTACCAGTATGACTGTTTTGTTACATATTGTGAAGATGATATGGATTGGGTTTTGGAAACGCTTCGTCCAAAACTGGAAGATGAATTTGGGTTTAGGGTCTGTCTTCAGGATAGAGATTTTGATATTGGAAGACCTAAGGTTGAAAACATTGACGAAGCTGTTCAAAACAGTCAGAAGGTTTTGATTGTTCTGACTACAAATTTTGCTATGAACAGTTGGTGTAATTTTGAGCTGAGTCTGGCTCATGCCAACTGTCTTGAAAATGATATTAAGGCTCAGCAGCATATCATTATTATAATGATGGAAGATGTTCCTCCTAAGTTTATGACTCCAATTCTGAGACATTTGGTACGTAAGAGAACCTACATTGAGTGGACAGGTGACGAAGTTGGACAAAATCTTTTCTGGCAGAAACTTCCAGACACAATAAGGAGTACACATTGTAACTAGTGTTAGTGTAGCACTGTCTGGAATTGTCCCATGGATGTATTTTGATACAATTGCTAACTCTTGAAAATGGTGGTTGATCGGATCAGTTGCATTTTGTTGTTCCAATGGGCTATCGAACTCTCAAAGTAATGGGCCCATTGTCCCCTGCAAAGCAGATTGGTCTGTAAGCTGATTGGTCTTAAGCATATGTGACTTGGTGCTTACTTGTTGAAATTTTGCCTATGAGCGCATGTCCAAGATGATGTTTGTCATAACCGTTTTCTGTTTTTGTCTGTATTCCGTACATTTTCTGTCCTACATTTATGCAAATTCAAGACGAGTGTCTATTATTCTGTGATCTGAGTATAGTCAGCGAATTCAGTCGGGGACCTTTCATTATCATTATTGTATTCAATTTAATGTGCAAAGTATAGCCATTATTAGGGTTTTCTGACCCCTTCCCCAAAAATGTACAAAAAAAATGATATTTTCACAGACCACATACTATATTTACTTTCGTAAGCTCTACATATGTATTTTGACGTTCATTGGTGTACATTTTGTAATAAAATAAAGCAAAGCAATTTTCAGACAATTTTTGATATATTTTTGATGTAGCAGTCAATCAAATGCTAACTTTTTATGTGTTTGCATCACCATTTTTATGATTTCAAAACTGTATTCCTTCAGCATCCTTGACCCTGTTCCTCCCTAAATTATGCAACCGTTAAAGTCCCTATAAAATGAGCCAACTGCCTTTTAGATATGTTAAATACATGTACTTTTGTGCAACATATCTTTGTTTCGTTTTATTCCACACAACCACTAACTAATTACTGCGCATTTTGTGCCCCCCATATTATGTGCCCCCATCAGAAACCCCTTTTATTCTCTCGACGAATCACAGTAGACTGGCCTATTGACATCATCGTTGAGAACGAGCAACACATTACCGCGCTAACCACAACCTGTTGTGAGCACCTGATCGGCTGCTGGGACAGTAAAAAACAAAGTAGTTTTGCTCAAGGAACGTCACCAATTAGAAACATCGCCGACGTTAGGCATCAATGTCGACTGATAATGCAATATTACTAAGCAAAACAATGGTGTCAGGCAAAGCACCCTTCGAACCGAACAGCGGCGTAGATCTCGGATAGGGTCTGCCATCGATTCACTCACGACCCACGACGAACCAATTTTCGAAGTATTTGCACCCACGTAAAAGGTCCTACAACAGCTACGTTT
>NMRA01000042.1:625924-690896 GCA_002633005.1 Phoronis australis | reverse complement strand
GTTTCCCCTTACTCGTATTCCTCTGGCTTGAACATACACGGCGCTAATCCATCCAAACGTTGTTCCTACATTTTCTTAATCTTCCATTTCGCAGTACTTTTCATTGAACGTCCGTCCATTGCAAGGTATTAGGCCTTTACTTTTCTAACCCAAGTGCGAAAAGTCTCGGGTCATTCTTTTTCATCGGGCTGCAAGTGAGCTTTTTGCTTCGTTAAGATGTGTAACGCCGACTCACTCCCCGACATAATCCCGTAATTATCACGGAGCGACTACAAACAAATTTAATTCTCCGGTACACGCATTCCGCCAGGATGTCGCCGTGGGTCCGACAAATCTCCATTCATTGCAAACCTGTCCCCCAATGCACGCAGGGACCCTGTTTGTTAAATCTGTTCATTAAACCCGGACGTCTTTGTGAATAAGTATTTGATGTTAAACTGAGTAAGTGGTCCCCACCGAGAACGCGCTACTGTCTTTGGCGACGCTAAACTATCAAGGGACAGTGAGTTGTAGGATATTATATGCACGTGGAAGTGTCGAGATAAGTGTCGTATAGTATTTGAGCTTGGTTGTCTCTAACAGTTGTAATTTTGAAAATATGTGACTTGAAATATGCACCAGACACCGTAAGGTAAGCTTCCTGAGGCAACGGACTGTTCGATAGGTATTGGGTATCAACGATGACGTCATTTGCGTCGATTAGAACGAGCGCCACCTAAAGTTTTTTTTCGGCGCTAAATGGGGTTCATGATGGGGTCGTACGATAGTAATTGGCGTAATTAGCTAATGCCAGGAGTAAAGGGAGGGATGATATGTTTGTTTCGATCAATGATACAGATATTTAACATGTTCAAAAGTCATTTGGCCGTTATGTAGGGTCTTTAAGCCTGTGAAAACCTCTGTAATTGTGAACAGGTCCCCATTGTGTGAGCTAAATCTTTTAGATTAACCGCATTTCAGGCCATTCGCCTTCGGAATGAATTATAGTTGGTCGACAGTGGGATGGACACTAGGTCTAGTTGCAAGTTGTCAACCTCGTTATAGGTCTTTATTTGATGTGTAAATTTTGTTTTCTTTTGTTTCTACATTTTTTGCATGTTGCGAAATATGTTCAATTTTCTTACCTTTGAGAAATTAGGCCTTTATGTATGCTTGTGATTACAGGACAATTATTGACTTAAAGTAAGGTAATGGGCCAAATGCCTTTTAGACGTGTTAAATACGTGTACTTTTGTGCAACATATCTTTGTTTCATAGGCTATTCTCCGCTGTCGCTAATTAATTACAACTCATGTTATACCTTTCATTTTATGTTACCCTGTTGGAAACCTACTTTATCTTTGTGACCAATCAGTGTTGACTAGTGTTCTGACATCATTGTTACACAGCACCTTTCCACACTTACCATAGCCTGTGCAGCTGATTACCTGTTGAAATTACAATAAAAATTCTCGCATTCATAAAACAGTAGCACTTTATTAATTCTTAAAACAATGAACTCACCAAACTTAATGGTAGAAAAAATATTTATTTTTCATGTGAGATCTCATGTTTATCCATAAACAATATCCCCGACAATATCACACTGCGGCACTCAGGTCAGCCCCATGCTTTGCGCACAAGGTCCCCGCAGACCATTGTGACTTGAAATGTTGTCATTGTGTATCTCATTTTTTATCGGAAAAGACACCCAATCTTATTACTTGCCAAACAACGACTATGACTTTTGGCAGAGTGGTTTTAAGCTGCCAAGAAATTCTGAAGTCCCAATGTTTCTTGGGCTGAATACTGTCACATATATGAGCCATGTGCCACTCGCATGCCGCTGTCAATGTAACGTACTCTAGCGAATGAAGTGTGGGAACATCGCAGAGTGCACATAAAAAGAGGACTTGACTTGATTAAGGTTGTCTCAAACCTTATTTAGTGACCTCCATTCTAACTCGTATATCAAAAAACTGGCTGTCACCAGTAAAAGTATGTATTTTCTGAAAGAAAAAAGGTCAGAGATTATAAAAATAAATATGATTTATATTGATGAGCCAGAGTATATTAACACCTTTGCCAAATTTGATTTTTGGTGAGGTACGTTCATAGCAAAAAAACCTTGGTCAATTTTAATGACACCCTTTTTAAATGAAAACTTCATAATTTACCTCAAAAACACTGTTAGGAATTTTTGATTACTCATTCAGTTTTGTTTCTATACCCAAATTAACTCGCAAAAAGTAAGGTATTCTAATTCTTGTAAAAATAGTAACTGTATTCATCTATCTTACGGTACACAAAAACTAGGCATTTAAAAGGAAAATCCTTATAGAGTTTTTGAGATTGGTGAATGAATATTGAAATTTTCAGTGAAAATCATGGAACTGTTTTCAAGAACCCTTGTCCCTGGCGTAAGTTCAAGTCAAGTCGATTTGCCGAAGCCGAGAAAAAGCTGGAAAGTTTGCAAGTCTTGGAAATCTGAAGGCTTCCGATTAATTATTCAGTGAACAGGTCCCCAATGTGTGAGCTAAATCTTCTAGACTGTCCACATTTCAGGCCATCTTTAAGTGCCTGGGTGTTGCGCAGTGGCGGATTTAGAGGGGGGGCCAAGGGGGCCATGGCCCCCCTAAAATTCTCCGAGCTTCCATTGGGCAGTTCGGGAGTACCAATGTCTGACAGGCAAATTCCTGGCTAATACTCTGCCCTGGCCCCCCCCCCCTAACTCAAAATCCTGGATCCGCCCATGTTGCGTACTTAGCTACCGGGATGCACATTAGGCAAATCTTATGCTAACAAGGTTTGCATGCAAGTGGATGAAAAAGCGTGCACCGTTTACCCCAGAGTATTCAGCGAAGTTCTCGGCACACCAAAGGCTTGATGGCGCCGTCAAAAATTGTACTTGTTATTCATGAGTTTGGCCGAACTTGCTGGATGAGATAATTGTCGTTGTAAACCAACACACCTGTTTAGCATACGAGTTTCAAAGTGAAAAATTGAACTAGGAATGCAAAAAACCAAGTTACGTGACTGTCTTTAAAGTTGAAATTAAAGTAAATAGTAGCCATCTGAAATTGATGCATTATAGGAGAAACTAGCAAAATGAGATTTTCTTCAGCATCACGGCTAAGAAACTAGCATTAATTTGTGAATCAATTATGATGGCTTAGTCACGATCTGTCTTAGGCTCGCTTAGGTGTTGGGGTACCAAAAGCCCAAATTTTAGCGTAGGATTTGTCTCGTGCAACACTGTCAGTTAGAGAGCACTGATCCAACTTTTGGGCCGTTAACTAGTCTTGCAATAATTTCAAACTCAAAACCCCAAAAGCGTGTACTTACAAACCCTCTGTGTGAATACTGGGTACCACGGCTTTGGACACACGAGACTCGCAAAATGTGCAGCCAGCATTTTGGCGTGTTGTGCTATGGAGATACGCGAACAATGTAAAAATGGCCAGTTGCCGATGTGGGGAACTGAGGGGAGGACTGCTTGATTACGGCAGTATTTGTTTGATTTGGTATAAATTAAATACATCAACGGTCTTGTAAGGTGTCCCTAGTGCAAAAGGTACTTATAAAAACGTGACTTTCATGATTTAATCAGTCTGAGGCATAATCTGCCGAAAAGCTTTTTTTTCATACGATCAAATCCTTGCCGTTATTAAAAATACCTTTCTCATCATGTGACGAACCTGATTTGTACTCGCCCTTTGTTTCCACACAATATCCTTCTGTTATTTATTTTCCTGGTTGGCGTTTCAGTTTACATTGCATTGTATTTTAATGTGTTTTTTTTCTAAACTGCTTTAGTACTCTCAATTGAATATGCTGATTCACTGGGGGAATGAGGTTTGAAAGCTGTCTGATATTTCTGTTGATGTATAAAAACTGCTCTAAGGCATGAGACTGAAGCTGACTTACCTCGGATAATTACTCTGATGCCTATACCCAAGATGAAGGACTGTCAAGCACTGCTTCTTGCATTTGGATTGTCAATGATAGTTACTGTATCAGCTCATTGTCCTCCAAGATGCCGTTGCTATGACAATAAAACGGTCAACTGTAATACATATAGAAGAAGTAAGCACAAGCTACACGACATCCCGAGAGGCATTCCTACCGACACTGTGTCTTTGTCTCTAAAGTACAATGATATCAAGGAACTCAACGTGAACTCATTTCTGAATCTACATCAGCTACAGTATCTTTCTTTGGCCCACTGTTATACCAACATGACAATTGAAGTGGGTGCGTTTAATGGGCTAGGGCACCTGGAGATCTTAGACCTATCATCAAACCTTCTTCGCTACTTGCCAACGGCCAGCGCCCAGATATTTCAAGGACTGAAGTCACTGAAGATTTTGTACCTGACGAAGACATCACTTGCTGAGATACCTTCTGTGCAGCTCAGTCCATTGACGACTTTGCAGAGTTTAATCCTATCATCAAATAGAATTGCAAACAAATCATCTTTCTCTGCATCATTTTTAAAATTTACAGAACTTTGGTACTTAGATTTGAGTGGGAACCCAATTGGACTCTTATGCGATTCTTTCTTTATCAATTTAAGAGATTCGCCAGTAGGTACATTAGATTTATCATCTTCTCAGATCGAACTCATAAGTTCCCGAGCGTTCTCTCCTTTGACTAGACTTGATCGTGTGATACTTAGTGGTAATGAGCTACTTAAGGATTTCAGACACGTCATATTGTCCCTCCGCCAAACAAATGTGTCTACTCTTATTTTGAAATCTATGGAAATTGAAAATATCTCTCATGCTTTTGTTGGTTTTTCAAATCTTAGAAATGTTGATTTGGCTGATAACAACATAAAACAGTTGGAGAGCTATGGTTTCAACTATACAAACCATCTAAGGTTCTTAAATTTGACCAAAAATCCACTTACTGTTGTGAGCAATGAAGCATTTTGGGGTTTAGTCTTTCTGGAAGTTCTTGATATGCGTAATTGTAGATTACTTACTTTTCCAGCCTTTACTTCACTTGATAAGATCAAGCACAGTCTTGTGCCAAATTTACGGAGACTTCACTTAGATGGCAATTCCATTAAATTTATTGAAAAAAAATCGTTTAGAGGCCTAATGAAACTAGAGGTTATTTCTTTTGCAGATAATTCTATAGTATCTGATATTGGACTGGATTGCTTTGCTTATTTGTCTTCTGTAAAGTCTCTGGAGTTCAATACAAATGGCATTAAAAAAATATTTCGAGAGAGTTTGAGGCACCTATCGAAATTGGAAGTTGTAAACATTGGAAATAATCCTATAGTATTCCAAAACAAGCCTTATTTTGCTAGTAAGCCCTCACATCTTGTATCTCTCAAAATGCCAGGCGTTAGTCTTCACAAACACACGTATTTAAAGAGATCGTCTTTATTCCGAGGATTGTTTCGGCTGAAGCATCTGGATTTACATGGTGTCAATTTGAAAAAGCTTCCAGTGGACATGTTTCAAGATTTACACAGTTTGGTTTACTTACAACTGTCTGGCAATATGTTACATGAGATAAATCCTGTTGTATTCTCTATGATGAGCCTAGTGAGATTGGATGTTTCTTCAAACAAAATACGAAACATCAACCAGTCATCTCTCCAGCCTTTTCTTGACAAGGGTCTGAGCCATTTTGAGGCTCACTATAATCCATATGATTGTACTTGTGATCTTCAGTGGTACACTGAATGGCTTCGTACGATGATCAGAACTGAGCGAGTCAAAGTCGTTATCAGAAAGTACATGCAATACAAATGTGCTACTCCTAAGCAAATTGAAAGGAAAAATTTGCTTACCTTTGACCCAACATTTTTTTATTGTTATAGAACTCCATTTATTGCTGGAACCACTGTTTGTTCATTTGCTGTTCTTGTCACCATTGTTGTCATAGTGGGATATCATTATCGATGGTACATACGCTATTGGCTGTTTTTGTTCAGATCACGCTTTGCTAAGAATTTAGCGAGAGAAGATGAGCGCCTTGTTTATCAGTATGACTGTTTTGTTACATATTGTGAAGATGATATGGATTGGGTTTTGGAAATGCTTCGTCCAAAACTGGAAGACGAATTTGGATTTAGGGTTTGTCTTCAGGATAGAGATTTTGAACTTGGGAAGTCAAAAGTAGAAAACATTGACGAAGCTATTCAAAACAGTCGAAAAATTTTAATTGTTCTGACTACAAATTTTGCTATGAACAGTTGGTGTAATTTTGAGCTCAGTCTGGCTCATGCCAACTGTCTTGAAAATGATATTAAGGCTCAGCAGCATATCATTATTATAATGATGGAAGATGTTCCTCCTAAGTTCATGACTCCAATTCTGAGACATTTGGTACGTAAGAGAACCTACATTGAGTGGACAGGTGACGAAGTTGGACAAAATCTTTTCTGGCAGAAACTTCCAGACGCCATCAAAAACGGTGTTTGTAACCAATGTTTTTGACCACTTACATCCGCCCCAGTTATTGCTGGATACAGCAGTTGAAACCTCAAACCATTTGTGGCATCAGTGTATAGTACAGAAGTGGAACTCATCTTAAGAGAAGCTTTCCATCATGACCGCACATAGAGGTGAATTACGGGAAAGTTCATAAGGGGCTGTTTCTGTAATTAGATTTTATTGTCCTACTAGTAATTAAGAATAATTTTTGCAGTTGACAAAATTTGGTGTCTTAAGACAGGGTAACAGTATTTTCTCTGGTTTCTTTTATTCTGCTTTTTGTGAATATCATATGGTATTAGTACATAGGATGGAAACCACTCTTTACATTGCTGTCAGTTATAGTGTTATCCTGTTGGCTTTTTTCCATAAAGTTAAGTGTTTTATGCATACTGGGGTGAATATTTTTTAAATATATTATATGCATGTTTTTTAATACAGGCGCATAGCTTGGGTGAGTATTGTTCTAAAACCCCCTCGACCCCCACACCTCAAGACCCCCTCGACTCATGACCTCCTGGACCCACGACCCACAACCCCCTCTAGCAAGTCTACGTAAGCTCGAGTTGACCTGAACATAGAACAAGGGCTGACTTGCAGGAGTCTGGCCGTGAGCTCCGCTAGCTTTTACCTGTTTTGCAATTAAGAAAGTTGATTCGGCAAGTTTGAAAGTTAAAAACTGAAAAAAAAAACAATGCGACCAAATCAAATCAAAGACCTACCAAGTACCAACGTTACAAATATCGTTCCCGGCAGAGTGTAATTGTCTTGTCTGCACTTCAGTGAATGGCAGATTCAAGCTTTTGTGTGAGAATGCGAGTAACGGACAAATGTGTTAATTTCTTCAGTAGATACAGTTTGAAAATAGACTGTTCACTAGAATGTATCTCAACATATACATGGAGTATATTGTAAATGAGTACAAAACGGAAGGAAATAATAAAAATGTGAAATTATATGCACTTGCGTTAACATACTCTCTCCCTAAGTTTAGTAGAACAGGGTCATTGGTTCATAGGTGGATTTAGGGGGGGGACCAGAGGGCCCGGCCCCCCCCTTAGCTGCCACAAAAAATAAAACAAGAGCATGAGGAAATGTTGAGTTTATTAATTAACCTCGGTAATGAACATTAAACGGCTTAAACAAGATTTAGCAATGTGTGCAGATTTGTGTGTGGGGGGGGGTTGGGCTCAGACCCGATTTCAAGTGTCCGATTCAGACAACCAGCGCAATCGTAACGGAGCTAATAGTGCTCCCGGTCGATATGTGCGTGATATCCCAGTCGACCGGCGGTGGCGCTGCGCACTAGCACTCGGTTTCCGTAGTGCAATAAAGAAAACATGCTGGTCCCATGCGTGCCCAACCAGCACGCAGGTATCACGCAGTGGCATGCGCTTTAGCATTGGTTGATGTAACCTCAGCAGTCATTGGTTAGGTTTACAATACCGTGAAAAAATGGCGGACTGTGAACGATTTTTAGCCATGTCATGCAAGGGGCGTTTCTGCAGTGATGTTTAATAGCCGCGTGCTTGAAGCACATACATTTACAATGAGCACATATCTGGTGGATTTAACCGGTGTGGTCGTATTTACACTGTATGAATACAGGACAGTATCATACTCAAAAGTCAGCGACAGTAGAAAGATGCACTCCGAAAAGGTGTAACCACAATTTTTAGATCATTGCTCAAATTATTCTTATATTTCTCAAACAAAACAACTTGATCTATCATCGTCAATTTGTTTTTTTGCGTGGGAACAGCACCGTGGGACAACTTGTTGAAATACCGTAAATGTTCGGGCCCTGGGCGGTTAAATTGGCAAACCCAAAAAATCGGGGGTGGAAGGTTAACCAGACATGGGCGCTTAATTGTGACTTTTCAAGAAATCCAGGGTGGGCGGTTAATCGAACATGGGCGCTTATTACGACAGGCAACCGCCCTGGACGGTTAATCTTACCTCGTGATCCAAGTCCCCACAGCACACACGTACTCGGAACGCGTAGCACTTTTCAAAGAGCTTTAATGTCATATCGCCACATGACGAGAAAAATGTCATAACAGCGGATGATCCCAACAAAGGTTCTCTTGCCCTCAGATTAGTTATTCACTATTAAATTTACAGAATTGCTGAGTAATAGCCCCGTGCCGTCCTGCAGTCTTGTTACTTTGCCCTGTAGAGCGCAGACGACCAGTGACCACGCAGCCTCTACTTGGATTGCAACTATTTCAAGATGTGACTTTGCTAAAGTGCGCGCGTGCAAGCTTCACGTGTTGCAGAGGTCACCTCGTACTTAAGCTGTCAAGTTCATAGTCAGAGAGCAGTTGTAATAAAAGTTTGAAATACTTAATTCAGATTTTTTTGTGTTTCGGATGTTTACAGTCGACACTCCGTGACTCAATGACATTTTCAGCGTATGGTTCTGCGGCTAGCTGTTTGATCTCGACTGCCCGGCGTTGCTCACTTGCCGTTGCGCCAAACATGCTCGGCAAAGAAGTAAGACAAGAATCAGGGTTAAGCGGCCGTGAGCCACTCGTCAATCAAGAATGAAATTTCGAGCCACGGCACTGTGATAAAACGTCACAAAACAGCGATGTTTCAATTAATTCTTAAACGATCACTTTACCAAACTTTGTGGTGGAAAAACGTTTATTTTACATGCAAGATGTCCAGATTACCCTATTTATATCACCTACAATATTGCACTGCGGCACTGTTCGGTCGTGCTGTTAGCGTGCAATGTCCCAGTCGGCTGACAATCGTGATTTGGAAATGCCGTCAAGTAATATACAACGGCCTCTTTCAATATGCATCTCGTTTTTTCTGGCCAAAGATAGCGGCGTAATTCGGCACGCACGTAGGGCCTACATGTGAGTCACCTGTCAATCACATGTTGGTGTCAAGGTAACATGCGCTCCAAAGTTTGGGAACTTGCGCGAGTGCACCACTACAAAGTCACACATCAAAAGAAAATTGCGACAGTCCTAAGTAACAGAAACGGGCGTGACTATGTACTTTTAAGCTCTTATTCATAAGACCCAGTTCTTTACGATGTTCATCCGTTGCCAGTGTTCCCCAAAACTTCAATGTCAAGTCTATTCCCATATTTCCGGGCTCGATGCCCCCTATGCCCATGCCCGTAACTAGCTGC
The DNA here is from genome assembly GCA_002633005.1 of Phoronis australis. NCBI lineage: Eukaryota > Metazoa > Phoronida > Phoronidae > Phoronis > Phoronis australis. Next base: position 681,311 of record NMRA01000042.1, on the reverse strand, counting down.
TTGCACCTCCTACCCACTATCGCCAATTTTCAGTCAGTCTACGTTGTAGATATGTCAGACTGGAATGGTGAGAATTTTTGTTCAGGCTGAAACTGGCCAATGTGTAAACAAAATTATTCTGGATGAATAAAAAGGGAAATTGATGAGGAAACGATAATTCACAGTCATGCTTACATGGGGGCTGACGCAAGAAATAGTAACGAACAGCCAACGACATTAGTTCAATCTGCTAACGCCAGTTTGACTGAGATGCAATAAGCGAAAAACAAAATTTGAGTAGCAGTTTTTATTACCTCAAGATCATACTCAAACATACATTATTGCCTGCCTTTGAATTCAGAAATCTATAGGCAGCAAAGAAATCGGTAACCCAGTAAGGCACTTGTACTGTCCCTTCGGTCGCCACGCATCTTCTATAACCCATTTGTCAAAATATTGAGAATTTGACATCTTTCCGTGAGTTGTGAGATTTCTTCAAAATGCAGAGCTTCCCACCTGAAGAGAATTTGTAGGGTTGTCAAAACCATTGTCACTTTTCTGTGGCCTTATTTTTTCGAATATATGATTTATCTAGTGCACTGCAGACGGAAACTCAGCGCGGCAGACAAAGTCGCTGAAAGCAGAGGTTTTGATGCCAGCGGCGTTCTTAAACTTTGCAAACATGGGAAGAAAATAAAGTGACAAAGACAATAAAGTATTAAATTTTGAAGTGAGTCAAGGTAAATACACATTGCTGAACCACCGTGTCGGAGGCCCGGCATCGTTGCGCTCATTGTGATCATCGATCTTTTTTCTCAAAGTCGGGGAATCGCGCGTTTCCTTATCACTGGGCGCTAAATCTTCATTCTTTAAAAGTCGGGGATGGGCGCTTAACCGAGAGGTGGGCGCTGAACTGGAAATCTTCAAAAATTGCAGGGGGCACTTAAGCGAGCAGTGGGCAGTTAAATCGAAAATCCACCTAAAGTAGGGGGTGGGCGGTGAACTGAGCATGGGCGTTTACCCAAACGTTTACGGTAGTACATGAGATTCATTTACATTTTGAGAAGGGCGAGAGTGTCAAGTCCATTTTTCTAGATATAGCTTCTGCTTTCGACTGTGTCCCTCATGACCTACTTCACAAACTTTGATCCTATGGCATTACTGGTAATCTTTTAAACATGATCACCTCATATTTCTCCGATAGAACATACAGTGTTCGTGTCGACGGCGTATTTTCAACTTTATCCCCTCCTGGATTTGTAAATGCAGGTGTACCGCAGGGTAGCGTATTGGGCCCTCTTCTCTTCTTGGTTTATATCAATAACCTTCCTGATAACCTGTCATGTAGCACATACCTTTATGCAGATGACACGGCACTTTTTGACCCCTTCACAGGGAGCAGCCCTGAAAGTTCTTTGCAGCTTCAACATGACTTAAATAAACTCAGCTATTAGTCACAAGAATGGAGAATGAATTTTAAACCAGAAAAAAGCATTGACCTCACCTTCTCCAAACGCTCTCGTGCTTGTTGACCCATTTTATAATCTTAAAGTTAATGATGTAATCATTCCTAGAAAACAGTCGCACAGACATCTTGGTATAGTGTTAGATGAAAAACTCTCATTCACACCTCAAGTTCGGGAGTTTGTACGAAAAACTCAGGAACTAATTAACCCAAGTAAGCTAGTCTCTCGTCATCTGAATTCTATACATTTAGAAGTTTTGTTCTAATCCTTTTTACTGAATATCCCTAGTATATAGCAATTTTACTTAGTTATTCTAGTACTGCTTATTCATTGTTATGTAGATTTTTACTGAAATTTTACTCTACATGTAACACTTTTAACACAATTGAATAAACAGCAACTGTTCTGAATGAATTTCACATCCCACTATGAGAGATTCAGTGTTTATAGAACGCAGGGCCAAAACTGGCCTGAACTGGGTGTAAAAAATTTAATAACTGTAGGCAGTGCTTAACCATGGGCATCCATCTCTGTTCCCTAATACCCAAACAAAAGAGGACAGTCGCAACAGTACAGATACTGTGGTAACAGGGTGTTCAAATCCCAACAGGTATGAAGCATTAGCTAGAGGGTTCTTGTAGGTTCTCTCTTATACTGATCCCTGAGATGCCCTGATGATGAGTAGGTGAGGGGGAAATTTCACAAGATCGGGCGATCTTGCCTTCTGCCCTCCTCAAGATCTCCCTTGCTTTCAGACAATGATCTTGACAAGGGCCATTTCCCAAATGATCATTGGTTTTAATTATGTTTCATAGTGTTTTCATCATTTTTAATATTCTAGTCAACTTGAATTATTTCGCGAAGTAAATTATGACAAATATGTTGCTTTCATAAAGGCCACAATTTTTGACATAGATGACTGAAAATCTGTACTTATTATAGCAGACTTGTACCATTATTATATCAGACCTGTACTTTTGTTATAGTAGACGTGTACTACACATTTGCTGTATATGGCGGAAATATCATCCATTGCGTTTGGGCATCTCGATTTCAGCAGTATAGAACTAGTTACCTCGAAATTCTTCATGTGTTACATGTAGTTTCCTTTGAGTAGCTGTTATCAAGTGTTGCTTTACCGGAAGTTGTTTTCCAAGTGGTGGACGTGATGCATTTTCATCACTTTTCAGTAGTACTGGGCTTTTGTTTTGAATGAGGAAGAGCAAATAACATGAATTATGGATGTTACCTGAGCTGTGAGTTGTCACTTGTTGTCCTAAATTGTTGTAAATATTATCCTGATGATGTCTAATGAAAAGACAAAATGTTGAATTGAACATCAACTTTTTTATTTGTGCGGTGATCTTCCGGTTTTTGATATTTAATGCAGTTTATGGCTGGGTAATTACGTTTAATTAGGTCTTGGTCACTCTGCACAATACAGTCATCACTTCATCAGACTCTGGCACTGCACTCTCTTTGATCCAGGTGAAGTCCGCTCCAAAAAAAGCTATACGAGCAGTCGTGAAAATTCCCACGTATCTTTAGAAATACATGTTTTCTGTGTTAGCCAATTATTAACGGCATGCGGAATATAAGATGTAAAGCCCCATGACTTGCTGTTATGTTTAATCAGTCAAGTAAAGCCTGGTTTCTGTTTCAGTTTTTTCATCTTTTATGCATCACACAATACCTTTCACTGAATGTTTTCATTTCTGAACACCTGAACATATATATTTCCTAGGAGTGAGTGTGTGCCCTAGTTCAGTGCACATTGTGGTTAAGGGCGCCATGCTGGTAGAGCCTGGGAAAATTTGATCTACCTTAGCTTCAAGATAGGATTTGGGAACAACATCCTACATCCCAGCAAGAGTTGTTGAAAATCAGACACTCAAGTAACAGTGGAGACTTTTTATACTGTTGAATCTGTGCTATTGAAGATGAAGGGATTTAACTTGTTCTTTGTGGTGTTTTTGATATGCGGATTGTCAAAAATTGAAGCCGGTTCCTCCCACTGTCCGAATAAATGTCGTTGCTACAACAGAACAGTGAACTGCGATGCGCGTCCAAGAAGTAGACACAAACTGCGTGTTATCCCACAAGACATTCCTACGGACACTGTATATCTATCTTTGAGATACAATGTTGTCAAGGTACTCAAGAGGAATTCCTTTCAGAATTTGCATAAGTTAAAGTACCTTTCTTTGGCCCATTGTCGCATCAACCACGAAATTGAAGATGGCGCATTTAACGGATTAACAAATTTGGAGACTTTAGACTTATCAACAAACCAACTTCACTACTTGTCAAGGAGTACTGGCCGGACTTTTCAAGGACTCAGTTCATTACATGTTCTATATTTAAACAGCACATCACTTTCTGAAGTTCCGTCCACCGCACTCAGTCCTTTGAAGATGCTACAGTTGTTGAGTCTTTCTGGAAATGCTCTCACAAGCGCTTTGTACTTCGGCGATGTGTTTTTGAACTTTACACATCTTAAACACTTGGATTTGAGTAGAAATCATAAAATGCGAGTGCTGAGTGATTTGTGCTTTGTTAATTTAAGGTACTCTCCCATCAAGGTCTTAGATCTTTCTTATTCTAAGATTCGTAACATTAGTGCAAAAGCTTTCTCACCTTTGTCCACTCTTGAGCGACTTATCCTCAGTGGGAACAAGTTGGAGATAGACATTCATCATGCCTTAGTCTCTTTGTGCCAGTCAAATCTTTCAACTCTTGAATTGCAATCAATGGAAATTACAAATATCTCACATGCTTTCTCATGTTTTTCAAATCTTACAAATTTGGATTTGTCCTACAATGAAATTCCTCTTTTGGAGAGTTATGGTTTCAACTACACCAATAGTATTAAGCACCTCTGGTTGAGCTACAATGGGCATTTGTACAATGTTGGCAATGAAGCATTTTATGGTCTATTATCATTAGAATCTCTTGTCATGCCTGGCTGTAAATTAAGTCTTTTTCCTAAATTTGTTGGGAGAATCGGTCATGGTTCTAGAGAAGTGTTTATGCCTCGTTTAAGGAAGCTTTGCATTGACAGTAATCTTATTGAAAAAGTTTCAAAAAACTCATTCAGAGGTCTCGAAAACGTGGAGTTTTTGTCATTTGCAAACAATTCAATCGCGTCTGACCTTCAGAAAAATACCTTTACTTATCTAAAATCTGTTAAGTATCTTTATTTGAATAGGAATGGTATCAGGATTGTTGATCACGAAGCGTTTAGACTTCTATCGCATGTTGAACAACTGGAAATAAGCAATAACAAGATGGAATTGGATGGGAAGAAGTGCTATTTTGCTAACCTCTCAACTCTTATGTCACTTAAAATGTCAGATATTGATATGGGAAGGCTTTCATTTTCTAACAAAGTTTGTTTGTTTCAAGGGTTAAATGGATTAATGTATCTAGATTTACACAAAGTTTCATTGAAAAATTTGCCAGCTAACATTTTTGTTGATCTTAAAAGTTTAGTGTATCTGAGGCTCTCTGGTAACAAGCTTCTGGAGATAAGCCCTGCTGTGTTTTCCAGTAATTTAAGCCTAAAAAGGTTGGATGTTTCCTCAAATCTGATACAAAACATAAACCAGTCTTCTTTGCAACCTTTTCTCGACAAAGGTTTAAATTATTTTGAGGCTTACGATAATCCATATGCTTGTACTTGTGATCTTCAGTGGTATATTGATTGGCTGCGTCAGATGAAGAAAACTAAGCAAGTCAAAGTCATTATTAGAAAGAACATGCAGTACAAGTGTAACTCACCTGGAAAATTCAAAAAGAAGAATTTGCTGACTTACAAGCCAACATTTATTGACTGTTATGAAACTCAATTTATTGTTGGAACTACTATTGGTTCATTTGCTGCTCTTGTCACCATTGTTGTCACAGTGGGGTATCATTATCGATGGTACATACGCTATTGGCTGTTTTTGTTCAGATCACGCTTTGCTAAGAATTTGGCAAGAGAAGATGAGCGCCTTGTTTACCAGTATGACTGTTTTGTTACATATTGTGAAGATGATATGGATTGGGTTATGGAAACGCTTCGTCCAAAACTGGAAGATGAATTTGGGTTTAGGGTCTGTCTTCAGGATAGAGATTTTGAACTTGGGAAGTCAAAAGTAGAAAACATTGACGAAGCTATTCAAAACAGTCGAAAAATTTTAATTGTTCTGACTACAAGTTTTGCAATGAACAGTTGGTGTAATTTTGAGCTGAGTCTGGCTCATGCCAACTGTCTTGAAAATGATATTAAGGCTCAGCAGCATATCATTATTATAATGATGGAAGATGTTCCTCCTAAGTTCATGACTCCAATTCTGAGACATTTGGTACGTAAGAGAACCTACATTGAGTGGACAGGTGACGAAGTTGGACAAAATCTTTTCTGGAACAAACTTCCAGACGCCATAAGAAGCACACCTTGTAATTTGTGTTAGGTAGCTTTTTTGAGAGTGACCTATAACATGACAATGTCAGGACAGAGTGGAATATGTATATTGCTTTGTTTCACTGTTACTTTGAGTGTACATGATTGTCACATGGTATTTTCAGAGTCAGATAGTCATCATGTGCAGTGTCTGATAATGGCTAAGGCCAAAAAAGCATGGTTGATTGGGGTCTCCTTCCTGACTTATTGTGAGGCTAATCGACAGAAAACATTTGCAGACTTCAATTTCAGTCAAGACTTCGCATTTTTTTGGAAAGTTGCACAAAGGCATGCACTAGCAAGGGTGTGAATTAGATATCCTGCATCATTTTTGCTCATCCCAGGTGGATTTTCTTTTTTGTAAAAGTGAGCAAATAAACCTTCACCACTGACTTGATTTTCAAAAAGGGACCAGAACTAACTGTGCATTTTAGGTCTAATCTTGAAGTTAGAAAGTTTTCCAGAAGATGTTGGCACTGGGATTGTCCAGAAATTTTGAATAAAATGTTGATTAAATCATTTTTGTCTTTGTGTGTTTTTGGAGATATCTGAAATTTGACATGTATTATGTTGTATGTTGTAACTGGTCATTTTAAAAGGACATTGTGTGAGGTCAGCCTTAGTGCGGAATCGAACTTGGAGCAGTCTAGACTCTCTGGTGCCGGAGCTTTTTTAGCCAGTGGACCTTTTAAGAATAGACCCTAGCTGTGTGCATACCGAGGGAGGTCGTGAATGTGACTAGACACTTGCGGTATACCTGCTTGCACATACCTCTAGCGTTTTGTCCCAAGTCATTTAACAAACACACAATTACATGTTTCAATGCATGGCAGGTGACTGTCGAGCTGTCCGTTCAAAGATCAAAGGGTAGTCACCCATCTACTGTGAACTGGTGTACAAGGTGCCTGTTGTTCTGGATGAAAGACAATTTAATCTCTGTGTAACATTCATGACGTTGATTTATTCACCGACAAATATTTCCAGATGATATAAGTATTGACAGTAGTCACGATGTCAGATGCGATAAAAGCCGTCATTTCTTCACCCACTACTTTTTTAATAAAAGACGCAGAGATCGAAATTAATCTGAATATCATTATTTTGTAAAATGTACATTTCAGGCCTGTATTTTTGCAGCCTACTCCTGCAAAATTCGCTTACTTGTTCAAAAGCATGTGTCTGAAAGATCGCTTGAGTGTCGGGGAGCGTCGTGAAAAGTGTCAATAACTGTTGACGGGTTCACTGCACGATTCCCTGTTCATCTATTCTCAGAAGTACTAAGGCCCCGGGCAGCAGCTCCTTCAGCTAAATGGCCACATCCTATATTTGGGTAAGCGCCCGTCTACGAGGAGTTTTTAAAATTTCATGATTAAGTGTCATCGGCGTTTAACTTTCATGTGTCATCGGTAATCGAATGCTTGACTTAGATTAGCGATGTACTTGTAAACTGTCGTCAGCATGGGTTTTTACCTTTCTTGAAATGTAAACACAAGCACTGCGGACCCTGACCAACGTTGTTCAATATATGTAGGATTCAAAACATTTCATTTATTCAACATCGTAAGGCCATACGGTCTGGCATACGGTCGTACAAGAAGTACATAAGGTTTCCTAAAAGAAAATTAAGAAACAAATGTTAGCGAAATAAACAATAAATAATTAAGAAAACAAATCAACAAGTATCACAGTGAATAATAGCACCAAAACTAATAGACGAAACAACAAACTCAAAATGAACTAGAGGTCAAACCAATGTCAAATGACCGCGTGGCCAAGTTCAGTGGAGCGAAACGCCAATGTGCAAGCACACAAAGCCTCGAAAAGGAATGTAAAATAACTCTAATATACTGAGCAACTATGAAGCAAAGGACAAGCTATAACATCGAATGGAATGACGTTGAAAATAACAACTTACAAGGAGCAAGAAAAAACACGACTCATAAATTCAGCAAAAAACAAGAAGTGACAGGCAGCGAGACAAGCGGCGAACCTGAAAACTATACAAAGCACTGACTTGCCGCGCCATCTATTGATAACTCTGAACTCAAGATGCATTTGACATCCTACAATATACAAACACCATAAGTTCTGAACACTGTCTGGTATTTCTAAGTTAGGACCAATTAAAAATTATAACTATTTTTTCGTGGTGCTAATCTAGAGAGATTACCATAAATGCCAGTCGAGTTGTGTATTGCTCTTGACCAGCAGAAATCTTTTCAGACTTCTTATGTCACTCACGTAATGTGGCCAAAAGGTGGCATGCATACCAGAGTTAGAATGTTTGTGATCTAATTTCCTCACCAGTTCAAGATTTACATATTTATTGCAAGTAAATGCTGAAATGACGAACATGATTAAAGCTTTCATGTAGCGAATTTCTGGCTTACACTGGTCACTGCTCAATATTCCCTCAACCCCAGACAACTTTTATGATGCTTTTTCAGTGTGCCCTTTCTACTGATGTAGATTTGAGCTAATGAAGTGGAAAGGGAATAGATAGCAATACTGTCTCAACAATGATGGTTGTTAATCCTGCTAAATTGGTTTTCTCTGGTGTTTGCCCAGGGTTACAGCCTGCAACTGTGGAGAGTAGTTTAGACTTGGTGCATTTTAAATATTTCAAAATGACTAAAAAAATGATTTGTGTTTATCTTGACAAAGGGCCACTTCCAAAGGAATGATGATCTTAAGGATATCTCGAGCCTTAGTCACAAAAATTGGCCATTTTTACAATATTTCACGTGTCTAGCAAAATACCTGATCTTAATTCCAGGGGAACTTCAGATACAAAATATCAACAGTGTAGTGACAAAAAAAGATTTAGCAGAGCCACTACTTATCCGAGGTCAAAGGTTACAGGGCAGTCACTCATATCGAATCTCCCACCAGGCACAGAAGAGCTTTGCATGTACCCTTTGCCCTTTCATTCACCAAGTCGCCATAATAGAGTCAATGAGGTGAACTTATGATAGATTGGTACCGGGGAAAACAAAGACGAAACATAGTTTTGATTCTGAGGGAGTTATGCATCTATATGCATACGATTGTTGAGAACGAATGGTACGAGTCACCGCACACCTCTGTGGTCATGAACACAGAAAGTCGTGAAAAGAGAGACAAATCCTCATCCAAACTCCTCAATTCAATAAGTAAATTGACATTTCCTTTTTCGATCTCATGCTAACGACATGCTTTAATCACCGACTCAATTTTTGTTATCCATTTCTTGGCTTGTAAATCCACCTAGTATATGAGTACGGTCATTTATCTTCAATCGTACCCAAAGTTTGTAGTTTTTCTTTTATTAATTCATTGATTTTTAAAAATCAAAAACCATGCTTGGCTGCTTTTTCCAGCTGAATACTGCCGTGGTATTCATGGAAATTATTTGTTAATGCATTTTAAAAATTCTGCAGTATGTACTTGGAGAGATGTTTACTGCTGTTTGTAGTTGTGTAATTACAGTAATTGGATCTCACTCGCACGGGACAATGCGGTCGTCACAACTGTATCCATCTCCAGTGCCGTACTCTCGTTGATCCTGGTAAAAGCTGCACAGGAGGACGAGGGGTGAAAATTCCCGTATATCTTTAGAAATGTGTGACTTCCTTGTCAGCGTATTATTTGCACTGTTTTAGGTTGTATATCAGTTTCACTGAATAATTAAGTGAACACCGTCATTTTTTTGCTTTTTCTTAGCTTTGGCAAATCAACTTAATTGGAACTTAAGAAGATGAGTCCTCGAGAACAGCTTGGTGAATTTCACTGAAACTTTCCAATTTTAATATTTATTCATCAATCTTAAAAATACTTTAGGATTTTCCTTTTAGACCCCTAGTTTTTGCGTACCGTTAGAAATATGAAAACTACTGCTCTTTACAAAACTGCCATAGGTTTTACGAAACTAAATGAGTAATCGAAAATTCCTAACAGCGTTTTTGAGGTAAATTGTGATTGGGAAGCTTTCATTTAAAAAGTTCCATTAAAACTGACCAAGTGGTTATTTTGCTATGAATGTACCTTTTTTAAAAATGAAGTTTTAACTTAAAAAGGTAGTAACATAATAATAATAATAATAACAATAATAATAATAATAATAATAAAAATAATAATAATAATAATAATTGCTCATAAATTATTACAACATATTTTTGTAATCTTTGATCTTTTTTCATATTATACACTTTTACCAGAGCGATGTAGCCTGGTTTTCTTGATATTTGAATTAGAATGGATGAAGGTGGGAGATAACCTTGAACTTATCTCACATGGTAAGTTTTGTTTCGTCCAAACTGGTTTTGGTTTCTGTTCTCCTTTTGAAATCAGAACAGTTGAGAAGAAATCCTGTAAGAATTGGACATAGGTGTCACTTTTTGGTGCAGAAATTAAGTAAAATCCACGCTGCAGCTCTTCAAATTCATCTCTCGGCAAGTGAATATGAGCAAGATGGAAGGCAGCTACCTACGGAGATTTCTTTTGTTTTCATTCTGGATGCTATTGATCACGACTGAATCCACCTGTTGCCCTAGTAAGTGTCATTGTTACAGAAACAAAACAGTCATATGTGATGCACATGCTAGCAGCCAAGATAAACTGAGGGAAGTGCCTCAAGACATCCCCAAAGATACACTGTTTCTGTCTCTGAGTTACAATGTATTCAGAGTACTGAAAGGGAATTCCTTTTGGAATTTGTCTCACTTACAAAGTCTGTTACTGGACCATTGCCACATAAATCTGAGAATTGAAGTTGGTGCTTTTAATGGCTTGACCAAGTTGGAGCTTCTCGACCTCACGGCAAATGGAGCTGAGTGGTTGTTCCAAAGCGGTGCTGGGATATTTCAAGGACTATCCTCATTGAAGACTCTTTACCTCAACAAGACATCAATAAAGAAAATACCTTCACTGCCACTTAGTTCTCTAACGACTTTGCGTGTGTTAAGTTTGTCTGTAAACAATATAGGAAATGACATGTTTGGTACTCCTTTTTTGAATTTTACATCATTACACTATTTAGATTTAAGTAGAAACAGATTAAGTAATTTGTCTGATTCACTTTTCATTAATTTAAAGAACTCCCCTGTGAAGACCTTAGATTTGACAAATTCTAAAATCCGTTTCATAAGTCATAGAGCATTCTCACCCCTGTCCAGTTTAGAGCATGTAATACTCAGTGGAAATAAAATTCAAATGGATGTTCGGGATTTTTTAGTGTCCCTTTGTCATGCAAATATTACTAGGCTAGAGCTATGTTCCATGCTAATTTCAAATGTTTCTCGTGCTTTTTACTGTTTTAGAAACTTACTACATTTAGATTTGACCAATAATCGCATATTACAGTTATACAGTTATGGGTTTAATTACCCTAACTCCATCACACATTTGTTCCTAGGTTACAATTTATTGTCATTTATAGACAATAAAGGACTGTTAGGTTTAACATTTTTAAGGGAGCTACAGTTATTGAAGTGCAGGCTTCACAGTGTTCCCATGTTCCAAGAAGCTGGCAGACCTCACATGCCAAATTTGAAAAAACTTTGTTTGGATGGAAATAAAATCACAATGCTTGATGAAAGCTCTTTTCAAGGCCTTAGAAATGTTGAATTTTTGTCATTTGCTAATAATGGTATAAAAATAACTATTTCAAGTGCGATATTTTCCTCACTGGGATCTGTTAAATTTCTGTATTTTGAGGGAAATGGCATCGTTACGATAACAAGAAAGGCTTTTCTATCTCTTAGGAATATTCAGCATATCGATTTAAGTGCAAATCCCACCATATTTGATGTAGACTGCTATTTCGCAAATTTGTCTAGTCTTGTATCTCTCAAGATGGAGCGTGTTAATTTGAAGAAAATTTCCTATGCTAGTAAGACATGTTTGTTTCAAGGACTATCCAGACTCAGATATCTTGACTTGACTGCTACCCAATTGAAAAAGCTACCACAAACCATATTTGAAGATTTGAAAAGTTTAATCTACTTGAGATTAGTGGGTAATAAGCTATTGGAAATTGATCCTGCTGTGTTCATTAATTTGGTAAATCTTCAAAGATTGGATGTTTCCTCAAATCAAATTCAGAATATCAACCAAACATCTCTTCAACATTTAATTGATGAAAAGTTGGACCATTTTGAGGCTAGCAATAACCCTTATGCTTGTTTGTGTGATCTTAAGTGGTATACCGACTGGCTTCGTGAAGTGAGAACTAAAAAGGTCAAGGTCATTATTAGTCGCAGTGCACAGTATAAGTGTGCATCACCTGATGAAGTGAAACATCTATCCTTGTTAGAGTATAACCCTACATTTCTTGCCTGTCATGAAACTCAGTTTATTGTTGGAAGTATTGTTGGTTCATTTGCTGTTCTTGTCACAATTGTTGTCACAGTGGGGTATCATTATCGATGGTATATTCGTTATTGGCTGTTTTTGTTCAGATCATGCTTTGCTAAGAATTTGACAAGAGAAGGTGAGCAACTTGTTTACCAGTATGACTGTTTTGTTGCATACTGTGAAGATGACAACGGTTGGGTTTTGGAAACACTTTGTCCAAAACTGGAAGATGAGTTTGGATTTAGGGTTTGTCTTCAGGATAGAGATTTCATCCCTGGAGACCCAAGGGTGGATAGCATTGATAGAGCTATTCAAAACAGTCGGAAAGTTTTAGTTGTTCTGACTACAAATTTTGTAATGAACAGTTGGTGTAATTTTGAGCTCAGTCTTGCTCATGCCAAATGTTTGGAAAATAATATCAAGGCGCAACAATGTCTTATTGTTTTAATGATGGAAGATGTTACTTATAGATGCATGACTCCAATTTTGAGATATTTGGTGGATAATGGAATTTGTATGAACTGGTCAGAAGAACCGAGTACGTTCTGGCAGAATCTTCCCGAGACTCTTAGGAATGGTCCTGGTTTTATTTAGTTCTGTTTGTGTATATGCAAATAAATTTTATAGCTTTATGTGTTTCTTATAACCACGTTCTTTTATTTTTTAATGTATAGCTAAGTGTTTCATCATTCTAGTAAGAAATCTCTTTTATTGTGTTAGGGTTACATGCACCTCTTCATTCATTGGAATATGGCATATCGCATGTGCTTGTAAATGCGAGGTGCAAAGGGTATGGTGAAATCTCACCTGTTTAGGACACAATAATGGCAAATAGGTGAAACTTCATGATTTGATGTATTCTGCTCCACCTAGTGGCCATTTGTATAGATGTCTGTTTTTGGCATTTACTTCTTCATCTGTCAAAGTGCTTAGAGGATCATTTTGAAAATTGGTACGTGTGTTCCTGTTGAGAAGGCCATGGCTGATGTTGATTTTCACATGAGTTTGAGTACTGTGGTGGCCCCTAGTGTCTATATCTCCTTAATACACGCAGGAACTTTGCGGAATTTGGCAAGTGTGGTCTTGTGAATGTGACATTACAGATCCAGCAACAGACCACTCTACATCCTTGTGGCAATTTTATTTTCTTATTTTTGTCATTGTATCTTCAGAGTTCCTTCAGGGATTTTCACGACATTTGATAAATAGGTTTCTATTAGATCAGGTGACCATGCCTTCCCATTTTCAGACTATGGTTCGACTTGTTTTACGCTTCCTAGTGACTATTTTTATGTCTCTTACCATTTGTGGTATAGAGTGTGGGACGCCACTTTGAATTGCTCTTGTTCATATTGCAATGTTGGTAGTTATGTAAACTGAATTAGTTTGTATTACTGCAAACAATTTGATATGTTTATATGTCTAAAATAATCCAATGCACACATTTACTCGACTACCGTAAACGTTCGGGTTAACGCCCTGGGCGGTTAAATTGGCAAACCCAAAAATTCGGGGGTGGGCGGTTAACCAGACCTGGGCGCTTAAACGTGAAATTTCAAAAAATCAGGGGTGGGCGGTTAACCGAACATGGGCGCTTATTACGACAGACAACCGCCCTGGGCGATTAATCTTACCTCATGAGCCCAGTCCCCACACGTGGTTGGAACGCGTAGCACTTTTCCGAGCTTTCGCCACGTCGCTAAGTGACGGTAAAAATGTCATAACAGCGGATGATCCCAACAAAGGTTCTGTTGCCCTCCGATTAATTATTTCAGTTAAATTTACAAAATTGGTGAGTAATAGCCCGTGCCGTCCTGCTGTCTTGTTAGAGCTGTACCTGTAGAGCGCAGACTACCAGTGACTATGCTGAGCTCCACTTGAATTGCAACTATCCTCACTGACGTGGTAACAGTGCAAAGTGCGCGTGTGCTAGCTTCACATGCAGCGTAGGTCACAGCAGAGTCACGAGTTAGTTGTCAAGTTCTGAGTTAGAGAGCAGTTTTAAATTATTTGTAATTAAAGTTTGAAAAACTAATTCAGGTGTTTTTTTGCGTTTGGTATGTTTATGTTCGAGACTCCGTGATTCAATGACATTTTCAACGTAAGGTTCTACGTCTGTTTTATTTTGACCGCCCGGCGGAGGTTGGCAGACATAAACCAATCGTCAATCAAAAGTTACTGCAAAGGCATTACTCAAAGAAGTGCTTAAGATTTTAATGTTAAAAAATACTAACACTATGAATGGGATGAGTCTAATGAACCTGTACAGTAGAGTCTGAGAAAGAAGTACTTCATACACAAGTACTTGTGTTGGTAAAATTAATTCGAAAATGAAGCCTCCATTATTCGGGTAACCGGCACCAGTGGTTTGTTATATGACTATGTAAATTAGTGACTAGTTCCACCGAGCAAAGCGTCCTTACCCGAGTCAGTGTTGTTGCATAACTGAGAGGTGGGCGCTTAACTGAGAGGTGGGCGCTTAACTGGAAATCTTCAAAAATCGCAGAGGGGCGGTTAACCGAGCAGTGGGTGGTTAAATCGAAAATCCACCTAAAGTAGGGGATGGGGGGTTAAGTGAGTATGGGCGTTAACCCGAACGTTTACGGTAATTTAGAGGGACCCTAATCATGTTTGATGAGGACAAAATATTTGTGAGTAGTACATGCCAGTGTTACCAATAAAGTATGTATTATGTTGATTACTAGATGTTTATATCTGTTTTGTGTCTTTATGTTTATGTCCCTCGCAGTGCCAAATTTGTCAGTCTGCAATTTCAAACTTCAAATTGTAATATAAGTCAGGTGTGGTTGTGACTCCTTCCTTAAGTGAACCAATCTGTGAACTCCATTCACTCCATGGTTTTATCTTGTGCAATCACGAAAATGATATGGCATGAGCTGTCTACAACATCTCTTGTGGTGCTTTTTATTGCCCATCTTTCCACATATTGTTATTTTATGTTTACTTAATATTATTTTCCACTCATATTTCTGTACCTTATCAGTCATAATAAATGACCTTTATTTTGCCTCTATACAGTCTCCTTTTTATCTCTGGAAACGGAGCTTGCGACGCACCTATCATTTTCTGAAAATATGTCGAACATAAACTAATTCCGTTTTGAAAACCCAAAATGTATGCCCTAAATCATGAATACAAACAATGGTTTTCAAAGAGGCACTACAGGATTTCACCCCCATCTCCTTGTTCATCAATTATACCCCTATTCTAGTTGTCAGTAAAGTGCTTTTTTAATAATGATTTTTATCAGGTTTTTAAAATTTTTCCAAAGGCTCATTTTTGTAAAAACAACTGTTACATATATTGTAGCTGATCCGTGAGTTATTGTCTTGTGCATGTCGTCGATAAATAGCTTTAAGCCCATTACAGCTCTCTGATTTTTGCACATTACTTTTGAAATAAACATTTTACTTTCACATAAAATATATTTACTATAAAGTTATATACAAACCAGTTACAGATTTGAATTTAATTTGTATTACATTACCAACTCTGTGATTTCATGAAAAATGTTAAATACATGGCTGAAAAATAAGTCCTAGCACATTGCTACATGTTGAAATTTGATCTTAGAAAAACAAGTACAGAAAATTCTGACATGGTAACGTGTCAAACGTGTAAAAATGAGCCATGTTATGTGTCAAACGTGTAAAGTTTTGACACACTAATGTTTAAAACGTGTAAAGCGTGTAAAAATGTGCCATCTTACCTATCAAATGCGTAAAATTGTGACACGCCAACGTGTCAAATGTATAAAACTAGTAAAAATATGCCACGTTACATGTCACACGTGTAAAATTTTGACACGTTAACGTGTAAAGCAACTGTAAGAGTGAGACACGCTAAAATTGCAGACGTGTAAAAGCCGCCACGCTAACTTTGAAAGCGTGTAATCCATGTAAAAAAGTGCCACGCTAACAAAATTGGAAAGCATATAATCTGCTGTTTGACCCAAGATCGGTTTTGCAAGTTCCTTCTACTTTTTCTGCATATTATGTTTTTTTCTAAATTGTCTCTAAAGAAACCATACCTTTCGTGTTCATAATTCATTTGGAAGTTAATAATTGAATTTTTGCCAGTTCCTTGATCAAACTTACAAAGACTTGCTGTGACATAAACGGAAATGCCGCTTTATTTATAGTATTGCAGTGTACAGCCAAATGTCCTTAGACCCTATACATCCCAGTGAACAGATCAATAATCCAGTCACAGATTTCCAAATATACACAAAAGTGTCAAAAAGGAAAAAGTATAAACTCACATGGCTATGAAGACTCATGAAAATTCACATGGCTATGAAGACAGGAACGGGTTCAGCCCTGATGGCAGGGAAATGGAGTGAACCTTGCAAATTCCTCTAACTACAGCTAATGGGTACCAAAGCAAGACTATAGGAATGTTTAGCAAGACGAAATTTTGACATTATGACATTTTGGACCCAGTGTGACGTCCTGTCTCTTTCTCATTTCCGATTCCAAATCGCATCATCTACTGCCATGACACATCATCACTAAACATCTGAATATCTGAAGCAGCAAATACGAGTCAAATTTTAACCAATGAAGGTTGAGAAGTAGATGTCAGTGAATAATTGATAAAACATGTAATCAGTGAGAACAACGGGCATATTAACTTAAAATTTCTTGCCTTAGTTCTGATACAAGTTGAATATCATGATTTATGGTAAAATTTTACCAATTTAGGTTAAGACTGACAAGAGAAACTTATTTTTTCATTTTATCATAAAATAGACACAGTGTTGTTGTCACGTGTATTCAAACATCTCGCTGCACCGTGTTTGAAACGTTTTGCATCTTTTTTGAAAATCTTGAGCCGTCTTTGAAATTAGTGTGGACATAAAATGAGCGAGCTTTACATAACCAAACCCCATGTACTCATCAACATGTTCTACTTCTGGGTCATTTCAAAGGTATCAGATTGCTTTAATGGGGCAGCAAAATAAAGTTAACGAAAAACTGCCCAGGGCGCTGCCTTGGGAACAGAAAATGACTTGAAGAAATTTTATATGAAAAAGTGCCCAGATTGCTTTATCAGAAATGCCCTGTACTTCGAATTCTACTGAAAAAAGGATGAAGTGACCTGTTAAAAAATGACTTGCTCTGTTAATTGAATTCATGCCTTAAGTCATTCTAGACACATTAAAAATCAACCGTCCGTGCAAATTTTTTACACAGTGAAAGTATGAGTTTCGAAACCAAGGACATTGCGATCAATTTATTTAGTATATGAAATATGAAAAATGCTTGTGAATTATTTTCAATGAAAATCTACAGCTAGGTCAATCGTCTTTTTGAATTTGAATTCTGGACTGAGTGTATCATCTTCTTCCTTTGACTGTCCTGTTAGAACTGCAGAACTTTCTTCAATTTAAGTTATTGAAGTTTTCATATTCACACTTTTAATTCTTGTCCAAATTCTGTTTCTCATAGTTTTTAGAAGAAAAGATGACGCCTTCCTTCTTCGTTTCTTGCGGGCACGAAAGTTCAACACACTCGAATCCTTCAAACTTTGTGCTCAATACTTTGGCTACAGACAGTCCCACAAGGCTCTTTTTGAGAAATTCTATGCTGCTGAGCAAGGTGTCCGCTATGCTTTGTCCGATGCACTACCTGGAGTTCTGGGCACCTGTGATGGATGTGGACGGAGACTTATTCTTTTGTATGCGTTGAACTGGGATATTAATCAATATAGGTAGGTAAATGTAGTGGCCTATACAGGTGACTGTGGACTTAATGCATCCAGTCGTGCTTTTACGTAAAGCTTTCTGCCTTCATTGTTTAAAATGCCATTGATTGTAAAGAGATGGGTACATTGTGTATATTTTCGTAACATTTTAGTACATAGTTAAGAAAACCACCAATTATTAAATGTTTAACGCAGTAATGATGAAATATTTAAGTGCTTAAACAACACTATGGTTTAGTGATAGTAGAAATTTTGTTTTGTTCTCTGTTGGTTATGTCCTTGTTTTGAAAGATTTTGAGTATTCCCGGATAATGCCAGAGCGAATTTTTTTATTTTTGTTGTTTCCTTTGTAGCTTAACGTCGATTTATCGAGCTTTGCTGATCACTCTTGAAAAGTTAATTGAAGAAGAAGAAACTCAAATTAACGGATTCCTTGTTGTCGTGGACTGGAGTGGATTCACATTTCGACAGTCAACGTGGCTGAAACCAAATATAATCAAGTTGATTATTGAAGGACTTCAGGTACACAAATATTATGCCTCTTGGCATGACTTGAGTTCAAGGCCCTCTCCAATTTTTTTTTTACAGTTGCAGCCTCCATTAACATTTATCCTCTTAATTTTAAAAACCAAAAGCTATGAAACAGCAAACATTTGAAAATGCACATATTGTCATCATCTCTGACTGGGTACCCAGTATCCTACGTCCATTGTCTACTGCTTCCAGGATCTTCATGAAATTTGACAGGTGTTTTTCTATGAGGCTGGCGACGGTTGATGGTGATTTTCGGACCTATCCGTCCGCTGGTGTACCCCTTGTAGCAAATTTATTTTTTTGTGTTTGTCTTTATCTGCCCAGTTCCTTGATGGGTTTTTACAAAGTTCGGGAAATGTGTTTTCTGTTGAGACGTCAACGACATCTTGATTTTGAATTTACTTGACAGACTTTGGCCCCCCCTCCAGTGTCCATTTTATTATCAATAAATTTGATGGCATCCACGTCTCTATCTGCCAAACCGCTCATGAGAGTGTAATGGAAATTTGCAGGTGTATTTCTGCTGAGAAGACCATGTCTGATGTTGATTTTCAAATGGTACCCATTATGGCGATTTGATTTGTTTCTATGGTTGCATCTCCTTTAAAAGTCTTTGTAGGTTCTTTGTTTTCTTTGGCAACTGTGTGACAACAGATGGTATCTTCTTTCAAGAGGATCTAACTACTGCTGTGAAGTGGAAATTTTATTTATTTGTATTTTTATGCTTGACTAGAGCTGTACCTTCAGATTTCCTTGATGGATTGTCATGTAATTAAGCAAATAGGTTTCACATGGAGACGATGGTGCTTTCCCATACAAATATAGATGCACTACTAAAACTGCATTTTGTCCTCAAACTGTCATGTTAATCATATTCAGAGTATGTAACTCAAAGAAAGAAAACCAACAACTGATTTTCTATGTACTCATGGGTAGGTCATTGTTGTGTCACCAGGCTGGCCTGTTTTTGATATATAGTGGACTAAAACTGGTTTCGGACTGTTTGTCTTATGAAATGAACTCTTTGTTTAAATGTTACTTTTGGGTCATTTTTGCTGGAAGAAATAAACTATAAATTAGCCATCATAGATGCATTAGATATCAGTTCTGTGATACCCGTTTATGAAATGCATGTTTTTAAGGCAGACTCTTTGAACTGTGGTAGTTATATGACCTGCGAGTCCTGATGCTGTACAAAAGGGCACGTTTGCACTTCACCATGAACTACCGGTAGATGTGATGATTTGGACTAGCCTTGATTTAGAAATCACTGCAGTCTGGGGTTGAAACCTAAGTTTTTGTAATAACAGTAAAGTCGATACAGTCACAGTATTTGTTTTCTTTTCAGGACTGTTTTCCTGCAAGATTTGGAAGCGTTCACTTTATAAATCAACCTTGGTATATCGAAGCTGCATTTAAGGTTATGAGACCATTTTTGAAAGACAAGACTAAGGAAAAGGTATGGTTTCATTAGTCGGAATTTGATATTTGTGTTTTTTTTTGTCACATTTCAGTATCTATTATGACATCACCTGTCATTTGCTTTTTTAAAACAGTGGTTCTCAGAACAAAGTGAAGTATCAAAAAAGAAAACTATTTTACTGCATTTTGGACCACCACAACTTGTGAATCTGAGAGCATACTTTATAATGTTAATGTTTAGAAAAGCCTCATTAGTCATATTCAGCAGGATATGCCACTGGGTGAGGTAACATTTCAGTTTTGACCTGTTTTCTTTCTATTATTCTGGCGTTGAGATTTCTTGGTGATTTAAAACTACGTACTGAGTGTTGAGATCTTTCAGTGCACCATGTAAAAATTACAAGATAAACTAAGTCCTAATGTTTCAAATAATGTTAAGTTCCCGCACTGCAGCGTGAGTTTCCAGATTTTGCGAATCGAAAGCTCGGGTTATAGCTGTGTCAATATCAGTTTGACAGTGATAGCATGGAGAGAATTGTCAAACCAAAGTTTGTAGTCCAGCGCGTTTGACACTAACCAGTATTTATTTTCTTAAGGACGTTCAACAAATGTGCTGAAGAAGATGTGCTGTTTATGAAATACTATCACCAAAGAACTTTCAATGGAGAAAAACTCTAGACTTTCAGAGAAATTAGATTTAACTGCTCATTCATTGGTGTGACTGTAAGCTCTGACCTGCTTACTACTTCAATTTTGTGTATCAATACAGTAGGCCTGTTTGTCAAGTTTAATCGAGCGTGATTTTAGATCACATGGTGATGTTGGAAATTTCTTGGTTTTAACAGTCCAGGTGAATGGTACGTAATGGTCAACAAATTGCGTTTTCTTTTTTCACGTGGCAGTTGAGCCTCAAAGTGCTAGATATAGTGTATTACCACCTGATTTACCATGTTTTGGTATTTACCCACGCAGATATTCTCTATTTTAAAAGGACATCAAGTCCTGTTTCAGTGGTTTTACCCTAAGCTGGTTGCATTAGCTACCATGAGAGATAAAGTCACGCAACTAAAACATTCGTAAGGCAAATCTAACTCTAACAGGATTTGCACGCAAGTGGACGAGAAACCGTGCTTTGTTCACCCCAGAGTACTCGGTGAATTTGTCAGCACATCAAAAGCTTGATACCGCCGTCCGGGTGCAGAGCTAGTCGCTGTTCATAGGCTTGGCTGAATGTGTATTGATTGAGGCAATTGCTGTTGTAAACAATGCACCTGCTTAGCATACTAGTTTCAAAGTGAAAAAACAAAGAATAAGTTTGGCAAACGACCAACGAATGTTCTTAAATTTGAAAGGTAAATATTAACCATTTTCGAATTTTTGAAATCAGTGCTTTATAATATTAGTGAATATATTTCTTCAGCAATGCATTGGTTTGTGGATGATTTAGGACGTTTGGTCAGTCTGGCGTAAACTTGCTTAGACGTTGGGGTAACAAAACCCCAATTGTTAGTGTAGGAATTGCTTCATGTTCTTGTTGTGGTGCTAGATGGACCCTTAAGTTGGAGATGCACTCTCTTCGCTAATAGTTGTTGATGAACTAGCTCAATAATTTTAGTCAAACTACTGATTTCAGAGGAGTTTTGAAACTTACTTCAAAACTTTGAGAGTTGAAGGGGGTTACAGAACTTTTTTTGTTACAAATTAAGAGAAGTGAAGTATCTGTTCAAGATAACATGGCGTTCAGTATCCTTTCAAACCTCTACATAATACAACTAGTGCTGGTCACTAACTAAACTTAGGTATTATAATCCCCTCTGGTACGTAGCACTTGAAAAGGTATTTGTTTCTTACAAACAACCATGTAAGGATGGTCGTCAGCTCAGCTTTGATCCCGTGCTTCTTGTAAAGCATTTTGCCATAAAGTTTCTTCACTTTAGAACACAGCATGGTCCTGGTAGAAAAAGGAATGTTTTATCAAGTTTCTTATTAAACACATATCTCTCACTACCAAGCCTGGTGGACAAAAACTCAAAAGCACCGTACTTTACAAAAAAGATTTGGGTCTAGATTGGTGCATAATACAATATGTGCATAGTTACTTAACTAGCTGAGTCTGCAATTGGGTTTGTGTATTCTCCTGACTAGCCTGTCATAAAACTGTGACTAACTTTCATTTTGGCAGACATGAATTGTCCACCTAGGCAGAGTTCAGCCTAACGATATAAAGCTTTCTGATGGTGGGTATGTAATAAACCACGGACAATGAGGTGCAAGAATTTTGTGTTAACACTTGCTGTCAGTGAGCTCTGAATGAGAAAGAAAAATTTACTTCGCTTCACTGTACAGCACTCATCAAACAATATGAGATGTAGTGTAACAAATTTTTGGAAAATGTCAATTTTAGTGAACTGCTTTTCTTACAACATCAAGACGACTGTGTAGTAATAATAATTTGTAATTCCCATGCTTGGCTTATATAACTATCCATTGATCATTTCAGATCTACATGCATGGTAACAACTTGTCAACTTTGTACATGCATGTTCATAAGGCGGCGCTACCATCAGAACTTGGTGGTAGTGGGCCACCATACAACAGCGCCACCTGGATGAATCAACTGATTGGTGATAACAACATAAGCTTTGGTGAACATCAAATTTTCTGGCCTGAAGAAAGCGAACTAGTTTGTGTCAGGTAGTGATTTTGATTCCGGCAAGTAACAAGCTTGAGCTCCAGTAAATAGGTCTTGATTTAAACTATGAACTAACCTAGGCAAAGGCACTGTGCAGAAATATGTATGATTAACTTTGCAGAATAGTTTATGGTCAGCAATGTGAAAAAACAAACTGAATTTAATGTCCGCCTCAAACAAGGCACGTGTTTGTAGTTTGATTTTTTTCTAAAATTTATGCTGGCAACAACAATGATATCTTTTGTGATCAATGGGTCACCAAGTATTTGGAAAATGTTCTATTTTTATGGATTGGCAATGTTCAGTTACTGCAAAAAGGATACTTGATGACTGAATTTCATTGAGGTTGACGATTAACCTTAATCTGTAATGAATTAAAGCTCCAAACTTGTTAGCAAGTCACTTCAACATCTAATTTGTTGTGTGTTATATTCTTCAGTTCTTTGTTACACAACAATAAGTCAAACTTTGTGATACCTGTGTAGCTGTAACCATTATAACAAGTAGATTTTGTGTGTTGATAATCATAACAAAATTAAAATGTTATGTTATAGTTTAATGCAAAATAAGTTAGTGTACCTATAACAGTATAATAATATTTTTTCAGACAAGTGAATTCTGATACTCTTCTCCAAGGTTCTTCAAACTATGACAAACATGACGGAGCTATCAGAAGTCAGAGCCTGAATGAAGAGTTCTTCCTGATAGACTAGAGTGGTCTCCCCTTATTCAGGTCCCAAGAGCACTCATCCAGGACCTAATGGTTGTCTGTTGACGCGTGCTGTTAGAGCCTGAATGAAGAGTTCTTCCTGATAGACTAAAGTAGTCTCCCCTAATTCAGATCTTAAGAGCACTCATCCAGGACCCCATGATTGTCTGTTGACACGTACTGTTAGAGCCTGAATGAAGACTTCTTCCTTCCGTCTTCCCTATTAAATAAGTATAGAGTACACAGTGATCGCCCCATTACAATGTGCAACCACTACATAGCATTCTGATTTTTAAAGAAATTTCGGTGTCTTTTTCACGTGTCCTTAAACACAAAGAAAAACAAACTGTGTGGTATTTTGTTTAATTTTGATTCGTGGTCTGCATCATTGCACTATCCACTGAGGAGTACTGTATTCAACCAGGGTTATTTGCAAGGCATTTACTGTAATCAGTGTGTGGCCGTTAAACTGTGCTCAATTATTAAAGAGCGAAGGATTTTACCCAAAACAGCCGATTAGGGTTAGCAACTTGCAAATTGTCAAGACAACGTGTTGTTTGTTATTCATGACCAAGCAGTCCTCAGTGCATAAATTGAGGGTGTACACTGAGGTAATTGTTGGCCATAGTAGACATATAACAAATGGAATTCACATATTTTATATAGATATGTCTATATTTTTCATTACCACTTATAACATTACTTTGGATGCATTGATTATCACCAAATATGAATTTGTTGAACAAGGTGGCTTCAATTGATTTCAATTTAAGTGGCAAATGTTTATCAGTCATTTTTTGGCCTTTTGATTATCATCAATTTTTGCAGTTTTACAAGTCAATATCTCTTTAATACGTGGGTCAATATCTCTTTAATATGTGGGTCAATATCTCTTTGATATGTGGGTCAATATGAGTGAAATTGTGCCCACTCATTTTGTGTTCTACGGCAAAGGGAACATGCCTAAGTTGTTTTATTTTTCTTCAAACAACAACGATCTCTGCTGTCAAATTTGAAATCTTGCTGCAATATTCTGAATGGATTTTGATGGGCAATTTTGATGGTAAATTAAAAATCTGAGATACGATTTCCCGCGTATTTATAATAAGAATATAGTTTAAGCTCTAAGTTGCTCCCAATTCAAGTTTTTAGAAATTAATGTTCAAAGTAATATTGGCGGTCATGTGATTATAAAATATTGAGCAATGTTTTAAGGTATTATTTAAGAATTTTTCAGTTAATCGAAAACTTAAGGGTTGAAAGTGGACGTTGAAATTTTTTTTACAAAATGTGAAAAGACTGTGAATGCTAACGAATTACGTAAACTGAACGTAGACATTTAAAAGGAAAAAGCTAATCCCTGATGAATACAGTACTGTAATAAAGCTTTACCAATTTTGATTGATGTCTGCTCACATTTGAATTTTGTTTGAGTGTTTCTTCCAGTGGATATTAGCTTTTTACAACAGTTTGATACTTTCTGACATGATTATTTAAGTTATTGTGTTTCTGTGCAGTTGTTTGACCCAGAGTTAGATGTCAATTGTTTTTTTTGTTTTTTAACCCTCCCCTGTGGTGCTAAGACCTTTATGTGTAATGTGTTTACTTGTAGGATACTGAAAATCTGATGCATGTATTATGTTTAAGTGGCTATAATCTGGCCTACCGTAAAAATAATTTGATTTAGGACACTTACAGTAATTCTCTGCTTCTTTAGCATAGTCATCTCATTTTCTATACCCAAAAGTATTTGGAATAGTAGTTTTGGCCGTCACTTATTTCACACAAGGCTACTTGATGGGAAATTAAACACCTAATTCGCACTTCAGAAATATCATTGGGAAACCTAGTCATTAATTCTAACAATGCGTACGTCTTTAGCTATGTTAATGAGGTCTTAACATATATTCGTCACTTAATTTATCCATCTGAATATGGAATAGTTCATGTTGCAAATAAAAAGTGATTACTTCACCTATGACAGGGTAAAGTACTGTTATATTGCAACTGGATAAAGTAATTTAATTACTGTTAATTGGATCATGTTGGCAACCCATATGCCGCATTTCATTAAATTCACATGTAAGCAGTTGGGTCGCTTTCCCATTAGGGGAACTTCAGTCTAGCGAAGCTTTGCCGAAACTTTACTTACCTTTCCCACTTAACAGAGATATCAAAGTTATCGCTATGACAACAGACGACACATTTCATTCGTACTGGGTTCGAGGCTAATTGAAAATTATTCGTCTGCCATTTACGAGTGTATGTGAAAATGATCAATTTCATTCTTCATCAAGTATACTTTCTTTTATTTACTTACCTCTGTCTATTGAGAGCACGTCAGCTACGCTATAATAACAAAGAATACATTTTGTGAGTCTTGTGTGATCATACATTGTTGTTGTGATCTTTACCGATATCTTTGACAAAGCTTCGCTTTTGGTGTTCCCACTACAACGAAGCTTTGGTGAGTAGTGAAGCTTCTCTTTTAAATCCTGCTATTTTTGTCTTGGCATGTAATTTGTGCATCAAGCATATTCTCTAGCAATACTGTAGGTCATCAATCATTCCTCAACTGAGTTAGGAACAAGTTGAAACCAATTTTATAGCAGAAAGTGATCTAAATCAAAAGTTATTTTTACAGCCAAACATGGCTTTATTGTCTTTTTAATGCTGTGTTGTGTTGTGTGAAATGTTATGTTATGTTATATTATGGTAGAGTGTAAAGTATTTACATTATACTTGAGTTGTTGTTTAAAAATGTTAAGTGTTTCTGATTTTGTGAAAATTGGTTTAAATGTTTATATGTTATCTACATTTATATTTATAGTGATACTCATTGTTCACAAACATCTGCATGCTTTAGTTTTCTAGTTTACTTTGCCAGATAATTGTAATGAACTTGAAAAGAATCTCATAGCCTGTTTACTGAGCTTTTTAGGTTTTACAACCGTTGGTTATTGTGCGTTGTTGCAGTTTTAATATTTGTCTACATCTGCAAAGTGTCAGCTACTTTTGAAGTTGGGTTTCATCGGAAATTATCCAGGATGCCCTTCTATATTTTACTTGTGAAAGAAGTTTGATATTATTTTCTGTTACTATTTATTTGTTACCAGATGTTTTGGCAATAAGTTTATTGGATGTTAGTCTCAGAAAAAGTGCATTATCTTCCGTACCATTTTTCTCTTATTGCAAAATGTTGTCCTGTTGTTGGTGAAAGTTTAATGGGAAAAACGTAATTATTTTGTTTCTGTAAACATTATGCCTAGTTTTTGAAATATGGTGCTGTATGCAGGAGGTGAATTTACTTAGATTTTGTTATATTTTTGTGAACATGTCACGTACTTTATCAAAGGCTGTGTTTATTTAGAACATTAGTTCACGTTTACCCCATGTTATGTAGTTTTAGTATTGTTCTGTTGTAATGTAACATGAGCTATTTCAGTTGTATTGGACAATCAAGTCTCTACCACGCATACCTTTTGATGTTGTTGTGAACGGTATATGTTTGCTCTGCCTTGCTAGGCTGAGGGTAGGAACAGGTTTGACGTTGCATTCATTTTCTGGATTCGATACTGTGAACATCAATTTCACCGGACCGCCTTGTCCAGATGAAAGTAAAACCATCTGGATTTATAGGTATCCCAGTGTATGGGGACAGTAAATGTTAGTGTCATTTGTGTTTATATGTTTCATATTTTTGGTGTAAAGTCATTTGTAATTTAGTTCTACTTAATGTTATAAGGTTAATGATAACTTGTGCTGATGAAAAAGTTTGAGATATATCTTTGTCAGTGATTTTTATATAATTTATCATTAGTTATACAATGTATGCCACAGCTGATGAAATTCAAGAAGTAATAGCTAAAACTTTAATTTGGTGCTAAACCTGATTCAATTTTAAGTAATATTTTTACTGTAGCAAATCACCTGTTATAGTAAATAGTTTTGAAGTGTACCCTATGCTCCAGGTTTTTACCATGAAATTACCACTGTTCAGTGACTGCGTGTGGAATAAATTGTGATGGTTGTTTTAATCAGTAGTCTTACTCTGTAGCCATTGGGTTTGATGTGCCACTGGGGACTTACTTGCACCAATGGAACTCATCAGGAGCACTCCACGTTTTTGCAATAATTCAGTCACAGGACTTTTCGGGTACCTTTGAAACTGTCGCAGTTTTTTTAGTAAAACTACTCCAGTTAGCAACCATTCGGTCAGAACCAAACCCTTCCCCCTTCCATTGCTTTTCAGAGCTGTAAAAAGCCTTCCTCATTACGGCGTTTTCCCGTTGCTCCCAACTTGTTCGATTCTATAGCGCAACAAGTTGGGAAGTTTACCCCTGTAGCCAATATCTTACACGACTGATTAATTCCATTCTGGCATTTGTGGTTGGAGGGCCAATAAGATCGTGTCTACCCTGACTGGGCTGTGCTGTTAAAAATAAAAGTTAAGTTATAACATATTTAAACATAAACCAATAGCATTCCTGAAATCTTCGTCAAATGATGATCAAGTTTAGTTTTTGAATCTCCAAAATCGCCCAACTGCAACCGAAGTTACGACAGTCTATTCTTTCCGAATACACCAATTCACTCTGAGTTTGACTGTGTTCACACGTGGTCTGTAATAAGCCTGGTAGATAATTGGCCTGGTTGTTGTCGTAACAGACAAAAGAGTGTTTGGCAGTTAACAAAGAAGTTAGATGTTATCACACGCTCAGAACCCCCTACGTCTGGTAAAGTCACTGAACGGGAAAACGCTGCCATGTATCCCTCCAATAATTTGCAGGTGGGCGGATTAAACTGGGCCTGAGAAGTCGAGAAAAGAAAAACAAACCATAGAAAAACCTGGAGAAAAGAAGTCAAAAAACTACTCTCGAGGTCATTTTCCAGTTTCAGCTTAAATTTTGTGGTTGTGATCATGGTGTGGCTCTGATACAAAAATTACCAACTTTGCACTTATTAACCTTTTAGTTTCTTACCTATCATAGGTCTTCAAAGGTTTAGGAAGAAAGTGACACGTTTTGCATACCGAAAACAACAATTTTCCAGTATAAAAAACAGGTAGATTGCATGCAATGAGAGAAAACATAAAGGGATTAGGAAGTGAGACATGAGGACTACCAAATAAAATTGAGAATAATGATTTCATAGTATTGTGACAGGGGAGGTAAACCCATAATGTAGTGTTGAAAGTGGGTGTCAATCGAGTGCTTCTACAAGCCAGTTTATGTGGCCGTGGACATTGAAATTTATGTTTTTGGATTGATCTTGGATATGTGAACAAATTTCAAAAATCTCTTTAATGGGCTTTCTTCATTTTTTGTTTTAAAAATGACCCAACAATGGGTATCTTACGTTTTTTAAAAGATTGTTTTTAAAACTTACTCTTAAAATGCTGTCAAGAAAGATACTTTGGTTACGGATATAAAGTGCTTAAAAATTGTTTTTACAATTATTCTAACAGTAAAATTTAGTAACACACGTCTTTATCTACACTAAATTCTGTAAAATTTATGAGTTTACACCAGAATTTAATCACGCAGTTGAGTGATTGAAGTCCTCACAATGAACATGGCGACGTTTCTGAACTGAAAGGCATGTTGAACCGGCTGCATTGTCTTAGGTGAAGATTTAACTATAATACATTTGCAGACACACTGCTACAAAAAAGCAGTTTTGTACAATTTTCCGGTGCTTGTGCCATAATTATTGTGAATCTTCTATTTATTTCAACGTGAAGTGTCCATTCATTTGACCCTGCATTCTCTGTTGAAATTGTTCTAAAATCGTTTTTTTTTTCTGTTCGAAAATCAACTTCTGTTCACGGTATGATTATGTGTCACAACAGGAAACACATTTCTCTAAATTCTATGCACAAAATGTGCTTTTGATTCATGTTTTGTAACTAGTTACTTTCTACTTCAAGTTATATATCAAGCATTGGCGGATTTAGGGGGNGTGCAATGAAGAAAATTTACTTCATTTTTTAAAGAAAATGGAACCTGAGTGACGATGAAAAAACAAAAGCTGCTGGTAAGATGGGAATTTTAATCGAAGCCTTAGTGAATCACTCAGAAACTCGCAATACTCTCTTTGTCAAACCTTATGTTGAGACGATTTCCAAAGCAATCCCGTCATTATTGCCAACACGAAAAACGGATTTGGTCTTTTGGGCATTTGAAGACTACTTTAAATACGACAAATTTGTTAAGAATCGATGGCACAAAACGTGTAATAAGCATTACAAAAAGAAGTAGGTTTCGCGCGCAAACGCTGTGGACTTTAAACAAGTAGGTCTCTTCGTACGAGATGAGTAGAGAAATCGTGGTAGTGTAGTGGGAACGCACGCGCGCTCTAATCTCAAGGTCGTGCGTTCGAGCCTTTGGTACTTGTGATTTTTCCTGTTTGACACGTTCTCCGTTTTTTTTTTCTTGGATAATACTTCAGGAATTAAGGAAAATACTTGATTTTTAGATGTAAAAACAGAAAAATTTCCTGGGCGGGAGGGGGGGGCAAACCCCCCTCCCGACCTCCCCCCATTCGGTGCTATGCGCATCTACAATCGTGGTTCAGTTTGCGCAAATGTTTACAGCCGGACAAAATGTTGGCTCCCCCTTGTGATATCCTAGATCCGCCACTGTCAAGGCAACAAAATGTGAAAACCTTACTCTTGATTTACAGAAATGGGTTACACTTGGATTATGAAGTGTGAAGCTTATTCGAATCCTTCTGCGTCATAACATCACATTATTTATTTCTAGTTTAAGGACGAAAATTTTATGGTGCTCAGTCGCCATGGTAACAATTATACATGCCTACATCACATCACTTAGCGTGAGTTTGATTCACCCTAGTACTGCTGAAAACTTCCAAAGTACATTCTAAGTTACTTGCTGTGGCAGAAAGCTGTTGGGATCATTTTAGTTTGCGTATTAATTTGTATTGAGACCACTTTGCTAGGAGTAAGCCTTAGCTACGACGAAAATTTTGAAACCCGTGCGTCCAATATTTTTAAAAGATGTCATTTTTTCTCTCAGTCAAGGGAGTGTGACAAAAAGTGACAAAATAGGTTTGGGTGGAATCGGTTAAATGATTAACATCCTGTAAAAATCACAAAACTCAGATTAACATGAGTTCATATATTTTACGTAATGATTATCAGGTATTAAGGTAGACGCCTTACCAGGGCACCAGTTAGCAGCTGATGAGGGGGGGGGGCACAGGTTAGACGCATGAACGGTTTCCGAAGAGCTAAAACTGTCACTGGTGTGGTAGCACAGGTTAGACTCATTTGAAAACATTCATGTAAATAATCGTTTTTGTTTTTGGCGAAATTAGAAGTAAGACGTGGAAAACAAACGACGGTATAGAGTGCAGCATGTGAACAACGTTTCGATATTAATCAAAAGTGATACTCAGGTACAAACAGAAAACAAAATATCGTAACAGAATTAGTTTAACACTGAAACGTCGTTATTAAACACCGTTTCCTTGATGGAAACCTTTTGGCCAAATTTCATGAAATTTTAAGTTATAGAGACTGCCACTAGGGGGCCAGCAGTAGTCATGGTATCTAAAAGTTGACGTCGAGTTATTTGATCA
Source organism: Phoronis australis (assembly GCA_002633005.1). Classification (NCBI taxonomy): domain Eukaryota; kingdom Metazoa; phylum Phoronida; family Phoronidae; genus Phoronis; species Phoronis australis. The sequence goes on along the minus strand of NMRA01000042.1, from coordinate 650,397 downwards.
CCACAGAATACATTTGCAAAGTGAATTAATAAAGCCGCTTCATGAGATTTATGAGATACAACTACCCCCTCAATCAATTTTTTTCGAGGTGGTTTACCAACGCTGGCGGTGCCGTTTTCGTTTTGCTGGCGACGTTTTTTTCGATTAATTTTTATTTCTTAATTTTTATTTTTTGATCCTGTCCAAAGGAGGGGGGGGGTTAAACCCCCTGAACACAACTGATCACCCACCGTGTGCCAATGGCCCGAATTACACGCTCACCCTGCATAAATGCCACAGCCGGATTACGTGAACGTCCGTCACGGACTACATTCTAGCACTGGCGTGCGTGTCATGTGACTCATTACACGTTATCTTGGAAATCACCGTGACGACAATCGCCACTGGAACTAAAATTACACGTTTGGCACGCTTTTCACCGACCACGGTTGTTACACGTACAGTATTCCACTTCATACACACACGCATTTGTGGCAGTGCACCATAACATAGCGTTCGACTGCTCAACCGGCTCCGGCATAGAGGGTGTCATCCGTGTAAAAAATTTACCCCACCCCGGTCATGGCAGTATTTCACCATCTTCCAACTAAAACCAACCTCCAGTTTCAGTTTGTGAATTTGACAACCCTGACGGATGACAACCTGTCGGGCGTTGTGCCCCCCTCTAATTTTATGTTTTCCTTTTCGTGAAAGTTGGCAAACAGATTCTTAACAAAAGACGGTAATAATAACACCTTTTCATTTTCAGATGGATCTGACCTAATATACGCCACCTTCTGGCCATTCAAAATTTATTATGTTTTCAAATGTGACTTTGGCGTCCGGTTCTCTACCGGACACAAGGAACATTATGCAAATTGGCACATTACTCACCTGGAAAGTGCATGGTTGTCAATTTTCAGACAGGTTCGACTGCTGTGACATTTTTTGTTTGTAACTGATCTTCTGTGTTTTTATTGAGCAGACTTGGATTTGGGTCGTATCCGCCTACCTGAGCTCCCTAGTGGCAATCTGTTTTTATTCTTTGTCTTGACAGACAAATCCGTTACTATCTCGTAGACAGCTAAAGCCCACTGAAGTTTCAGACAGATTTGAACGAAGTTGTGTCATCTGGTGGCATTTTCACGGTTTTAAGTTCTGTCAACAACTTCCCTAACCTATGGCGGAAATGTGAATATTTCTTCCAACAAAACACCCCTAAAATGTGGACATGTAGAACTTTTTGGAATTTGAATTATAGGTGGATTAGATAGTCATATAGAAAAACACAAGGATGCCCCGGCCCCAAAAGTACTCAGAACAATGAATCGCATCAGGCAGCGCAGGCAGGCCCGGGCGTAGCACTTAGGCGGGCCTCCTCCAAGCTGCCGGAGGCAGCGCACTCAGGCAGGCCCGGGCGTAGCACTAAGGCGGGCCTCAGCCAAGCTGCCGGAGGCGGCGCAGGCAGGCCCGGGCGTAGCACTTAGGCGGGCCTCAGCCAAGCTCATAACGCGAAGTTGTCGTGAGGACTCGATTGGGACCTCAGGGGTCTCACGCTCCACCGGCTAAATTGAAATGGCGTCTCTATGTTGTGATGTCCTTTTCGTGACAATGTTGGTCTTGGCCTGGTGCGACATCTAACGCCAGAAGAGCGCAGCCGAGGTCACACTCCTACCACGTGACGAGTCACCTATCAAGACCACGTGACAAGATCGTCTGGGCCTTCTGGAGTTCGCTGCCGTCCTGTGCCGACGCAATGTGAGTATTCTCCAGACTTTGCTCTTGCACCGTGTTAATAGGCCCGAACCTGTGTGTCTGTTTAGCCGACCCTTTTTCAATTATTACAACATAACACTAAGAAACAGAATAAAAATCTGTAGAAAAGAATCCCTAATTAAACCCAACACAATTCTGGTTAAAAATACCTTATAATTTATATCTCACGAATTTAACACAAGAAATCCTGCACACTTCAACACACCAAGAGCAACAAAACGACAACGACCGCTTATTCCAATACGGGCCAGAAACTACTTCCCGTATTGGAATGATGACGTCATTCCAATACGGGCCAGATTACAATACGGGTCGGAGCATGTATATACATATGCAGATTTTCCAGTTCAAAGTACATACAGAGTGGGGCGGTAACTATTGTTTTTTAAGAGTCAATATTCACCACCTTAGAAGGTCAGACCTTTGGACAATAGCTTCTATTTTTGAAGGTGTGCAGACCATTGCTTCGAAGTTCCATGTTTTAGCTGCCTATTTATCACAGGTGCAATCAGGTTGTGTGCAGCTCCCAGTACCACATCATTGATAATTTACACTGTGTATGAGACTTGTTATTGAGTGACATGGTGGTACGGAATTTAAGAGTTATATTTTTGTAAATAAACATCGAATCAATACTATTGACATTTCACTGGAAACATCCACATCTGGTATGAAAATTGTATGTTTAAACAAACAGTGTAGCATTGAAAATAACTATTTGAATTCATCATGAGCAATTACATGTATTTATGATAATGCCTCAAGGGAGAATGAGATAAGTACAATGAATAACTGACAATAGGCAGATTAGAATTAAATTAAAATGTTCTGGTGATAGGAAATGGTCATGAGAGTAGTCCAGCCAACGAAAAGAGATTCCCTTGAATAATCATCTATACAGCCATTGACACAAATCCCATATAGCTTTTGCTTGTCGTAAGAGTCCATATGCCAAACGATATTCGGACTGCGGGCACCATACCTCCCACGAACTGTCCGTTCACACCGTTTAGCTTCAACAGCAGAGGGACCAATGACAGCTAACAACTGCCGAATTGTCTCTCGTGGTATAGACAATACAGACACACCATTTACTACGCACTTCTGATGCATAAATCAATAACCATGCATCTGACCCGAGCCCGCAACTTATTCTTCAACAAAACGAACCACGTCCTTAAAGGAGAATGCCACCCGATTTAATTAGTCTTTGCGGCCGTCTTAATCGGTCTATATCCACATCGCCTCGCATACGGTCGACCTTACCTTGTCAAGAGGTGTCGCGTTGACCTCTGAGGAAGGTGAGAAACGACGCTAGCGACGTCAGTGGTTCATATGCAGAGTTATGTTGCGGTACATCGTTACCACTTGTCCGAACTAAGCAGCTGCGAGGAAAGCGGGTATATCGTTTTTTAGTTCCTCGAGAGTCGAAAATGCTTAGAAAGTGGCTCAGGGTCGTGAAGAATGAAATGTACGCTGTAAATAGCAAGTATGAGGCCTTGAAACATCTCCGTGTCTGTTGCCTGCAGACGTCGACAGTGCCTGACGAATGCCGGCTTACCAAATAACTCCATAGGTTCCGTTGTCTGAGCTTGTTCACGGCGCCTCTCTAGTATTTCTTCATCACTGTATTGCTGTTCGAATTGATAGCCTGTAAAACTTAACGATCCACCTGCGAGGTCGGGACTGACGGATGAGCTCTAACTCGTCTTAAGTCGGGATTGCGAGTTGCCATGTTGGCGTTTATTACTGAGCGTTCTGTTTCAAAATGAATTATTCTCACCCTAAAATTAACCAATACTTATATCAACTGAAACAAAGTCTGTCACACTGGATGCAATTTGTAATACCTTTGGAGTATTCGTGAGTGCAAATGATTTGAGAAGTCAACAATGAATAATTCACTGCGTTACCGGCTTTAGGTGCAATAGAAGTAATTGTCAGGGACACCTGGGCCGTGTGAGCTCATGCTAAATTACTGTTTGCTGGCAGAAACTGTTGTAAAGCAACTCGATTTCCATCTCACGGCCAGGTGTTAGGGGAATCTTTATTTACATTTACATTATTCAAAAAATGATTGTCAATGTACAACTTCTGCCCTGACGGTGCTGTGGCCTAAGCGCTCGCGGCCCCCGACGAGTAAGTAGCTTTGCAGTTTCGTGGCTAATTCGACAACATAATCAGGCGCAAATTACTTTGGCTCAGTAGTATAGTGTTTTCTTGTTTGGAAGTTTAGTTTCCACTGAACTTTGGCTGGTTTATGTTCGTGATGTCTGATCAGTTTCCGAGCCACTGGCCGGGATAACGAGTCAATCCGGCCGGCCGCGACGGGCCTGATCGGGCTCCGAGCCACTGGCCAGGATAACAAGCGTTTTGTGTTTAGAACTCAAAAAATCACAAGTCTAAACAACACAGATCTAGGTTCTCCTGTCTGTATCTCACGGAAAATACTTCGAAATTATCTCCGAACAGACCCCAAACTCCTGCTACGGACCTTATTGGCCTGCCGAGCTTTGTAGGCTACGGTGTGTCCAAATACCAATAAATCCGTAATAGCGAAATAAAACAACACGTTTTTATAAGAACTCGGTGTATTTTTAAGGGTTTTACTTCGAAGTTTGATGATTTATTGGTGTTAAACGATGACTTCAAGCGATAAGCTGACACCAGTAACCCGTGTTGTGAACTGCTGAACAGACTGCGTGTGAATACGATGACGTCATTGGATAATTTCAACACCTCCGTCTGCCGTCAGGTGTCAGGTAACGCAACCGTACGTGTCGTAATGGGGTAGAACTACTCGAGCTAAATTGATACAAATTAGGTTGTTTTTTGGGTGGCATGCTCCTTTAAAGACCTGATCGGACGCGTTTTTAACCCTTATTACATGGGTAGTATTCGGTGGGCCAGATTTTGTAGGGCCTCTAGAAAATGGTTTTTGTGAGTACTTTAGGGGGGCAATTTTATTTTGGTGTTTTTTAATTCATTTATTAGAGTGTTTTCAAAATCTAAAAAGTTCCCACATATAAAGTTGCACATTTTTTGAGAAATTTGAGTTTGAAGTTACCTAATAATCACCAAAGAGCTTAGTACACTTATATTTGTAAAAACAACAGTTTTGGTGACTTTTTTGTAAAACAAGTAATATGGTCCCATCAGTGCCATTGTATTGAACAATATTACACTCACATTACATGTTTTACTATTGTAGATTAATTGTAAACAGTGAAATTAAAAAATGTAAAGAGACACCTAGTGGCAAAATGCAAACAAAGTCTGAATGTTACTAGGCATTATCAGACAACAAAAATTACACAAAACACTTGAGACTGGGCAAAATTGGTGCCTCAATGACTAAAACATTGACTAACGGTGTAACTTACAGCTTGTTTACATAATACACCAGAAATACATTATAGTACAAAAACAATATAGTTGAATGATCTCTGTGAATGTGCACAAAGACTGTATGAAAATAATAGACTATACTGACAGCGTTTATCAAGCAGTATGAGACAAATACATGACAATGATCAACGTATGTACTTTCTATGACTTAATCAACAAATAAAATTAACTTTTTAATACAAGACGGGAAATAACGGGTTTGGAGGTCAATTTAGGGTTGACTTGTCAAAGAACTATCCAATGTTATGCAGTCAGTGTTGCTGATGTTACTATAGTTGTCACAGCTGCACATTTCTGTACAGTTTGACCCAGCATTGCAGAAAACTCACTTTCCCAGCACACATGTTCTTTTTGCACTTGCAGCTTTCATCGTTTAGTACTGTCAATGGAGATGCGGTCATTGCCATATGTATTAACGTGACTGCAAAGCTCCACCGCCAAGGAGCCAACTATGGTCGATTAGAGAGGGTACAGCACTGCACACTGGTGATTAGCCTGCAGGCAATGAAGGGTCAAACACTAAGTCCTTGTTCGGAGGCGGGCACTATTTGGGCAAACGTTTGATTCAAAATATGTTATAACGGGCTGTGTTAATTAGAGTCAGCAAGTGAATTATTGAACACTAGCCTCAATTCACTTTCGTATCTCTTAGTCGGGCACAAACTACAACAGTGAGTATCTTCAACAATATTTCTTAAGATTGCCTGTCCAAATAACTTCATGCACACCAGCTTTCTGAAGAACAGCTTCAAAGTTTTGAAAAGCAAATGACATCTCCTTGTGTTAGAAGCTTCGATTCAATGAACTCCAAACAAAACTGTAGAAAAACATCTCTGAAAACTGTGAATTCGTCATTCTTCACAATCGTCTTTCTATTTTTATAGCATGATGATCTGTGGTACTTGGCTTCTAAGACACAAGGTCTTTATCTTTGAATTTCATTTGCATATTCAGGGCTCTGGACTGAGCTGTTGCTTGGGATACAAGTCCAACTGAAAAAAAACGCGAACTGTTAACACTAATTTAACATTCAACTATGAGTGAGTTGGCATGCAACTTTTTCAGACGGACTTATCAGGAACTGATCCACCACCAGCCTAACAAATTTACATGCCGTCTGATCTGTAGCCTAATAATGTTGATCGTCTAATAATTAGATCAGTTGATGCAACTGAAAATAAATCAGCTGATATACCAGTGCAGCGATTGAAATTTAATTTTTTAAAATCAGATGCTCAAATTTGAGCATCTACCATAGTTAATCGATTTACACTTAAGGTAATCGACGTTTGACGAAATGGACAGTGGCTTCCATCATCCTCAAACTTCGACGACGACGATGGCCACTTAGGCACTTTAATTCAATTATCATTGCAGCTACCTAAGTAATTAATGTTTACAAATAATTGAGACTACGGCAGGGGATGACGGCCACTTGGGCATGTTGATTGCAACCATCTACTCCATTTAACCTTCTCAAAAATATTTGACGTAAAGTGCTTTAAAATCACACCCACAGTATAACGCCATAGGATTATCCCTTAGCGCAAGCAGTGTCGCTGTGGCAACTGAATGGATTGCAGGAGTATTTGTTTAAACTGGGAACAAATGAAAACATTAACGACCTAATAAGAGGCATCTCTCTACGCGGTACTTCTAAACTTATAGGAACATAATTTGCCGAAAAGTATCCGGCATATGGAGTACCTATGGTATAATCATCGTCTCTACTGGGTCAGCAGTATTGTCTAAGGCCTAGGCAGCCAAGGGGCTGAACAAAAATCAACTGGTGATAATACTGAAACACACATGGAAAACACCAAGATGTATTTTTCAAAAACACGTACCTGTTTTTGAAAGCTATACCAGCCTGCAAACGGGGATAAATAATCGACAGCGCGCCTTAATTTTATCGTATTTACTGAAGAAATGTGGCGAACAAATTTTAACAGAAATTATTTTGCCGGACTCGGGACTGCAGCCTATCGGACCCGTTGCGGATCGAGACCAGACACTGGCGAACTGTAAATACATGCGGTTGCAAGCTGTTTCGTCGAAGTCAATGTTCAAATCATAAATTCTGCATATATTCAAAGGTAGTATCAAACACTTTCATGAAATTACGGGCTGGTTAGTCCTGTGTCACACTGCCGCGGAAGCCCTTAGCAAGCCTCAGTGCCAGCTACCAGTGAAGACTATCGTCAAAATACAGCTTGTTAGTAGGCTTATACAGCTTTGCGCCAAGGCTATCCTATAGGCTAACTGGTCGCTGGCCACAGCGCTCACTCAAACGAAGTTTATTTATAACTTGGGTACTTCTGGCGAACTGTGCAATAAGTTGTTGGCTTTCAACAGAGATTTGCCCAGACTTTATATGAGCGCACCAAGCCTAAAAGAATGGGGCCGGCTGGAATTTTTTTACTAAAAGATTTACTGGGTATGTTCAGAGATATGAATTGCAGACGCTAAGTTTTGGTACTTCCTGTCTTCTAGAGGAATATTGTCCCATTTCCTACTTTTTTCGAATTCGTGCTTCTCTGACTGAGGCAGACCTTTTTCCAGTTTTCCAAATAGGCGGCTCGTTCGAGCACATAAGTATGACAAGTCCAAAACAAAATGTTATCATTTTTTTTCATTACAGTAACCCAAAATGATTCAAACTTTTAACATAATAAGTAACTTAAAATGCACAATACTTTACAAAATTTAGCATTATAAACATTATTCAACAGCAAAAGTTTCCATGATATGAAAGTGGACATACACGTAACTATTACCATGGTGACCGAATAGTGTTTCCTTACACCAGAATTTGACAAGCATGATTAAAAAAATATGAAGTTGCAAGGAACAAGAATTGGAGGCTTGAAGCTTCACAATCCAACATAGCTTATTTCTCAAATTAAAACTATTCATATTGTTGACTTGATAACCTGAATTAAGAAGCAATAAGTTACAAAACATGACTTGAAAGCAATTGGGACTTAAATTTTAGAAAAATATGAATCATTTTGTGAAACAAAATCAAGCCTTGAACAGTAGTTTACAGTCAAACAAAAAACCATTACAAAGATATTTCAACTATTTTTAGCTTAGAGTAAGATCACCTGAATGGGAAATTCACAGTAAAATAATTCGAATATATCTTATATTTTGCACAAAAAACACGAAAATAGAACAAAGTTCCTTTTTGTAGCAACGTTTGTCAAAATGCATCAACGTTAAATCTTCACAAATTACAAAGTAGCCAATTGAACATGCCTTTCAGTTCAGCAAAAGTCGGCATTGTAGGTGCCGCCAGAAATGAGACGATCGAAGTCCAACGGGAATTGTGAGCACATTTATCACTTAATGAGTAACAACTGCGAGGCTGAAATTTGGTGAACACTGCTAAATCGTGCAGAATAGTAAGTAAAGATATGTCTACTAAATTTTACCGTAATTTGTTGGCGAAAACAATTTACACTAAGTTTTAAACTCGTAACTCATCCCGCTGTCCTCCAATATGGCCGACGCGATCCAAACAAAGTGACCCAAATTTCGCCACAAAACTTGCAATAACTTTACAGTGCTTGCCCCGATTTTGATACTTTTTCGATTTTTACTGAGTAGAATGTACTACCTTTCCGATGAATGCAAAGTACCTTTTCAAAACGAGGAAAAAAATAAAACCGAAAAAAATTGGTTCGACCCATATTGGTTCCTAGGTTCGACCGGCCTACGTAAGGAACTAAACACCAATGCTATTTTAACATAATAAGTACGCGTAACATTCAAAAAAATTCAACGAACACTAACTACTAACTATAAATACACTACATATGCAAACGAAACAAGAGATATTACTAATAAAACAAAATAATGAAGACTTTTCGAGCAAGCGATAGCACGTTCAGTTACAAGGAAAAACATGGCGAAAATAATATAAAGAAAGGGTATCGAAAATAAGATTTATGTAGTAAGTATTTTTGGATACTGGAACCACATGGGCAGTTTGAGAGCAGGACTTTAAGACTTCAAAACACGTCGCAATTGCCTTATGCTTAGTGACACTCCAAAACGACGCATGGGTACATTTATTATTACATTTTGATTTGGGCCTAGCTTGAATAAATCGACAATATGCTTGCTTCGGTCCTCCATGTAAATTTGAAACCGAAGTAGCAACTTCGATGTCGTAACTCTATCGATAGAGTTAGTAAGTCTATCGATAGACTTACTATCTCTATCGATAGAGGTAGTAAGTCTATCGAAAGAGTTAGCAACGGAGAAAAAAAGTATCCGTGCCGTTCTTTGACAGCCATCGTAGTAATCGCGGCTATAATTACGGTGAGTTTGTGGTGTGCCGTACTAGGATTAGCTACGAATGGATCACTACTTTTATGTGGTTAAAATCCATTTGTGTAAACAGTTGTTATTTCAATTCTGATCAAAACTTTGTCATATTTTGACATATTTTCCCAATCCACCAAAAATGTGAATTAAAAAACGTAGTCGATGCAATTTCACAGGAGCTTCATCATCGGAAGACTGGGCCTCCACCATGTTTCAGCCAAACACAAAAACAATACGGTAAATTGACTGTTGTTATTTACATCAAACTGTTTCCGTCGTTTTGGAGGTTAGGTGGCTATTGAATACAATATATTTTCATGTTGTTTTGGGCAGCCCATGTTGAGGTGCATTAATTAGAAAATATTCATTCACTTCAGTCATTCATTTATTCGTCAACCCATTCATGCAGATGTCCAGCTTGAAGCAGATAGCATAATTATTATTGTTAGGTTGTATCTGCATCTGCCATGCATAGTTTGGTCTGTACCACTGTTCCCAGTCACTGAGTTCCTGATCCCAGTGTTCCTCAACTAGTGTCCCCTGGTCCCTATGTTACCCTGGACCTATTTTCTGGTGACCCTACATGTATACTCTCCCATCACGATGTTTGCATTGCTGGCTCTGTGTTGTCTCCTCCAGATGTTTTCCCGGCCCTATGTTTCCCTGCCCCGGTGCTCTCCCAACATACATGTACCCATCAGGAATTGTCCATAAATAGAGGGAATCAATTTCTTTGTTTAAACTTAAAGATCATAGGGTTGAAAAGCGGGTGAGGATCCTGGACAACTCTAGGAGTAACTCCACTAGAAAAAACGCACGCTGACATTGACCAATAACATTGCTTTCAACGGCGCATTTATCGAGCTGTGGGCACTTTTTAGTATTGCTGTATTTCAATTTATCAATCGTTATCATAAAGTCAAACATGTTCTATAGAAGATGAAACAAACTCGAATTGCCTGCCATGTTTTATACATTACTTTACTTAATTTTCCATAAGCATCGTAACCTAATGCCCCAATTTTAAGAGGCAAGCACAAACATGCGGCATATATAATGCATTATTTCTATGAAAGTTTTTGTAACCGTTTTAAGAACACCAAAATGTCACCCTTTAACACATACATTATTAAATGAGTGGTGGAACAACTGTAAGAGGCAAACACAAACTTGCTACATATTTAATGCATTATTTCCATGAAAGTTTTTTCATTACCACAGTCCACTAATCATTAATAATTTTTGAGTTTAGAGGGTGACATTCTGGCTTATTCGCTTCTTTAACAAAACAGACCTGCATATTAGCCTTAAGGTTTGAAAGAAAGATAGCAGGCCCCCTCTGGACGTGGACACTAAATCGCTAGATGCCCGTGTTTACACAGAGTTGGGACAGTGAGGAATACGAACATTAAAATCACCGCATATGTAAACAACGACATATTGATCCCCGTTTCGGTTTCTTGTCTAAACCATTCTCAAGACAAAAGACGAAAGTTCACAATATTGCAATCAGGTGATAAAGCTGGAGAACAGACTGTACAGGTACACGTCAAAATGCATTGTGAGGGGAGAGACCAGAAATCAAAACAGTTGCAGCCTATTTCGTTAAGGTGGTTTATTAAAGTTACACCAGGTTTAAACTGGACTTAGACCTGCATTTCATAAAGGTTGTTCAACTATTAGATCAGTGGTCTAGTAAAATCCAGTTTAGACCTGGTCTAAGTCAGTTTTCATTTCACCAACGAGGTTTATATTCCTTAGACCTGTATTAATATCCGCTTAAACCAGGTTTAACTTGGTCAGACCCAGGTTTAAGACTTTTGAATATGGCAGTCTTGCACGATATAGGTGGAACTGAATAATGCCGCGGTGTGCATTTATGACGGAGTTTTAGAGCGAGAACGGCCCCTATTTTCAAAATTCAGTTTTACGACGACACAAGATCAAACATAACGGGGGCGGATTCAGGTTTTTTAAAGGGGGATTCGAATCAAGGATTTTTAGAAGGAGGGTCTGGGTCAACAATTTGAAAATTATAGATTTGATATCACTAAATCAGGGGGGTACGTCTATGCGTAGACCAGTACGTGTTGAAAGGTGTCCTTTGCATTCCTCAGAATACGACTAGTCGGGCAGAGCTTCATTGTCGTAAGCGCTACGCGTATGACTGAAGACGACATTTAATTCTTTTGACCGAGTTCCACCTCAATTGGTCAAAGATTTAAGGTTGCCGGCACGGTTCCTGCCCTCCCTGTTGGCCGCAAAAAGTAAACAGTAAAATGACACGTAAATAAATTTGTGTATTTAGTATGTTGCGGTTAATCGTGAGTAAGTACTTTAATGTGTGTACGTATGTTGCACACAGACTTTACAAATGAAAAATATGCCCTTATAATATCCTAGATCTGCCACTGGGTTCCTCACTGTTTTTCTTTGCAATTTTTTTCACAGATGAAAGTTTCTTCTGGCCTTTATTTTTAGTGATTGACTGTTTGACAAGGCATTTCTCCGATTGTGGGAAATGTGCAGCTAGTCTAGCTGGACCAATATCTCTCCAAGTCTGCTGTTTACGTTTACTTCAGTTGATTTGGCACCAGTTTTCTTGTTCTCTATGACATGGGCTTTTTCTCTGATCAGTTATGGTAGGGAAAGTTTTTCCTCGTGAGAAAAGTTTTTAGTCCTTTCTCGCAAATGTCTGCCCCGATACTACTGAAGCACACACAATAGTTTCTTTGCCGCGTAACCGAGATAGCTGAGTAGCCTTTCGACAAATGATCACTTAGCCGGCTTTATTCAGTTTCAGTGGGCTGATGGCCAGTTGCTGTCAAGCAAACCTTAGTAACCATGACGACGTCTTTTTGGAAACTGGTCGCTAATTTTTTACACCTGCCATGGGATTTTTAAGCAGGACGCAGGACATTTAAACAGGTCGCGAGTGTTTCCAAACAGGTCGCTGTTACGTGTTAAAACCGGCCGTGGAGAACACTGCAAATTCTTACAAACTCATTGACTTGTACCCATTGATTAGCGTAGCCAAGCGCCATATTTTAAAACAATATGATATGATGACATTAATGCAGGATATTTTACATGATTGGATTCAACAGTGCTTTGACATTTAGTGATAACCGGGATATTCTGTTATCCAATATGACATTAAGCGGGTTCACTTTATTTGATTATCGATGTTTATGTAGCGTTGCCAGGAATATAAGGTATTGCAATGTCATTGAAAATATGTACAAATAAGATACATGTATGTTTGATCTAGGATAGCAATGAAATTCTGCTTTCATTGACAGCAATGGCTTTCCGACAACACTTCGGTCCGATTGCCGATTCAAGTAAATTGTAAATTTCAGTTATTATCAACATTTTTGCATCAGCCGTAACTGTTGCAATTGAGTCACAGAATCACATAACCATACCGTGGATTATAGAGGTTTTGAGGCAAACAAGAACTCGTGTGCTTTTACTTGTACTTATTATGATACAGCAATCTAATAGTGAGTAACTTCAATTCAGTATGTGATGTGTACAAGCCCATTACAGTCACTTTTCACCATTTTTGGAGATAAACATGAAAAAATTCTTGCCTGACACGTGGAGATTGGTTACTTGTCATTAAGTCCTTAGGATACACTAAGGACAACATGACCAGCCAACAGTTCAGTAGCGCTAGAACCTCGCTAAAAAGCAAGACTTTGAGAGATTACATGAGATATTGTCGTTTATTTTAAATAACATCACGTGACTTTGGCTAGATTTCAGCTATGTCCTAGCGTAGGTCCTCGCGTTGAACGCACCAAAGACACCCGCGGCCAAGTGCCACAACATCAGGATACATGCTCCGAACTGACATAAGCTTCCATGTAGTAAGACCACGGCATGTAGTTTACAAAAAACAAAACGGTATTATATCTTATATTTTTATTCTGATTTGGTTCAAAATGAAATACAACACGAATGAGTTCTCAAATTTCAAAACCATGGGACAAATTGGGTTATTGCAAACACTGATTTATGGAAATCAACATTGATTTCCATTGTTATATGATTGCTTCCCTGTCAGGTGCATTTCACATTATAGTTTAGTCATCGATAATTCCTCAATGCCCGAATGGTACTCCAGATTTTGTTTGTCTGTTTCTAAGTAGACATATGTACATGTAGTGTTTTTTTTTAACTCACTCGCCAAATGTCAACTAACTTGATGCATTCGGGTAAAACGCAAAGATACAATATCAACATTTTGACATCAGCGGAGGCCTACACAGCAGTGGGTTCTATAAAAAGACTAATTAGCAAGCAAACAGCAATTACTGGGGTTGACCTGGAACCAAACAAGTGGGGCCAAAAATGTTGACTGGCGTCGATTGGCTGACGTGGACAACTGGCTAACTAGGGAAGAACGCCTCCGATGGCAATTCAGGTCCGAATCTTTGAAATTCGACCTCCCCTCAAAAAAATCTGCAATACGAACTTTCCCTAAAAATGTTGGTTGTGGGCCGGTGAAATGGGTGCCTGATCCCGGGACCGGGGTCACAGGCCCACCACTGCATCACTGAAAAAGAAAATTTCAGTACGTCGTCTCCTGTGCGGGGAGCTTATACACAAATCCCCATCACCTATTTTTAAGGTGATATATCTTCTTTGAAGAAATACACAGAACGTAAAAGGAAAACAATGATAAGCCCAGAAATCGCGAAGCATTACATGTGGGTTGTAGCCATACATAAAGTGGTATACATAGAACAAAATACATGTGAGTAGTATCTAATATCAGTATTAAAATATTTAGATATGCTATTTCGAACGTTTTAAAAACAAAAATATTCACAGATATAGGAAACAGAAGCAACACGATTTATAAGCGATGCATAAAAATTTACTAACCACGCTTAAGAGGAATTCATTGAGGAAAAGTCGAAGTTTGAACTACCATTTGATAATAATGTAACTTTAGAAGAGATATGAAAGGAATTGAAAGTATTTACAATTATTAATTGATTTTCATTGAGTGCATGAAAGCGTGAGTTTCTCGGGATCTCAATGACATATTTGAAGAAAACCTGAAAGTGGTCACAACATAAAACAATTTGGAGAGACATTGCTAAATTTGTGCCTAAACTTGTAGGAGTTGAGAAAAAGGCTGCATCTCGATCGGTACAATGCTATTTCGATTTCGCACTGAAGCCAGAATTATGTCATCGTTACTGAGTTGTCAAAATTATGAAAAACATTTTTTGTACTCGTGAAAGATGTGTTTTCCTTAACCTAATGCTAATGTATTTTCAAATCATCACCCTTTAATGCGAGAGTATCTTTGAGTCAATCCTAGCAAAAGTGAAAAGAAACCGAAAGAACAAATCATTTATAGAATAATTCAAATTCAATTTCTAGAAAAGGTGTCCTATGTGTTTCTCACACAATTTCCGGTGGCTCTTAGGTGTTATCTGGGACCCTATTCGACTCCACGCACTACCTCCACTGTCGGCAGAAAAAATTGACGCTTTTCACTGTTAACGGAAAACGGGCACCTTTCAAAGGAACGTTTTTATATCATTACCTTCAGGAAAGTAGGACAATAGCCGTGAATGCTTGTTGTCAGCCTAGCAGTCGACGGTTTCCTTCTTTTTTGTCTTTTTATTAGCCATAGGCGGATTTAGGGGGCAGGGGGGGCCGGCCACCTTGTGTGCCTCGCAAAAAATAAAAAACAAGAGCGTGAGGAAACAATGAGTTCATTAATTAACCCCTGTAATTAACATGCAGGTGGGGATGCATGTGCCCAACTCAGCGGACCTGCGCAATCGTTTTCCCATTTTTTTCTTTCTTTAGTCCTCCGTTTGTTTTTTTTGTATAAGGTCCAGAAATTTGAGCACCCTATCTTTCAGGCTGGGTGAGCGCATGCAATCATGCTTTGTTCAATTGCCCGAGACAAAATGTTGGGGCCCCCGTTATGATATCCTAGATCCGCCACTGTTATTTGTCTTCATTTCTTTCCGTTATGGTCCACCCCTATTTTTTCATGCCTTCGGATGGCCGCGGAACGATCTACAACCCAAGCCAAACAAAAAATGGTATAGATCAGTGAAACAGTTCATCTTTGGGTGTAGTTGATCATTTTTTAAAATCTTGAAATCACGTGCGCGTGAAAATCTGTTCTGCAAATCATGGGGGCTCTAGCCCCCAGCTCTCTGTGCTTCCGACAGCCCTGCTACAGAAGAGTCAAATTGTGAGGGCAAAATTCTGCAAAATAGTGTCTTATGAGGGGTAGCTAGTCTGAGCGCTGAGCTGATGTAGCCCTACAAAGAGCAAAAATTGTCTGATTTACATTTGTAACATTTATTAGCCCATGTGATCAAGACAATTTTTTTATAATTTTCGTTCTATCATTTGTTGAAGGTTTTCCAAATGTTCTGTCAGCACGTAAGAGTTACATGTACGAGACCGTCAGTTGCAAATAGTGTCTTTGTCAACAGGAAGACATACATATATCATTCCATCAACGGACATACATGTATGTGAGTCGTGGGCAGAAGACACTGATGAAGAGGAACAAGCTGACACGAGGGTCCCTCAAGAGCTGGAGGATGGTCGGCAAGTGCGGCAACAAGTCGTGCAAAATCACTTGTACATGTATTAGTTAACTTTCTCCTAGTAGCAAAACACATATCAAGGGTCTTTATTTAATCGATTTGATTTTGACTTGTGATCACTCGTTCTGTTTTGTTCCTCAGAACATTGTCAGTAATAAATAAATTGCTTGAAAGTCGTTTGATATTTTCATGTTTATGCTATGGCCAAAACCAACAATTGCTAAAAGTTTCTCCAATGTCCTAGCGCTATCCATTGTTCCTGCTGTTAGATCCACAGATTTTTTTATTATATTTTGAAATGGGCAATTCGTGAAAACAACGTAGCTTTGCATATTGTACCTAAATATTGTGAATTGTCGACCAATTGGCATTCCTTGAAAGGGAGTTAAATAAAACACAATATACGGATGATCTGTTTAACATTCTTTTTATTCTGGATAGCTAAAGATTTCAATTAATACTAAGCAAAAGTCAAATCTTGAACTATCCATCAATTAAAACAGTCAACAATTCTTTAAAAACAATGTCAAACAACTTTAAATACAAACACATCATAACCTATGAAACACCTAACGAGAATAGAGAGATGACATTATAATTAGACTACTTAACTTAGATAACAATCAATTAAAATATCTTAAATTTGTTACCATAATTCATACATAGACTAAAAACAGTAGGTAAAAATAAATTAAAACATTAAGTTGATAAGTAGTATTCGTAGTCCTAATACCGTAATATAATTTTCACCCGCACACAAGGCAAGACCCAACCCTCTTTTTATTCGAAATACAAAAACGTTCTCTTTTTAGAAAAAAACAAACCCCTTGCGAATTTCATTCTTGGTCAGGTCCAATCACTGAGAAGTTCATTAGATATCTGAACCTTTTTCAGCAACAGTGCTTCTTTTTCTCGTTTCAGCACACCGACATGTAATTTCAACCGTTCATTGTCCAATCTGGTGTTTTCCAACAGGGCTAAATCTATCAGGTGTTTTCTTGATTTTTGTGTCACTGTATGAGAAATAGTCAAATGTATAAAAACATATACTATTTCAGTGCGCAACAGGTTATACAGTAAAATTTCGGTTAGAAGACGACATGCTCATCTTAAGGGTATCGTCAACCTCCGTGGGAGCTTCGAGTGTCAGTCACGTTTCATCACGCCTGTTCATTATCAACCTGTGAAAGTATATATTTTGTAATCCTCAATAAAAGGCGAACCAGAAACTGTACTTAGAAATATCAAAGAAGTATTCTGAATCGTGTGAGAGTTAGTTTTTGAGATAAGTTTTGAGCATGGTTTTCTTCAAAACGTCGTGGGTGATTCGCATGAAAGTTGTACACTTGTTATATGCTCTTAAGTGGAGGTAATGTTGTTTTGAGTTAGCGTCGATTTACAGAGATATCAGCCTTTAAAAATTAAGGGCTACTACGACAAACATCAAAAATCACACGTTGAAAATATCCTGTTGAATAAATAGAAAAATGATCTTTTTTGCCCTGCTAATTGAAGGTAAAAATGTACAATGGAATCATGAATTTCCCTGTTCTAGGATTGACTTAGAAATTCATGTTTAAAACAAAAACACTTTAAAAAGAAATTTTAACAAAAAAGGTAAGGTGACTCAGAACAAAGGCTTGAAATGTTAGTGCACAAATTCAGGTTCATCTGCCATTGAGTACTCAGAAAACACACTTCTGTAGTTTGATATTGAATTGTTAAAGTTATTTGACAAAACGTGGGTGGCGCCGACAAAGGTTGACAATATCCTTAGTTAGGAGTCGTGTTATAAGCAATAATTTAAGTTAATTACATGTATATGTAATTTTTATTCAGAAAGCTAAGTTAAAAACGCGTACAATCATATAATGCAATTCGGATAAACAGGTAGAACACCTTATTACTTAAAATGATTTATTCTTATTAAAAACTCATAGGCAAAAATTGACTTTCGGGCCTCAAAGGCGAGGCCTCTATATTAATATAGGCGTCCCATTCTCCGGCCACCTTCCAGCGAGGCCCCCTGTATTGTGGTTATTAACAATGAGTGTAATGGCTAGATAGAAACATTACAGAAGATATTTAGACATACTTCTTGGTGTCTCCCGTTGCGACACTCTCGAAAAAAACGTACAAAACAGGCAACACATACACCAACCAATACAACAAGAAAATCTGACCAACCTTGTCACTCTCTATTAATTCACTAGCAAACAACAGCACTTTTCGCCAAAGAAATGCGTTATAAATAAAGCTGAAAGTAATTTACTCACAGAGGTGTTTGTCATTGAGAAGCAAAATGATACGGATAGCTTGGGTTTAACAACATTTCAGCCCACCACTCAGACTCTGAATGATCCATCAGACAGTTTCACTTTGACTCTCTCCAGGCTAACCATTCATAAAATGTTTCAATCTGATCAACCTTAGTAAAATACGAAAACCAGATTTTGCGGACTAATTGTCCTTTCTACACGTGATGTTCCAGTACTTGCTTTGTGAGACGATAATCAGAAATGCAAAAAAGCCTATTCCAGAGCTGTAATATAATTTCCGAAGAACTTTTTGACCATGACATCTTCATTTTTGGTGGATTCGGAACATCAAATATTGTTCGGGCACTGCAGTCAATACCAGCTTGTTCTTCATTCATGAACATGGACTCCTCGAAGTGATGAGAGCATAACTTGCGGTTCTTGGACAAATAGGTTGCATCTCTATTCATAAGGTCAGCTCCCAGCGCTTGCACCTGAACAGAAATCAATGACTGAGAGACTCAGGAACAAACCTCATACTCACTAGGTTCACAGAAGACTGGTAGCCTACACTAAAGTACACTGCACTACAGAATTCCTGTCGTACTGTGATTGTGATAGAGACAAAAGCGTTTTGGTGTCAACTGAAAAAAATTCGGACTCAAATGTTGATCCACGGATATTTTAACAGGGCCGCGCCCCCGCATCATTGACACATAGAATTAAGTAGTTTCAATGACGCACTGCTTAACTTAATTGGTCCAACCGGCACATTAAAATTAAGTTCGGATTTTCACCTTTTCACCGAGACCCACAGATTCGCTAACTTGACTCATGACAGACTTAGTGGCCCTGTGGCTGTGATTGTGCCCGGCCATGGCTGTGTCACCAGTCATGATTACTCATGGCCATCATGGGCATGGGTATGTTTTCCTAAAATTGTCCCTGCGATCGTACGGGTGACATTTGGATTTGGAATTGATGGACTGCAAGTATTCAAAAAGCTGACGATCACATCGTACGTTCATCATAGTCCTTCCGCCGGCAGCCCGGTTGTACAGTAGGCCCTAGCCTACACTGCAGACAACAGAACAGTGTCTGTGGCAACGGGACTGTGATCGACTTGTCTAGACACAACCGTGAACAGAACACACAAAATGAAAGCCAATGTATCATTTTATTGAATAACAGATAATCCTTACCTTTTGGGATCCTTAGGAAACCTAAAAAATGATACGTCTGGAGTTTTCGTGGATGAATTCATGAAATTTATCGCACTGCAAAATGCGTCCTTCCCCATTGTTTTGGCGCTTCCTGGTTGAGAGTTGCTTGTTCACCACTTGGCGGCGCTAGTGGTAGCGGTAACAGCGAACTCACAAGTGAACTCTCCTATACTACTACACTCCTTGGTACAATGTTGCCGTGATCTAGTATTGATTCAAAGTTCTCAATCTCATGATTAAATTAGGCAGGCACTTGAATTTGGATAGGGCAAACAGAGTGTGTACCTTCTGCCCCAATGTTCTAGAAGACGAGTATCATTACCTTCTAGTAAGCTGTGATAAATATTCTGAACTGAGAGAAAATTATATTGAACTGCACTACTGGAATTTTCCGTCTTTTTTAAATTCAACAGATTGTCAACAATTGGTGATGCTCAATTAGTTAACTTGTGTAAAAAGGTATTATACGCTTTTCGCCTCCGTGATAACTTAGTGCACTCTAAAGTAACTATTTTTTGGAGGAGGCAGTGTGGCCTGGTTGTTAAGTGCCCGCTTTCTTTACTCGAGGTCGTGGGTTCAAGTCCCACCAGGTCACACTGCTAAACCCTTGAGCCAGGTTTCTAGCTCCCCAGCTCGGTTTTAACCATATATCAATAAAGCATAAAAATATTTCCAGGTGATCAGTGCAATGGACCCACATGCGAGGCCTGCGCACGTCTGATACAACGTGTATCAGACCGCCTTATAACTATTTTTTGTACAGTGGGCCTATGGTCTTAATTATAGAAATGAATTGAAAAATTTGAATTATACATCGGACTTAATAGACATTCATAACTGTCAAATAGTCAATGACAAACACACAATTAACTGGCATAAAATTGTAGGGTAAACGTGTAACATTTCATGATATTGTGTTCTCTATGTTCCGCATACTGTTTTAGGCTTGATTTAGCACCGGAAGCTGAATAAGCGCCGCTTTCGACTGCCTCGACAGCTCTCACGTCAAACTATAAAGAAAAGACATTAGCGCAAAAGTCTTGCCTCCCAAAACGTCACTTCCGAAGTAGAGGACGAGAAATCAATCAATTACAAAAAGCTGTCAAAGTGAAAAATGTGTCTGACATAATCAACGAACCTTATTTTTGCTAACAGTGACATGAAAAAAGGTTGCCTTCGCCTTTAACCACTGGCTAAATCAGCCACCGAGAGTGAGACTGTAACCGCTCCGGTCGTGAATTTGATGTGATAAGCTTTTACACGTTCATCAAGACATTTCCGGCGGAAAATAAGGAGCACAAGAAGTAAAGCTTAATCGGAAAATGTATCAAGAAATCTATATTTTATATAAGAATTTTGTGTTGTAAATGGAAAAAGTAATAATTAAATTAGTAAGTTACAGATCACTCACTCACCTTTCCATGTTGTACACTCTTGTAGCGACACGAGCAGACGACAATGTAGTTGATAGGGTAGGATTTGCCAATAGGGAGCGCCGAATCCAAAACTGTGTGTCGTTTTGCATTTCACATGATAACGAGTTCCATAGCAACTCGAGTACGATTCTCAGATTTGGGAGTAGGCCTATGTACGTTTGGTGTCCACTCGAAATGCGACATTAAATACGCTTTGTTGAGTACGACTCCAGTGAGCACGATTTTGAGTGTCATGAAATCTCGATTATGAGTATGGGTCTGAGTACGGAGATTGGAAACCGGTCACGCAGTAAGATGGCAACGTATATCCTGATTCTGTAGTCAGTTGGCAGCGGGGTTTCCTCGGACGTAGCCAGTTGGCAGCGTGTGTTATTGTCATGTAGTCAGTTGGCAGCGTGTGTCCTGGTCATGTAGTCATTTGGTAGCGTGTGCACTGGTCACGTAGGACTCAACAGTCAGTTGGCAGCGAGTGTCTTAGCCAGCTAGCTGTATGAAGACTATTATCAAAATACCACCATAGACTATAGTACATGGACCGCCAACTCCGTATACTTTCAACGGACGAAATCTGTGCTGTTTCGCACAAGCTCTTACGTCATTTTTCACTAGCGTCACCTGGCTTAATCATCGGGTGTTATTTCCGGCAAGTACGTCGTCTGCTAATCATGATCGGTTGCTGTGTGGCCAGGTGTTCAGCCACAGAGGCGAAAAGCAATTGCAAAGCGTTAGCTTCCATAGCGTATGGAGACCCCATAAGCGGCTGTGGGAGAAAAACCTTACGTCTTGTATAAACGTTAATGAAAATAATACTTTGTACATATGTTCAAGACATTTTGATGATGGGTGTTTTTTAAAAACTTATGGTAGGGTAAGGCATACTACCACTACGGACTTTATTCGATCTCACATATCCATTGTTCTTTTCTCCTTTTTGATTAACATTTCCTGGTAAAATTTTTGACGAAAATTGTCCACTAAATTCTATCAAAAGCTGATGATCTACGAACTCCTGTCCTTATGAAGAACTTCAGCCATAGTCTAGTGTGCGAATTAATCAAATTAGTCATCTTCACTAGCCCTATCTCAGCGGAATGCGCACATTTCGTCGGGATTTGGATCACAGAATTAACCGGGTCATAAATTCGTGTACAAATAAATTGTATGCTGGTAAAACAGTTAAGATAAAGATCACATTAATATTGCAGAAATAACCAACTGGCCAACTCAAAATCTAACTCGCAATTCAAACTAAACCAAAAACATTACATGAGCATCTTTGGCATTCACAGTTATTCCTTAGAATTTGTGCACAAACACACTTTCGTAGTTTTCTCAGTATGTGAACCAAGAATCACAAACTGTCATGCAAAAAATTCGGACCACGGCCGTGATAAATTAAAAACGTCATAGCGATGTTTCATTCACTAGTGACCAACTTACCGAATTTGTGATAAAAAAACATATATGATCGACATATGTCCCGAATAATAGATAAAAGATACGAGCGCTGCAACCTCGATACCATAGATAAAAAGGAGACGGAGGTAGGCGATATATGGTCATTTATTACAGTACAGTTACAATATAATGAATACAGGTAAATAACGTATAATTGGTAATCTCTGGTAAGATGGGCAATAAAAAGCACCGGCCACATGGAGGTACGAGAGGATGACGAAAACTGGGAGGAAGAGGGTGGGACAATTGAATAAGTTTTTGAACGTACGACAATGTGGCCGGAACAAAGATGACCTGAAAGCGCGGTTAGCATAACAAAGAAAACAGCCCTAATGACACGGGACAATCATCAGCCTACAAGATCCAAGAGCTGACCAAACTCGAGGCACGTGATAACAACAGACCAATGCGAAGGCTGGGAAAACGACGTGTAGTCCTACACAAAGGAAATAATGGAATAGCCCAAATGAGGGGGACGGGAAGGAGTAAGACGGGTCTATATGCTCACATGAATATATTTCACAAGTTAAATACCATTTATGATCGACATATGTCCCGAATAATACATGTAGATAACTGATACGCGCGTTACCAGAGATGAAAATGAGACGGAGCTAAGCGATATAAGGTCATTTATTATGACTAGTACAGTTACAACATAATGAATACAGGTAAATAACGTATAATTGGTAATCTCTGGTAAGATGGATTTATTTTTCATGCAAGCTGACCTGATTAGCCTATTACAATATCCCCAACAATATCATCTCACTGCAGCACTGGTCGATCCCGCTGTTTGCGCGCAATGTCCCGACAGACCGCGACTTGTAAATGCGTCTCTTTTTTATGGCAAGACGGCAAACAAATTCTCCAGCCATACTATACTTTCTGGGGCAGAGACCGCGCGTATGTACAGCTGTATGAGTCTCCTGTCACTCACTCATGTTGCTGTCAATATAACATGCACTCCAACGATTCAAGTGTGGGAACATACACGCGCGCCACTTCAAAGTCACACATCAAACGAGAATAGCGACATTGCTAACTGAGAGAGTACACCTGCCTCCCATGCAGTAACGCTAGGACCTCGCTAAAAACCAAGACTTCGTGAGATTCTTGACGTGAGATATTGCCGTGTATTTTAAATAGAACACGTGACTTTGGCTAGATTTTAGCTAGGTCCTAGCGTTACTGAACGCACGCCAGCTCGACACTGAACCAGATATGTTTCAGCGACCCAAGTGTTATTTTTTGACAATGATGAACTTAGACCCTCTGGGGTTATAAAAGACCCATTGCTTTGCGATATTCCTTGGGCCCAGCGTGGCTCTAGGCTCGATGTTCCAGGCCCGTAGCCAGTACCTTCTAGCGATGTTTTTCATTCCTCACTCCGTACAACCCCCTCACAGTAGCCCCAATTTTCATTCCCAGGGTCGCCAGTCGACCACGTAGATTTTTCAGGCTCGATTCTATGGGAATAATTTTGTTCCGGCTAAAGCTGGCCAGTGTAGAAACTAAATTATTCTGGGTGGCTACACAGGTAGGTGGAAACTATACTGTATCTTTACAGACAGGACTAGGCGGAGCTGTTTGCCCCGAGAAATTGTATCGTAATAGTATTTCTTACTATTGCAGTCATTTAGTTTCTTATTACCACAAACATTCACGTATAGTATACGTCTGCATAGGCGGATTTAGGGGGGGGCCCAGGGGGCCCGGCCCCCCCCTTGGCTGCCGCAAAAAAAATAAAACAGAAAGAGCGTAGGGAAATGGTGAGTTTATTAATTAATCCCGGTAATTAAAATTATACGGATGAAAAAAGATTTAAATGTGTGCAGTTTTAGTGTTGGGGGGGCTCACACCCAATTTCAAGTGTCAAATTCGGAACACGGCGCATTCGTAACGGAACTATGGCAAAGGATAGGCTCTCCCGCGATATCCCAGGCGACCGGCAGTGGCGCTGCGCAGTACGACTCCGTTTTCGTCGTCTGCTCCACTGTG